>NW_027019322.1:6934822-6945488 GCF_013076305.1 Rhopilema esculentum
TATTCCTATCGATTTTGTATTTTCGATTATTGATGTCATGATATACACCTGCTTTGTTTTAGCCTCTTGAAGAGTTTGGCGTTGCTGCCTATTCAATATGCCCCGACCCTTAACTTGTCATTCCCTAGGAGTGTTGATATTAGTTTGTTTTCTGCGCGGTCATGTGATGGTATCCTAAAAATTTGTTTCTAAAAGTCGTCATAAATTCAAAATTAAAGCAACAGATGATGTGATTTAAGCGTAAGACTCAGAGTAGCAACTTAGAACCGTCCTGTTCTATACACCAAATAGCCTATACAATTCTGCCTCTACGGCATCGAGCATTTAATGAAAGATCGGTAAATAGTAGTTTTCATTAAATTCACGAAATTAAATATGACTTTTTTTTGGATTTTTCGATAATAGATGACAAAAACTCTAGAATTTTTTTGAGTCTTCAATTGAAAATCTTTTTTGACATGTTTTACCATTACCAGCTCCAAGTGACCAGCGTTTCTCTTGCATTTTTCGGACGTGCTATTCATACCGGCTCGCGCAATAGTCGCCTTTTGCTCAAGGCCGTTTGCCCATAAAACGATATGGAATACAGAAGGCTGAGTTAGGACCTCACTCACACAAGCTTTTATTCAAATGTGTAATCCAAATAAGCTGAGAAATAAGGACATTTTACTTAGGTTTTAAGGCATTTGATGACCTTGTTTTATCTTGCAGACTCCGTCAATTCGATCGTTTCCTGGATCAATGTTATCCGATGATATCAATCTTCTGCATCACATAGTTGCATCAGGACACATACTAGAGAACTGCCCGTCCGTCAAAATCAACAAGTACTCTTGTAGAGGATATCTCTCAAAAATGGGGCGGTCTCGTTTTCACTCTTCTTGGACTAAACGGTGGTTCGTATTTGATCGAAAACTACGCGCTTTGTGCTATTACCAGGATGAAAGAAAAACTAAACCAAAAGGTGTCATATACTTCCAGGCGATTCAGGAAGTATATGTTGACAATAGCGCAAAGAAAAGTCCGAATCCGAAAACAACGTTCTGCGTGAAAACCCCACAAAGGAACTTCTTGTTATCCGCCTCGAGCCCAATTGCAATGAGTATATGGATTGACGTCATATGTACTGGGAAGGAAGGGGCTTTGTGCTAGAGTGTTTTATCTGGAGCTCACCATATACGAATTCAAGGTAAGAATGTTAGTGAAGCATCACGTCGCATATAACGGACACCATGTCTGCTGTGCTACTTCGCTTCTTCCACATCACGAATTGCCTATGCATTTTCAAGATTATTCCCGAAAAAAGAAAGTTGTCCAGGTTACGAAAGCCAAGTTATTGCAGTGCTTGAAGATTGCAGAACAATGCTTAAGTACAGTTGTGAAGTCGGTCTTCTATCACGTGCCTGTGAAGTTCTTCTCAGTAGTTCTTCTTCAGAGTTTTTGAAAAGGAAATGAATAAGGTTTGAGCCCTGAGCGTGAGCTTGTTTATCGCCCATTGCGAGTTGCTTTGGTTGTACGAATCAGTTGTTTTCAAGTTTGATCGCAAAATCTGATGTCAGTGATATATGCAAGTTATCCGTAATCTGAAGATGCAAACTTACAAAAGATTTGAAATGCTGACTTGGTCCTAGCTAATCAATAAGTACGGATCATCAGCCTTTGTGTATGATTGAAGACAAAAAATGTTTCTGGATAAGGAGATAATGCAATTACACAGACTTAACACCTTTTCCACCCGTTTGAGAGCGTTGATCAACTCGCTTAAGGGAACCTTTTGGTAAAAAATACAATCAAAGAAGCCAGAAAATAAACAAGCTTCTTTCTGGAAAAAAACTTTGGCCATTACCTATTAGAACTCCTAAATTTGGCGCATTGGCAAATTTTTTTCATCAAGCTATTGCTCCATTTCTCAAATTTTCCATGCCTGACTTACCCTTTTACGACATCTCATTGCGTTTTGGTTTTGCAATTTAAAGTTTCAATAATATGATATTGCCGAGTGCACACGTATGTTGTTAGTATCAATCTTATAAATACCTCTTTTTTGCGGACTGACCCCGTCGATGGCACCTTTAAGCTGCTGTCATTTACAAGGCTGTCGTCTGTGAATACGGCAGCATTCGTTTAGAATCCTTGAAATTCGATGCACAAGGCCGATACATATATATTAGCAAAGAATAAATGTTACACTGTATAGCGTATAGCCACAGCTTCGCATAAATTTGCAACTTTGCAATTTTACATAGTATTTGTATTGTATTTTGTCTGGCATCGGTTGAGAGCAATTGAGGTATTAATATTTGTTGAGAAGGTTAGTCAGCCCGCGCTGGATTCTTTGCGCAAGTAGAAAACCAGTAAAATTGATTTTATATGAGTCGTACCAACCAAAATTCAGTCGGTTCATGTCGTCGTTGTTCGGCGCGGTTCATGTCGTCGTTGTTCGGCGCGGTTCATGTCGTCGTCGTTCGGCGTGGCTCATTGCGGCACGACCCTCTACGATTTTTCTTCAACCTGTGAGCAGAGAACAAAGAAAACGACCGATAAAAACTATTTCAGGCATTGTGTTTAAAGTTCACAAAGGGAATTTGCCCAGAAAAAAGAGATTTAGACCATAAACCTAACATTATTAGCGTTTAAACTATTTTTATATAATTTAAACTAGCGTATATGTATCACTAAAATGTCTTCTGTTTGAAAATAGAAATACCTTAAATTTTTATTACCGTTATCCTCTTTCTTTTTTATGTCTTTCTTCCAGTGCAAGGTCTTTCTCAGTTTTAAATGAAAAAGTTAGGTTTTTGAACGTTCGATAGGAAATTCAGTTACGTAAAGCGCCAGTCACGGACCTATATTAATTAATTTTGACATTATGCGAAAATATTATAGTATATGGTAGCATGTGGTAATTTAGCGTTGAGATTTTATAAATGAGCGTATTTAAATTAAATATACATAGCCGGTAAATGAGACTTTTGTCACTTATTTCTCCCCTGAATGAGTTAGATAATGAAAACTTTCTCAAAAATACAAAGTCTTAAAATGTTCATTTATTCCTTTATTTTAAAAGTAACGAATTTCAGCTTTCTCCTTTGCTTGCAATAAGAACTTTCGCATTTTCGTCTACTGAAATTTGCCTTTGAGGTGGAACCCTTCCATTGAAGACTTTAATACCTTTTCCGTCAAAATCCTTTTACCAAGAAACTGCATTTTTAGAGCAGAAACGCACTTCAAATAGGATCAAAAGCCGATTTAATGGTATTTATGGTTTGTTTAGAGTAGATAGGGGCATGTTTTAGATCAAAAATTTCTTGGTTCAAAATCGGATATTTTGGTAAGGTTATAGCCTTGCCTTTTTCATGAAAATCCTTATACCAAGAAACTGCATTTTTAGAGCAGAAAAACACTTTAAATAGAATCTAGAGCTGATTTAAAGGTATTTATGGTTTGTTTAGAGTAGATTTTGTCATGTTTCACATGAAAAATTTCTTGGTCGAAAATCTGATATTTTGGTAAGGCTAAAGCCTTGCCTTTTTCATGAAAATCCTTATACCAAGAAACTGCATTTTTAGAGCAGAAAAACACTTTGAATAGGATCTAGAGCTGATTTAAAGGTATTTATGGTTTGTTTCGAGTAGATTGAGGCATGTTTTAGATGAAAAATTTCTTGGTCGATAATCGGATATTTTGGTAAGGCTATAGCCTTGCCTTTTTCTTCAAAATCCTTATACCAAAAAACTGCATTTTTAGAGCAGAAAAACACTTTGAATAGGAACTAGAGCTGATTTAAAGGTATTTATGGTTTGTTTAGAGTAGATTAAGGCATGTTTTAGATGAAAAATTTTTTGGTCGAAAATCGGATATTTTGGTAAGGTTATAGCCTTGCCTTTTTCATGAAAATTCTTATACCAAAAACTGCATTTTTAGAGCAGAAAAACACTTTGAATAGGAACTAGAGCTGATTTAAAGGTATTTATCGTTTGTTTAGAGTAGATTGAGCCATGTTTGAGATGAAAAATTTCTTGGTCGAAAATCGGATATTTTGGTAAGGTTATAGCCTTGCCATTTTCATGAAAATCCTTATACCAAGAAACTGCATTTTTAGAGCAGAAAAATATTTTATATAGAATCTAGAGCTGATTTAAAGGTATTTATGGTTTGTTTAGAGTAGATTGAGGCATGTTTTAGATGAAAAATTTTTTGGTCGAAAATCGGATATTTTGGTAAGGCTATAGCCTTGCCTTTTTCTTCAAAATCCTTATACCAAAAAACTGCATTTTTAGAGCAAAAAAACACTTTGAAAAGGATCTAGAGCTGATTTAAAGGTATTTATGGTTTGTTTAGAGTAGATTGAGGCTTGTTTTCGATGAAAAATTTCTTGGTCGAAAATCGGATATTTTGGTAAGGCTATAGCCTTGCCTTTTTCATGAAAATCCTGATACCAAGAAACTGCATTTTTAGAGCAAAAAAACACTTTGAAAAGGATCTAGAGCTGATTTAAAGGTATTTATGGTTTGTTTAGAGTAGATTGAGGCTTGTTTTCGATGAAAAATTTCTTGGTCGAAAATCGGATATTTTGGTAAGGCTATAGCCTTGCCTTTTTCATGAAAATCCTGATACCAAGAAACTGCATTTTTAGAGCAAAAAAACACTTTGAAAAGGATCTAGAGCTGATTTAAAGGTATTTATGGTTTGTTTAGAGTAGATTGAGGCATGTTTTCGATGAAAAATTTCTTGGTCGAAAATCGGATATTTTGGTAAGGCTATAGCCTTGCCTTTTTCATGAAAATCCTGATACCAAGAAACTGCATTTTTAGAGCAAAAAAACACTTTGAAAAGGATCTAGAGCTGATTTAAAGGTATTTATGGTTTGTTTAGAGTGGATTGAGGCATGTTTTAGATGAAAAATTTCTTGGTCGAAAATCGGATATTTTGGTAAGGCTATAGCCTTAGATTTCTCGTCAAAACCTTATACAAAAAAATTGCATTTTTAGAGCAGAAAAACATTTTGAATAGGACCTAGAGCTGATTTAAAGGTATTTATGGTTTGTTTAGAGTAGATTGAGGCATGTTTTCGATGAAAAATTTCTTGGTCGAAAATCGGATATTTTGGTAAGGCTATAGCCTTGCCTTTTTCATGAAAATCCTGATACCAAGAAACTGCATTTTTAGAGCAAAAAAACACTTTGAATTGGATCTAGAGCTGATTTAAAGGTATTTATGGTTTGTTTAGAGTAGATTGAGGCATGTTTTAGATGAAAAGTTTCTTGGTCGAAAATCGGATATTTCGGTAAGGCTATAGCCTTGCCTTTTTCATGAAAATCCTTATACCAAAAAACTGCATTTTTAGAGCAGAAAAACACTCTGAATAGGATCTAGAGCTGATTTAAAGGTATTTATGGTTTGTTTAGAGTAGATTGAGGCATGTTTTAGATGAAAAATTTCTTGGTCGAAAATCGGACATTTTGGTAAGGCTATAGCCTTGGATTTCTGGTCAAAATCCTTATACAAAAAAATTGCATTTTTAGAGCAGAAAAACATTTTGAATAGGATCTAGAGCTGATTTAAAGGTATTTATGGTTTGTTTAGAGTAGATTGAGGCATGTTTTCGATGAAAAATTTCTTGGTCGAAAATCGGATATTTTGGTAAGGCTATAGCCTTGCCTTTTTCATGAAAATTCTTAAACCAAAAACTGCATTTTTAGAGCAGAAAAACACTTCGAATAGGAACTAGAACTGATTTAAAGGTATTTATGGTTTGTTTAGAGTAAATTGAGCCATGTTTGAGGTGAAAAATTTCTGGGTCGAAAATCGGATATTTTGGTAAGGTTATAGCCTTGCCATTTTCATGAAAATCCTTATACCAAGACACTGCATTTTTAGAGCAGAAAAATATTTTAAATAGAATCTAGAGCTGATTTAAAGGTATTTATGGTTTGTTTAGGGTAGATTGAATAATGTTTTAGATGAAAAATTTCTTTGTCGAAAATAGGATATTTTGGTAAGGCTATAGCCTTGCCTTTTTCATCAAAATCCTTTTGCCAAGAAACTGCATTTTTAGAGCAGAAAAATATTTTATATAGAATCTAGAGCTGATTTAAAGGTATTTATGGTTTGTTTAGAGTAGATTGAGGCATGTTTTAGATGAAAAATTTTTTGGTCGAAAATCGGATATTTTGGTAAGGCTATAGCCTTGCCTTTTTCTTCAAAATCCTTATACCAAAAAACTGCATTTTTAGAGCAAAAAAACACTTTGAAAAGGATCTAGAGCTGATTTAAAGGTATTTATGGTTTGTTTAGAGTAGATTGAGGCTTGTTTTCGATGAAAAATTTCTTGGTCGAAAATCGGATATTTTGGTAAGGCTATAGCCTTGCCTTTTTCATGAAAATCCTGATACCAAGAAACTGCATTTTTAGAGCAAAAAACACTTTGAAAAGGATCTAGAGCTGATTTAAAGGTATTTATGGTTTGTTTAGAGTGGATTGAGGCATGTTTTAGATGAAAAATTTCTCTTGGTCGAAAATCAGATATTTTGGTAAGGCTATAGCCTTGTCTTTTTCATCAAAATCCTTATACAAAGATACTGCAATTTCAAGGCAGAAAAACACTTTAATTAGGATCTAGAGCTGATTTAAAGGTAATTATGGTTTGTTTAGCGTAGATTGGGGCACGTTTGAGATGAAACATTTCTTGGTCGAAAATCAGATATTTTGGTAAGGCTATAGCCTTGCCTTTTTCATCAAAATCCTTATACCAAGAAACTGCATTTTTAGAGCAGAAAGACACTTTAAATTGGATCTAGAGCTGATTTAAAGGTAATTTTGGTTTGTTTAGAGTAGATTGGGGCATGTTTTAGATGAGAAATCTCTTGTCCGAAAACGGTATATTTTGGTATGGCTCTAGCCTTGCCTTTTTCATCAAAATCCTTATACCAAGAAACTGCATTTTTAGAGCAGAAAAACACTTTAAATAGAATCTAGAGCTGATTTAACGGTATTTATGGTTTGTTTAGAGTAGATTGGGGCAAGTTTGAGATGAAAAATTTCTTGGTCGAAAACGGTATATTTTGGTATGGCTATAGCCTTGCCTTTTTCATCAAAATCTTTATACCAAGAAACTGCATTTTTAGAGCAGAAAAGCACTTTGAAGAGGATCTAGAGCTGATTTAAAGGTAATTATGGTTTGTTTAGAGTAGATTGGGGCATGTTTTAGATGAAAAATTTCTCGGTAGGAAATCGGATATTTTGGTAAGGCTATAGCCTTGCCTTTTTCATCAAAATCCTTATACCAAGAAACTGCATTTTTAGAGCAGAAAAACACTTTAAATTGGATCTAGAGCTGATTTAAAGGTAATTATGGTTTGTTTAGCGTAGATTGGGGCACGTTTGAGATGAAAAATTTCTTGGTCGAAAATCAGATATTTTGGTAAGGCTATAGCCTTGTCTTTTTCATCAAAATCCTTATACAAAGATACTGCAATTTCAAGGCAGAAAAACACTTTAATTAGGATCTAGAGCTGATTTAAAGGTAATTATGGTTTGTTTAGCGTAGATTGGGGCACGTTTGAGATGAAACATTTCTTGGTCGAAAATCAGATATTTTGGTAAGGCTATAGCCTTGCCTTTTTCATCAAAATCCTTATACCAAGAAACTGCATTTTTAGAGCAGAAAGACACTTTAAATTGGATCTAGAGCTGATTTAAAGGTAATTATGGTTTGTTTAGAGTAGATTGGGGCATGTTTTAGATGAGAAATCTCTTGTCCGAAAACGGTATATTTTGGTATGGCTCTAGCCTTGCCTTTTTCATCAAAATCCTTATACCAAGAAACTGCATTTTTAGAGCAGAAAAACACTTTAAATAGAATCTAGAGCTGATTTAACGGTATTTATGGTTTGTTTAGAGTAGATTGGGGCAAGTTTGAGATGAAAAATTTCTTGGTCGAAAACGGTATATTTTGGTATGGCTATAGCCTTGCCTTTTTCATCAAAATCTTTATACCAAGAAACTGCATTTTTAGAGCAGAAAAGCACTTTGAAGAGGATCTAGAGCTGATTTAAAGGTAATTATGGTTTGTTTAGAGTAGATTGGGGCATGTTTTAGATGAAAAATTTCTCGGTAGGAAATCGGATATTTTGGTAAGGCTATAGCCTTGCCTTTTTCATCAAAATCCTTATACCAAGAAACTGCATTTTTAGAGCAGAAAAACACTTTAAATTGGATCTAGAGCTGATTTAAAGGTAATTATGGTTTGTTTAGCGTAGATTGGGGCACGTTTGAGATGAAAAATTTCTTGGTCGAAAATCAGATATTTTGGTAAGGCTATAGCCTTGTCTTTTTCATCAAAATCCTTATACAAAGATACTGCAATTTCAAGGCAGAAAAACACTTTAATTAGGATCTAGAGCTGATTTAAAGGTAATTATGGTTTGTTTAGCGTAGATTGGGGCACGTTTGAGATGAAACATTTCTTGGTCGAAAATCAGATATTTTGGTAAGGCTATAGCCTTGCCTTTTTCATCAAAATCCTTATACCAAGAAACTGCATTTTTAGAGCAGAAAGACACTTTAAATTGGATCTAGAGCTGATTTAAAGGTAATTATGGTTTGTTTAGAGTAGATTGGGGCACGTTTGAGATGAAAAATTTCTTGGTCGAAAATCAGATATTTTGGTAAGGCTATAGCCTTGCCTTTTTCATCAAAATCCTTATACCAAGAAACTGCATTTTTAGAGCAGAAAGACACTTTAAATTGGATCTAGAGCTGATTTAAAGGTAATTTTGGTTTGTTTAGAGTAGATTGGGGCATGTTTTAGATGAGAAATCTCTTGTCCGAAAACGGTATATTTTGGTATGGCTCTAGCCTTGCCTTTTTCATCAAAATCCTTATACCAAGAAACTGCATTTTTAGAGCAGAAAAACACTTTAAATAGAATCTAGAGCTGATTTAACGGTATTTATGGTTTGTTTAGAGTAGATTGGGGCAAGTTTGAGATGAAAAATTTCTTGGTCGAAAACGGTATATTTTGGTATGGCTATAGCCTTGCCTTTTTCATCAAAATCCTTATACCAAGAAACTGCATTTTTAGAGCAGAAAAACACTTTAAATTGGATCTAGAGCTGATTTAAAGGTAATTATGGTTTGTTTAGCGTAGATTGGGGCACGTTTGAGATGAAAAATTTCTTGGTCGAAAATCAGATATTTTGTAAAGGCTATAGCCTTGCCTTTTTCATCAAAATCATTATACCAAGAAACTCCATTTTTAGAGCAGAAAAACACTTTGAATAGGATCTAGAGCTGATTTAAAGGTATTTATGGTTTGTTTAGCGTAGATTGGGGCATGTTTTAGATGAAAAATTTCTCGGTAGGAAATCGGATATTTTGGTAAGGCTATAGCCTTGCCTTTTTCATCAAAATCCTTATACCAAGAAACTGCATTTTTAGAGCAGGAAAACACTTTAAATAGGATCTAGAGCTGATTTAAAGGTATTTATGGCTTGTTTAGGGTAGATTGAGTCATGCTTTAGATGAAAAATTTCTGGGTCGAAAGTCGGATATTTTGGTAAGGCTATAGCCTTGCCTTTTTCATCAAAATCCTTATACAAAGATACTGCAATTTTAAGGCAGAAAAACACTTTAATTAGGATCTAGAGCTGATTTAAAGGTAATTATGGTTTGTTTAGAGTAGATTGGGGCACGTTTGAGATGAAAAATTTCTTGGTCGAAAACGGTATATTTTGGTAAGGCTATAGCCTTGCCTTTTTCATCAAAATCCTTATACCAAGAAACTGCATTTTTAGAGCAGAAAAGCACTTTGAAGAGGATCTAGAGCTGATTTAAAGGTAATTATGGTTTGTTTAGAGTAGATTGGGGCATGTTTTAGATGAAAAATTTACTCGGTAGGAAATCGGATATTTTGGTAAGGCTATAGCCTTGCCTTTTTCATCAAAATCCTTATACCAAGAAACTGCATTTTTAGAGCAGAAAAACACTTTAAATATGATCTAGAGCTGATTTAAAGGTATTTATGGTTTATTTAGAGTAGATTGAGGCATGTTTGAGATGAAAAGTTTCTTGGTCGAAAACGGTATATTTTGGTAAGGCTATAGCCTTGCCCCTTTCATCAAAATCCTAATACCAAGAAACTGCATTTTTAGAGCAGGAAAACACTTTAAATAGGATCTAGAGCTGATTTAAAGGTATCTATGGCTTGTTTAGGGTAGATTGAGTCATGCTTTAGGTGAAAAATTTCTGGGTCGAAAGTCGGATATTTTGGTAAGGCTATAGCCTTGCCTTTTTCATCAAAATCCTTACACCAAGAAACTGCATTTTCAGAGCAGAAAAACACTTTGAATAGGATCTAGAGCTGATTTAAATGTATTTATGGTTTCTTTAGGGTAGATTGGGGCAAGTTTGAGATAAAAAATTTCTTGGTCGAAAATCGGATATTTTGGTAAGGCTGTAGCCTTGCCTTTTTCATCAAAATCCTTATACCAAGAAACTGCATTTTTAGAGCAGAAAAACACTTTGAATAGGATCTAGAGCTGATTTAAAGGTATTTATGGTTTGTTTGGAGTAGATTGGGGCACGTTTGAGATGAAAAGTTTCTTGGTCGAAAACGGTATATTTTGGTAAGGCTATAGCCTTGCCCTTTTCATCAAAATCCTTA
>NW_027019322.1:6945588-7034143 GCF_013076305.1 Rhopilema esculentum
ATATCGATTTCTCGACCAAGCACTCCAATTTTATCACTGAAACACATATTGCCTTCACATCTACTCTCCTAAAACCAATACCATACAATACTTTCTCTCTAAATCAGTCTAAATATCCTATCCTAAACCAGATGTTTTCTGCTTTCCTATAAACAAAACTGCACTAGTCTTCTCATCCAGGACACACAAGACGCCGAATTCTCTCTGTCAACTAGCATAAAAAGGCGCAACCAGGCATAGATGGCGTGAACAAATGCGAATATTTCGTACCAAATCAAAATTTTCGACTTTCGTATTCCTAACATGCCCTCATTCATACTTCTATATATACAGACCATAACTTACCAGTCATAACATAACCCCTCTTTCTTTAACTCGCCCTCTAAAACTCACTATTTAAACAGTGTTTTTCTGCTTCTAAACCTAATGCCCACCTAGGTTTCTTGGTCATAGCAGGCCATTTTCCGAGAGCATACAATAGAGAAGGCTCATAGCCAATACCAAACATTCTATCACCGTTTTCGACCAAAGAAATGTTATCATTCTAAACCATCACCATGCCTGCACACACTCTACTCTAAACCAAACCCAAATCAAATACCTTTCCTTAATTCAGCGTCTAAGATCCTTATTGAACAGTGTTTCTGCCTTTAAAAAATGCAGTCTTCTTGCGCCAAAAGGATTTGCATGAAAAAGGCAAGGCATAGCCTTACCACAAATATCAGATTGTCCACCAAGAAATTTTTTCATGTTGAAACCTGACAAAAACTCTAAGCTCAAACGAAACCATAAATACCTTAAGTCAGCTCTTAAATCCTATTCAAAGTGTTTTTCTGCTCTAAAAATTGCAGGTTTTTGGTATAAGATTTGACGAGAAATCCAAGCTATAGCCTTGACCAAAATATCCGATTTTGACCAAGAAAATTTTCATCTAAAACATGCCTCAATCTACTCTAAACAAACCATAAATACATTTTAAATCAGCTCTAATCGATTTAAAGTGTTTTTTCTGCTTTAAAAATGCAGTTTCTTGGAAAGTATTTTGATGGAAAAAGCAAGGCTATACGCCTTACCAAAATATTTCCGATTTTCGACATCAAAAACTTTTTTCCACTCTAAAAAAAGCCTCATCTACTCTAACATTAAATACCTTTTTGAATCAGCCTCAAAGATCCTATTTAAAGTGTGTTTTTTCGCTTTGAAAATGCAGTTTCTTCGCAAAAGAGTTTTGCATGAAAAAGCAAGACTGATAGCCTTAACCAAAATATCCCGATTCCGACCAAGACATTTTACATTCAAAACATAGCCTCAATACTACTCCTCTAAACAAACCATTATAAAATACCTTTAAATTCAGCTCTAGATTATATCTATTCTAAAGATGTCTTTTTTCCTGTTTTCTAAAAATGCAGTTTCTCTTGAATAAGGATTTTCCATAAAAGGCAAGACAAGATATCATCCGTTCCTCTGACCAAGAAATTTTTCCTATTCTAAAACATGCTCAATCTACTCTTAAACAAAACCATAAATACCTTTAAATCAGCCTCTAGAATTCCTATTCAAAAGTCATCCACCTGGTTTTTTCTTGCTCTACAAAATCCCGTAAGATACTATCCATAAACTTGGAACTTACTAAGGATTAATTTACAATCTAAAAAAGAAATTGAGCACCGACCCAAATACCAAAAATAAGTAAGCCACTTTACAAACCAATCAAAAATATCCCGTTATTTCAACCAGTTTTCGACACAGAAAACCTTTATTCCTCATAACTAACAACTCAGACAAGACCAATGCAAAATCTTTAACCTACCCATATGGCTAAACAAAAAAACACCACTAAATACCTTATTGTGTTATATCTCTCCACATACCCCAAGTAATCTCCTGTCAAGCTAATCCCATGAAATTTTAAATCTTAGAAGATATTAGGCCCACGAACACCCTTTTAAACATCTAGAAACCAAGACAATGACTTGCTTTCAAAAACCTAAGAATTCTACGGGTGTGTTATATCATAAGATTTTCAATTTATCAAAAGGCAAGACAAAATATTAGTCCGATTCTCCCTCATAACCATCAGTAAAATGGTTTATTCTTTATTTTCATTCTTAAAATTAAACATGCCTCAAAATCTACTCCACAACAACGAGGCGCATAATAAGACGCCTAGATAATAACCAAGACTCGTAATCACCTATATCACAAGTTGTAAATTTTCTTCTCCAAAAATGCTTACTAGTTTCTTGGAATCTCTCTCTTGGGTGTGAATCGGATATTTTGGTAAGGCTATAGCCTTGCCTTTTTCATCAAAATCCTTTTGCCAAGAAACTGCATTTTTAAAGCAGAAAAACACTTTAAATAGGATTTAGAGCTGATTTAAAAGTATTTATGGTTTGTTTAGAGTAGATTGAGGCATGTTTTAGATGAGAAATTTCTGGGTCGAAAATCGGATATTTTGGTAAGGCTATAGCCTTGCCTTTTTCATCAAAATCCTTTTGCCAAGAAACTGCATTTTTAAAGCAGAAAAACACTTTAAATACGATTTAGAGCTGATTTAAAAGTATTTATGGTTTGTTTAGAGTAGATTGAGGCATGTTTTAGATGAAAAATTTCTTGGTCGAAAATCGGATATTTTGGTAAGGCTATAGCCTTGGATTTCTCGTCAAAATCCTTATACCAAAAAACTGCATTTTTAGAGCAGAAAAACACTTTGAATAGGATTTAGAGCTGACTTAAGGGTATTTATGGTTTGTTTAGAGTAGATTTTGTCATGTTTCACATGAAAAATTTCTTGGTGGAAAATCTGATATTTTGGTAAGGCTATAGCCTTGCCTTTTTCATCAAAATCCTTTTGCCAAGAAACTGCATTTTTAAAGCAGAAAAACACTTTAAATAGGATTTAGAGCTGATTAAAAGGTATTTATGGTTTGTTTAGAGTAGATTGAGGCATGTTTTAGATGAAACATTTTTTGGTCGAAAATCGGATATTTTGGTATTGCTATAGCCTTGCCTTTTTCATGAAAATCCTGATACCAAGAAACTGCATTTTTAAAGCAGAAAAACACTTTAAATAGGATTTAGAGCTGATTAAAAGGTATTTATGGTTTGTTTAGAGTAGATTGAGGCATGTTTTAGATGAAACATTTTTTGGTCGAAAATCGGATATTTTGGTATTGCTATAGCCTTGCCTTTTTCATGAAAATCCTGATACCAAGAAACTGCATTTTTAAAGCAGAAAAACACTTTAAATAGGATTTAGAGCTGATTAAAAGGTATTTATGGTTTGTTTAGAGTAGATTGAGGCATGTTTTAGATGAAAAATTTTTTGGTCGAAAATCTGATATTTTGGTAAGGCTATAGCCTTGCCTTTTTCATCAAAATCCTTTTGCCAAGAAACTGCATTTTTAAAGCAGAAAAACACTTTAAATAGGATTTAGAGCTGATTAAAAGGTATTTATGGTATGTTTAGAGTAGATTGAGGCATGTTTTAGATGAAAAATTTTTTGGTCGTAAATCGGATATTTTGGTATTGCTATAGCCTTGCCTTTTTCTTCAAAATCCTTTTGCGAAGAAACTGCATTTTTGGAGCAGAAAAACACTTTGAATAGGATCTAGAGCTGATTTAAAGGTATTTATGGTTTGTTCAGAGTAGATTGAGGCATGTTTTAGATGAAAAATTTCTTGGTCGAGAATCGGATATTTTGGTAAGGCTATAGCCTTGTCTTTTTCATGAAAATCCTTATACCAAGAAACTGCATTTTTAGAGCAGAAAAACACTTTGAATAGGATCTAGAGCTGATTTAAAGGTATTTATGGTTTGTTTAGAGTAGATTGAGGCATGTTTTAGATGAAAAATTTCTTGGTCGAGAATCGGATATTTTGTCTTGCCTTTTTATGAAAATCCTTATACCAAGAAACTGCATTTTTAGAACAGAAAAACACTTTAAACAGAATCTAGAGCTGATTTAAAGGTATTTATGGTTTGTTTAGAGCAGATTTTGTCATGTTTCACATGAAAAATTTCTTGGTCGAAAATCTGATTTTTTGGTAAGGCTATAGCCTTGCCTTTTTCATCAAAATCCTTTTGCCAAGAAACTGCATTTTTAAAGCAGAAAAACACTTTAAATAGGATCTAGAGCTGGTTTAAAGGTATTTATGGTTTGTTTAGAGTAGATTGAGGCATGTTTTAGATGAAAAATTTCTTGGTCGAGAATCGGATATTTTGGTAAGCCTATAGCTTTGCCTTTTTCATGAAATTCATTTGCCATGATACTGTATTTTTAGAGTAGAAAAATCATTTTGTTTAGAGTTTAGATTCTATTGAAACTTTCATAAATCTAGACCCGTTCAGCAACAGTAGATGTGTTTAGAAATGAAGCTCTTCTTTGGAGAAGTTTGTGTTTCCAATATTTCCCAAAAACTGATATTCTTAGATAAAGCTGAGATTGTATCCCCTTCTAATTCACGTATATCAACTTTAATACACATTTAGAAACATTAAAAATTTTTTTTAAGGCAGAAAATGTTCGTTGAAAAACCTTGATTTTTCCAAGCCTACAGGCTTACATTTTTAATAGAATCGTGTGTTTCCAATCTCCTTTCGAAATGCAATTGCTCATATAAACCTTAGCATATAAGTACGTTCAATTCTTATTTAGACCTGTTTAGTATCATTTTAAAATTGTGTTGAACCATAATGTTCACCATGAAAAAAATGTATCTTTCCATGCCTAAGGCTTACATTTTTGTAGAAACTCCTGTTTCCAATTTTCTTTGAAAACCCAATTTTTCTATAAACCGAAGCTTTAAGCATATCTCATCTTTATTTAAACACCTAAGCATCTTGAGTTTTTGTTTTTAGGGTCTCAAAGTAGCAATTTTTTCTTTTTTGATATATTTCGTTTTCAATAGAATTTTTTCAACATTTTCTTGTATCTAAAAATGACTTAAAGCTAGCGAAGTGTTGCCAAAACTTCTTCTTTATCACAGTATCACTGCATAGATTGTTAGTATTATGTAAAAAGCAACATTTTAAATAAAAACTTCTTAAATATTTCTGTCCATCAACAGAAATAATAGAAAGGTTAGAAGTTTGAAAAGGTTCAGATGCAAAGATTTATTCGAGAAAGGTTGGTGAGTATAAATTTTCACATTAAATAATTTATTTTTAAATTTTTCATTTTAGGGTCAAACTTGGCATTGAAGTGTAAATAATTCTGTTTTTGTAAGTATGACCTGTCTATTTTCATCCACACATTAGGAAAACATTTGGATGAATATATGGTGTCAAAATCAAAACTAGTGTTATAAGATGAAAATAGAATCAAAATACTTTTAAAAGGTTGGTTCATAGCTTTGGCAATTGAATAGTTTACTCAAGGAAGAAAAATTTTATAAAAAATAGTTCATGATTATGAATTTCTAAAACACATACCTCAATTATGCAACAGCTTTTAGTAGAATCTTGCAATGTTTGGAAATACCCACGCAATCAGGAGAAACATTTTCTTTGCCCCAAGATTCTGTAAAAATTTATTCTTTCTGCATGTTTTGGGTGAATTCGACACTAGAGCAAAAAAATATTCTCTCTATTAGGAACTGCCTTGAAAATAAAATGCAGAGAAAGACTGAAAGAAACAGCAATAACAAAAAGCTTGAGTAAAAATTTAAGATGAAAATTTTGTATTTTTGCAAATGTTGTAAATGAGCTCGAAAGCGAATTTGTAGTTTTTTGTGCTGTTCTGTTTGTGCAGCTGTCTCGACGTTGACCTTTATTTCTTATAATGAAAAAAATATATTGAAATTAAATATTACATACAAAGAAGTATAAATTAATTATTATTTTCATTTTAGGGTAACAAAAGGGTTTAAAATTATAAATTCGAATAACAAGAGTATTTAGCCATTTTTGGTGGCTCACAATCAAACTATGTATGAAGAATCTAGAAACTAGAAACGTACTGTCTTCTTGCATCAATTTTTACTATCGTGTACATCGTATCTTTATCTGCTTGTATAATAAAAATCAATGGACCAAGCAATGAATCATTACGTCAAGTACAGAGACAGGGACCACGGGAACGGGGGTCTACGGGAGATTTAGCCCCCTCCCAATTAATTTCCTAAATGTACTTAAAACCATGCATAAATGTGTCTTGCTCTTGGTTTTTAGCATGTTAAGCCCCCCAAAGGATCTAGCTCCTTCAATCTTTAATGTGTTCCGCCGTCCTTGTACAGAGGAGACAAGGCGCCTAATTCGATCAAGGAACATAGCCAAGAAAAAGAAATTCAGTATACCTAGGTAACCTCTTTTGCAGCTGAGACGTAGAGATGGTATAGTATATTCGCAAAGCATAACAAAAATAGTTTAATCAAATACAGTTGCAGAATCCTGCATATCAAATCCAATTTTCTTTTATGCGTAAAAAATAAACAGAAGAAATCAGCAAATAAGTCTAGGTTCCTGCATTTGCAAGAAAAAACTTTTATTTGATCTTGAACAGCTATGAAAATAAGAATTCTGACTCTTATAAGATTTTTCTCCCTATTTGTTTCAAATACAATACAACTATCTACTGTACAAATAAAAGTCTCAACAGGCTTATTGAGACCAGAACTTGATAAATCGAAAAGAAAAACAGGTTTTGCTAGATTTCTGTAAATTTCTCATTTTTGTCGCCTGTTGATGCTGAAAAATTTCTGCGTAAACAAATTAGGGGTTAAAATCTGTCGACTGTAAAATGATTTGAAATAAATCTAGCGACAAGCAATCATTTGGCAACAAAGCTGGTCGCTGTTCGAGCAGATAGAGCTTCTCAGTTTGTTGTAAATGTCCCTTTTATCACAAAAATTCCAAAAGGAAATAGCATAGATAAAAGTACTGAGAAGTAGTCATACGTAAAGACCAATCCGGAACCGCAAAGATCAGCCAGAAAAATTATCATACGATGGTGGAAATCAGAGAATGATTGTTTGTTCTCAAAAAAGACAGCAGCGAATAGAACTAATTACGGGAAAGCAAGACAATCTTAATCCCTCAATTCCCTAGTTCATACCCTTTTGCCATTGATCCAAAGTAAGTACGTGACCAATGACTTGACTGGCGCATGATTAAGGAAAATATGGAAGTTGCTTAGCTGACAAGACAAGACATAATATTTCCGTGTTGCTTACTGATTCTGCCCATGTTTAACAGGTCTAATTCAAAATGCTGCTTTGTAACAATCCCCTTTGCAAAATGTTCTCCATCACTGTCACCAGAAACGCCTAAGTAATATATGTGCCTACATTATTCATGGTTGTAGGCACTCACTATTTTGTAAAACATTGGGTACTCTATGATGGCGATAAAAAGGCTTTCCTCGTATCTATACCATCATGAAAAAGAGATTTGTTGATGGAAACAGCTTTTATTGGGTCTTGACCGACTGGCACGCTGTGGAATGTCCATCCATGTTTTCAAATTCTTACGCACATTTAACTCGTTAGAAACAAGGGCATGAATCTTATGCCACTCGTTCACTAACAAATTCGCCAAATGGCTAACATATCATTTCGAAAAAGTATCGCGTCTCGTGTGCAAAATTGTGGCGCTCACAAAAACTTTTAGCAATTTCAGCATCAAACAAACTCACATCAAAAACTAGGCCCGCTAGTTACTTTCGTCATTTATAGAAAGGCATAGTCCGTGAAGGATCGAATTGGGAACAAAGTGAAGTAGATGGCTCTAAGTAAAGTAAAGTTGACACTTTCCGCCGCTGTTTTTGATGACAAGGCTTTTCCTTGACCTTGTATGCTCCTGAAAATATTTTGACCTTATAATATAAATATAAAATGACCTTAAGTGCAATTACGAAATTTTGACCCTGTCATCTGTACACGTCCTAAGTAACAAAAGAAACAGTATGATTGTCGACAAACGACAAATAAGCTTCTCTTTACCATGATCAGAAATTATTGAAAGTAAAAAAGGCTTTCGCTTCTGAAGTTTGTGTTGATAGTGAAGGCTTGATAGTGTTTTTTTCGTTTGCAAATTCTTCGCTAGTTTCTACAAAAGATTTTTCATTAACATGACCCCAAAAACAGAATCTGAACTTGAATTCTACTGTATAGAATACTTTTGATAGAATACAAGCAAATAACTTTGTGTCACAACAGCAAAACACAAAAAGCATCTAAAATTTTGAAGAAATGACAAGATCTTTATAAATTCTGACATTGAATTGTCCCCTGCCTTTCTCTTGATGAATATAAGTCTCGCATATGCTCGCTTGAATCTCTTCGGTAGCTTGTTGATGATGATGCATCTTGTCGCGATGAAGCGTTTTCTTCTGTTGGTGAGTTTTTTGCTTCTTCTATGTGCAGCTAGAGGTGGCGTTCTTCGAGAACTGGAGGATGAGATCATTAGAGAGAATCTGGCGGAGGATACCAATCCATCTGCGTCTAGTTACAAGGTATGAACCAAAGTTTGATCCACTCCCAAAATTTGGAAGATAGGCCTAGGCAAGACCATATGAAGAAAATATAACAGCTTTGTGTCGATTCACATAGATTTTCCAGAAAATGATTTTTAACACTATTTTTAGTTCACCTCACTTTCCAGCTTCCTTGAACGGCCATATTGTAAAAACGTTCGATAAAAAGGTTTCTAGCAGCATTGTATTCACTATTGGTGAAGGCTTTTGGCTCTGCTATTCATTTTCCATTCAGATTTCCAAAGTATCAAAGTTCTAACTAAGGATGAAATTAATTGCGTCTCCAGTTACAATTTTTTCAAAGTAGCCTTGCTTTTAAGTTATTTTTAAGTTTAGGATAGAATTAATAGCGATAAAATCTCCAGTTTTCATCAAAAGGTTTCGTAATAAGAAGTGTGAGAATGCGGAGTTCATCCAAACCTATGTAATGTACTTTTGTGCGTCATTGTCATTCTATCTATTCTAAGTAAATAGAAAGTGTGTCGTCAAGGTCTTTCATGCTAGAGGGATTCTTAACAGCAGTATGTTGCTTTATGGTAGTATGTAGAATATACAAAGAGTTTCCATTATTTTACATTTTTATATTGTTTTGTAATCTTTTTGGGTCATCAACACACGATGAGCGTATTCTTACTCTTTGAGGTGTCGTGTGCAACAAGAGCGTTGTCGACGACGAGTTTCTATCATTTTAGGCCATTTGTTGTTTTTAACACTGTTTTCGCATCGACACGTTTTTTCATTTATTAACTAACTCGATCAATGTCTGTTAGTCTTGGGAAACCCTCATTTCATTTTATTTTCATCTTCTTTGTCACAATAAGATATTCTTGACATATTTTTTTCATCACATGTACCAAAAGTACTAAGTGCCTTTTCAAATAGCTTGTACAAGACCATGTTTGTTACCGTTGTTTTTCCTTCTTTTTATTCGATGATATTCTCAACATTCTTTTAAAAAATCACATCTCCGTTGCTTTAATGCGCTTTTTATGCGTAGGGATACTGTTCAGCGTTCGCTGCAATGTGGGAGGATGGGAAAACATATAGCAACTATAACTGATAATTTCTTTCTTGATCACCTTGGCAGCTTTGTTTCTTCTATATTTTCAAAGCGCAATGTTTGCAATTCCAATCTGCTTTCTAATTTTTTGCTTATAGCTGCATCTTTAGGTATCATGCTGCCAAGAGAGAGAAGAATCTTTTTCTGATAAATTACGATGTCTACAATCTTTTTATTCTTTTAATGTCTGTATGTGTCGAAAAAATTACCAGCACAGGTTCAAAATATCGAAGCTGAGTACATAAATCTGTCAAATGCCTCAATTTAATCTGGTATTTATGTCACTAACTATTCTCATGTATGATCTTTACTCCAAATAAAGATTTTGAAGAACTCTTTTATCCTTTCTATCCAGATCTAAAATATTTGGCATGTATAAAGACACTTAAGAGGATTAAGGTTTTTGTTTCAAGGGGACTAACTGAGGGTGGAGACAGTGAAGGAGAAAAGAAGCAAGATTTTTGGCAATGATACAAGAAATTCATTCTTTCCTAAAATGCAGGAATCGCATATATTTGAAACTAATATAAAGTTCAAACTATTTTATTCAGCAAAAAAAAAGTTTACGAGTATAATTTCTTTTGTGCTGTTGCAACAAACTAAAACATACATTTGTTAAAGATAGTGAATTCAAAGAAGCACATCCACAGAAGAATTGTAGATGTTGACTAGCAAAGGTGCATCTGGATTATAGATTGAAAATTTGTGCTGTGGATTTGTACAGTGATATTGAACAAAAATATTTGAGCAAGAGTAGATTTTTGGCAGCACATGCATTTTTACAATCATATTATTTACGAAAGGATTTTACTTCTAAGTCAGTTTCGAACGACATATTTTGAATAACAATAGAAAGCTTAGCAAGTATTTAATTGGTAGCGTCTTGCGAATGTAATTTTTGGGTTCACATTATGAATGAAATCCCTAGATCTAAAAACTTCTAAAAAGAGTTAATTTAAATCGAAGTCAATTTCAAACGACATATTTTGAATAACAATAGAAAGCTTAGCAAGTATTTAATTGGTAGCGTCTTGCGAATGTAATTTTTGGGTTCACATTATGAATGAAGTCCCTAGATCTAAAAACTTCTCAAAAGAGTTTAAAAGGAAATTTTTGCTTTTTTGCTGACCTTTAAATGCTTTGGTTCTTTACCAAAAAGTGATGTTTTGTAGATTGCACTGGCGTCATACATGAGAAAGTTATTTGCTTAGAAATATTAATTTATACAAAAAGCAAATCTACTGACGACCCTGGCTGACTGTTTGGGTCAATATTTCTAAATAAGAAAATGGGGTCATTTTGACCCGTAAGTTAAGACCTATTATGCTTTTATTCTATTGAATTCAAAACAATGACTGGTGCTGAAAAGATATCAAAAGAAGAGTACTATGAAACCAACTCGAATGGCATTTAAATATTATTAACTACAGCTTACTGTTTTTTTAGATCGTGTGTATGCAAAAACTTGATAACAATAAAAACTAAGATTCCTTTCTTAGCTAAGTTCTAAACATGGCTCTAGGTTAATCAAAATGCAAGAAAAATGTTCTAGTTTGCTACGCTTTTTTCTTAAAAGCATAGTTTTGATATGTTGAAAAGATATGGTGTGTCGGTTTGCTTGAATCTTTTAGAAATGCTAATTCAGAAATAAACCAAAACAGCCTTTTTTGTAAGAGTTGATTTTCCATAATAGTTTTTATACATCTAATAGTCATCGGTTTCTAAGAAAATCTTATAGAACAACTTGCGTTGCCTAAAAGATATTTAGAAATGAGGGTTGCTTACACTTTCTCTAAATGGAAATTATCTTTGCTATTTTACATATGTTCATGTTTAAAAGACTTGCTAAGACCTTTAAGTTTCAAGTTTCGATTGGCTTATTACTTACACTTTCTGTCTAAAAGGAAATGATCTTTGCTATTTTACATATTTTCATATTTGAAAGACTTGCTAAGACCTTCATTTTTCAAGTTTCGATTGGCTTGTCACTTCACTATATATATTCTGAGAAAGAGACGAAAACCACAAATAGTATTAAAGTTACGAAATATTAAAAATAACTTTTTCTCAACATGTTCAATATTAAATTTGCTGCTGTATTACGCCCATGGCTCTGTTTGCTCACGAGCAAAAAAACACGAAAAACCTTTGCTTCCTGTTACAATAGCATTTGAATCAAATTTTCTTTATTTCTTTCTTGACAAATGTCTCTGGATTCTAAATTTGCAGGTTATAAATCTCTTTTCAACTAGTGTCGCTGTTTGTCAAATATTGCATCTTTGCTTTTTATTGAAAGCATTATGACAACAAAGAAAAAATCATTTTTTTGTATTAGCCAAGAATAAATTCCACAGATACATAGAGTATAAAAAGGAAAAACAGAAAGATGACTTCTACACTAGCTATCAAACGCTTAAAAGAGTGCGCAAGATTCAAGAGACAAAGGCACAAAATTTGAGTGAGGATGTACACTTTGAAATATTATCTGGCATTTATGTTTGCACTGCTATGTGTGCTTGGTGTTGCTAACAGTCGATCTTTGGGAAAAGAAAAACTTGAGGAAAAAGAAGACGCACGAAATTCTTTGGAAGCTGACGAAGAGACATTTCTTTTTTCTCGAGAATATGAGGTAGGGTAAAAATTCTAATCAAGAAAGCAATACGAGCTGCCTTCAAGAGGACAGCCATGCTTATACGATTTTCAGGCATCAATGTACTCGTCTGATTTCAGCTCCAACCATTAAAACTCTTTGTCATATACAGCCTAATTGACTTATCGAGTCTCGTAGTAGTCTGTATATAATATGATTTTAATAAAGAGAACTAAGCAAGAGACGAAGCAAAGAGATGCATAAGTGATCACAGGAAAGTGAGGTTGTAGATTACAGTTTTTTGTTTCCATCGTTGCAGGAAATGCTTTTTGAAAAAAAAATATTATACGGTTTTGCTAAAACACATTTAAACTATCATCGAGCCACTCAAGTGCATTGGTATATAGTAATTTATCTATGTTTTAATAAGAAGTTGAGAGGTCGTTTCATATCAATCATTTCTTCAATTAGTAAGTTTATGTGTCATTACTTTTACCGTACTTTTCTCTAAAGCAATTTTGTTATAATTAATTGGTTTGATGTCTAATCGAAAGGTTTTGTAAGCAAACAATTTTTCTCGGGAAACGCAGATCTGTTTTCTTCCTTTTGTAGATTCTAGGAAGTTTATCTTCTTTCAAAAGGCAATTAGAACACCCCTTTCTGGTATGAAGGAAGGTTTGAGTGCAATTTCATGAACCGATGATCTTCTTTCTAAACAATGATTATCGATGTTGATTTGTATCATATCTTGAGCATCCGAATCTATGCCCAAATCAAAGGCAATCATAAACTTCATGATTTCTCGGTTCAAGTGAAATTGGTTAGCTCTATTTTTACAACCAACATTTAATATTTCAAATTTTTCAAGGAAGGAAAGGGTAATTTACTTAAACATAGATAGCTATAAATTTATGAATTCTAAAAAATTGGTTTGAACATAATTCATAGTAACAATACAATCCAATTAATTAGCATTTGGCAACAAGAACCAGCTTTGTATTAAGCTAACTAAAGCCAACTACTTACAATATAAGTAAAAGGTAATTATTGTAAAAAGTGAGTTCAGAATTCTCGATGTATTTGGGAAGCAATTCATTAGAATTTGATTGGATTCGATTAAATACAGGCCATTATTGTCTTATAACCTTGGAGTACTTCAAACCAACCCAAAAGGTACAAAAAAAACTATTTTGATCTTGATTATTTTCTGGAAACATCAATTTCACTGCAAGTATAGTGTAGCAAAATGCAACGCACTTTTCATTTCTAGTTAAACAAACTTTTCAAAGAGTTACGTAACAAATCGATTTCGTTAACAAGACAATCAATGCAACACTCTATTTAGCAATGCTAATCTCTTTGAAAACAACATATTGATGCTACCAAGCTGTGCAAATCAAGCACTGTTATTTTCTTATGCAGAGCACTGCCGCCATTGATTGTAAAATTGAATTCAATGAAAACGCGTTCAAAAGTAAATAGCGCCCTGGATAGCCTGTCGATAATCAGTTAGTCGTCAGATTCTATTTCTGAAACTTAACTGATTTTAAATATATTTCTATTTCCTAGTTTGGTTAAAAAAGTGTCGGGGAAGAAATAAACCATTCAAACCTGATGCAAGTGCGTCATTAGTATTTACAAAGGAATTACGCCGAGTGAATTAACTCCCGATTCGGTTTAGTGACGTCATTAGTTTGCTTCTTTAGCCATCATTGAAAAAGAGTGATTCATTTTTCAAACTGCTCCACCGCAGTTTTGTTGTTTAACAATTAAATTATATATCTAAAAAATTGATCAATCATTCTAAATTTGCATCTTCAATTATCATTTGACTTTGGACTTTAAAAACACTTAAAAAGCAATGGCTTTATGTTTTCCGAAGTTTTAGTATCACCTTTATACATAAAGTTTGCATCAACCTTCATTGGGATAAGAAAAGCTATATTGCCTTTGAAAAATGTTTTCGATTCGACTTTTCAAACAAGTGAGGGAATAAAAGTTGACTTAATGCCTCCATTGGCTATCATTCTGCATTCTTATGTTCAAAGAATGAGAACATGGCCTATTCTAATAGCATCTGGGCAACATGCCTTTGTGCATACGTATAAGGTTTTCTATTTCTGAACTCTTTGATAATCTGGTTATAGCTTGATTTATATGGATTTTTTTCAGGATTGCCTCCAGAAAGCTTCTTCTTGCTTCAGAAGCAACGTGGCTGCCGCTTGCTATGCAACGTTGAATCGGTGCATGGGGAAAAAGAAATGAAGAAAAGTTGTATCATTGAACTGCAAAACAATGGGTGGAAATTATTCTAGAACTGTTATTAGTCGACTCACCTTATGAAGCATAGTCAGTTACTTCAGTTTGTAAATCACAAAAAGAGTTCGTCATAAACTTCTTTGTTTCTCTGAAAACTCTCTGTTTGGCCTGAACGGCAGGCTTGCTCTGCACTGTTAGACTGCAAGCAGCCTCTCTTATTTTGAGAGCTTGCGTAGGATGCATTGAGATTTCAAACATGCAACCAGGTCTGTATGGATTACACGGTCTCTGTTTGAAATGAAGAGCCTCTAGATGCATTTTTGCATGCAAGTCAAATGAAATTTCCTTGGTGATAACTTCACAAAGGGTGTTGTAGAATTTGAGTTCCTTAAACCATTTGTTCCTTTTGATACCTTTGGGAATAATAG
Source organism: Rhopilema esculentum (assembly GCF_013076305.1). Next base: position 6,960,403 of record NW_027019322.1, read on the forward strand.
AGAAGTAAGAATTTATCAGTTTTGGCTTTTGCACGAAAGTTTTTCCCTTGTCTAAGATGTGTTTCTATGTGCTTTGAGTAGGGCTTACCATGCCTGATTGAAATGTTCTTTAAAATTTGTTCCAGATTACCATATAAAAGAAATTTGGCAGAAAAGGGTAAGATGGTCCTCAGAATAATTAGCCATTCTCAGTTACAGGACAAAAAGTAGTGTTTTCCTATGATTTGGGTGGTGTTCTCCTATTATTTGGGTGGTGTTCTCGCAAAGACGGCAATGAATAGACCCCAATCATTTTGAGGGGATTGAGAAGGAGAAACAATGGCCTCCTTCCGCCTACTAGCAGCACCATGTTCATTAGGAAGTCACAAACCATTTGGCCATCAACTTATACACGAAGAAAGTAAATTGAAAGAAACATACCAATGAATGCTTGAAAAGACTTTGGTTGGGTGGTCATGGTCGCAAAAATTCTTTACTCTACACAATCCCCACACTTTTATTTTATCCCATCCCTCCTTCTCCTTTCATAAAAATCATAGCTTGTTTCTTCGCATCCTTGATAACTCTATCGGCTCATCTACATCGCAAAATTCTTCTTATAGTTCTTTTTGTTTTTTTAAGATAGACTTAGGTATTTGTTATGTTTCTCTTCCCCTTTCCTAACTTAGGTGACAGTGCGAGCAGTGTCAGAGCCACAAGGGGGAATGGAGGAAGACTAGTCTCCCCCTCTTTTCAGAATCTAATGAGAAAAGTTTCGGGGGGAGGGGTGTACGTTCTCTAAAAGACAGAAGCTGATTTTAGTGCAGCAATTCAGGTTTACCGTAGCTTGAGTTCCAGACCCCTAAATGAAAGAATTTGGAGTCTGGGTTGCAGGCTAGTTTATCGTCAATGACTGCTGTTAAGGTTAATAATCAATATCGATTCTATACTTTTATTATGATTCTTCCACACGTAAAACTTCGGTTTGAAAACTCTGATGTAAAGTTATTAACAACAACGCTCATTGGGAATGGTATATTCTCAGTATCCTGAAAGCTAACTTAGAATGCTAGATAGAAACAAAAACAAACAACTTTAGGTATCTAAAGAATGTTTTGTGCATCGGCTACCTGGTGGTGAAAAGTAAACTTTCCTTGCCAATTCCCGGCCTAGAATTTTAAAAGGCTTAGTAAATTGAGTGCATAAAGTTATATTTAAAGCTAGGGTTTCGAAGCCGATGCACCAACAACCAATCATCGCCTCACATTATGAAGGAATGTAGCCACAAGGCCTGATTTGATTATGAATGTGGTAATGTCTTCTGTTTGAGATAATTTTTGAAATTAAAGGAATTTTTACGTTGATATTTTCTTCACTGAGTAAGAAATAAGCTACATCCTGCATAATTGAATGTACGTGGGTGCCTTTTTGGAACAAGTGTCAATTTGGCTAGACAATCAAAAAATGGGAATGATTTTTAACAATATTTTTCGGAGTGCGTTTGGAATAGCAAAATATGTAGAAGGTGCAATTAAAGACAAAATATCTAGAACAAATTAACAGTATTGATGTAAGAAAAAACAATTAAATCTAAAACCAATGGCGTTGATAACAATGAAAAGCTTTTACATTATAGGTCTAGTGTTGAAATAAGCTTCAAGTTAGTATTGCAGTTTGATATCTTAAAAGGATGCAAACAATTGTTCCAAGGATCTACAGCTCTTTTGTATTGGCAAAAACACTTCTTTGCAGCCAAGTTTCAGCTTAACAGGTGTAAGAAAAACTATCAATGCCACAGAGATAGTGCGTACCATACATCCAAGTATCTGCGAATTGCTATAAAGTCTTTTCGAGAGTAAATAAACTGAGGGGTAAGCTTTTGTCATAAAAACATAAAGATAATAGCCTATTATTTTTCAAAAATGTAAAATCACTGGGGCTAGAGGGGTCACTGCACCCTGGTTAAAGGCAGTCTATCCCCCATTGTCCTCAGAATCTCCTTTCATGGCAATGATATTCATGCATCGTCGGTTTAATGCACAAGCAAGCAATCAGCATGAAGAACCAGCATAGTGTACTCTTCTTTAGCGAGTTACTGTGCAGTTTGTTTTGGTTTCAAACGTGTAGGTCAGTCTCGATGATTTAGAAATTAGCATTATTTTGTCGTGCTCATCCACAATAACAAATCGCGGTTGCTTAAAAGGCAAAGAAAAACCCTCTTTTTTAAGGCGAGGCATTCCAGTCAGAACTAAACAATCATGGTGAGGAATTACTGTCTTTAAGGACTATTCGCTCAACTGCAAGTATGCTTTCAATTGAAGAAGAACATTGTCAGCAGAAAGAATAGGGAATGAACAATGGCCACGAATCTTCTTTAATGAAAGCAGTCTGCAGGTCTGAGAATTTTACTTCTCATATTTTTTAAGATAGCAATGATCTCTTGACGTATTTCTTCCAACCTTATAACGTATATTATTGGATTTAGGGAGCTATTTATGAATATTACAGTGTCTGACCATTTTCCACTAACGTAAAGCACATCAAGAGTGTCCCCAAGAAGCAAGTTTGCCACGAGCGTAATTATCTTTGGAATGAAGCAGGCAACAAAGGTACAAACAATGACCAGTGTTGTAAAAGACTTTCGACGCTGCAACTTCAACCACATTAGGTCACACTTTTTTTTTCTGACATTTTGAGTGTCACTTGGCTCGATGATTGGTGCAGGAATACTCGCACAAATCTTACGTTGGTGGCGTCGTATGACCGTATATATTTTTAGGTAGCATATAACTGAAATAGAAATTGACAAGCACATGACGATTGATAAGGAGAAATGGAACCTTTTTGGGCTGATGACACCAGCAAAAGGAAGTAGAGTGTATGCCAACCAAGAAATCCAGTAAAAAATTACCCAAGCTGCATACTTTACATGGATTGTATCGGCAATGTATCGGTATGGGAAACAAACTGCAAAATACCTGTCAAGGCTGAAAGAAAGTATGGTGAGCATGGAAACTCCACTGCAAAAATAACCAACAAACGCAAAGAATCTCTTCAAAAGACACAGGTGTATGTTTCCGAGCTCTTGCAACCGAAGAATGACATAAATTGTTTGCACCAAGAGTCCAACAAGGAAATCAGAGATTGACATGCTTGTGATGATTAGGTTTGCTGGCGTTCTCGAGGAGGTCTTGCGGTACAGAGCCACAAGGGACAGTGAATTGCTTGCAATAGCAAATAATGCAAATATACAGTTAAGTAGGCATGTTGCTATAATCGTTATAACAACGCTTGTAGTTCTGTCGAATTTCACTGTTTTCCATCCATTGCATTGACCAAGAGAAGTTTGGTTGTTCGTTGAATTGATGCCAGAGCTCAGCGTCACGTTCATTTCAGCAATATCTGATGAAAAATGATAATCAGATGATGAAGATAATTATATATATATATATATATAACAATTGGATCTACATGCAGATCTGAATATCGAATACCGTACCAGACTGTCAAACGTGCCACAAATGTTATACATAATGTTATACATGCTGGGCTGTTTTTTAAACGCCATTTTCTTTGTTTTTGTTGTACTGACCGTAGTTCACAAAACATATGAAAGAGGAATGAGATTCATGACAGAGCATGGTGATGCGGGATGGGTGGGTCAGAAAAGGCAATTTCAGCTTGACGTAATTATTGAGCGGCCCAAAGCCTGTAAATAATTATGGATTGCAAGAAAAGACAGAATTCTTTATCTGTAGACTAAAAGACTTTGCCGACAGTCTGGTGAAATTCTCATGATTTTTGAGCAAGCGGCACCGTTGTAAACGGGTATTATTGAAAACACAGTAAAGTGAAACTCTTGAGAAATCGATTTTTGATCGAGGTATTCGACTTATCAGGAGTTCGACTTATCCTTGACAATTTATGTACACAAATCACATATAAACAAAGGAAAAAGTTTGAGATAGGGGTGGATCGCCTTGAGCAGTAGTCGACTCGACCTATCGGTGTTCAGCTGCATATCGTATAGGGCTACAATTTACACTTTGCCGAATGACTTACGAAGCACAGTATAGCGGGTTAAGATGCACCATTTAATTTTATACGTATACAAGGTGGCCACTCCGATCTATCGATTGTTTTACTGGAACCATCTTAAAAAAACTCACAGTTCCAAAACTAAAGTTCATTTTCTACAATAAAGTGAAAAGCTAGTTCAAATTTTCTAAAAAATAGAAATAGTACTTAATAATACGAGAACAAAGAACAATGATTGAAAATAAAGAGTTCAAATAAATTTTTTTCCGCAGGCAAATGAGTCAAATGTCCTGGAAGAATTCATTTTTCTGAGTGAAGAGCTTCAAATTGTTTAATCTTTGTGGAGCAAAATTTTGATTTAAACCTTGGAGGGTTATAAAAGGGAATCTATCAAACTGATCCTAATAGATAAGTAGGTGCATTGATCCAAAGAAATCTGATTTTACTGTGTATAAATTCCGGTAAATTCAATGCATAATGCATCATACTTGCAGATTCTTGTTTCAACATAACAGAAATAAGCTAAGAAAGCACGGGGAAGTGATTTGGAGCGTCATAATCTATTATAGCCAAGAGAAATGACGCAGTAGAACTCTTCAGCCGACTGCTTAAGAAACTGCTACAATCGTCGGGGAACAAAGGAAAGAAGTGGAGAAAAGGACTTTATCTATTACTTCCTAACTACGGCTTAACACCACACTGCATGAAAAAAGCTGCGTCCACCAAATTTCAGTTTCATCATGTGATCAAAACAAGATATCTAGCTGCACAAACTACGTCAAACTTCCTATTAACAGAAAGTTATTCGAAGTAATGATACAAAAGTAAATCGAGAGAAAAATCTATGACAGGAAGCAATAAACCAAGTCGTTGGATAGGCCAAATACTTGTAAAACAAACAAAAAATGAAACAAACTGACACCTATAGTCTTATCGCGTAACCAACTTCAGAGGAAACAGCTAAAAGGTCATAGTTCAAAGATCACAGCTAAAAGGTCACAGCTAAAAGGTCACAGCTAAGGAGTCACAGCTGAAAGGTCACAATGAAAAGGTCACTCGCAAAAAATTAATTCTTCAAGAAATTCTAATACATCGAAAGACATTGAGAATCACGACAAAGATTCGGTTAAAATTGAAAATAACGTTGACATCAAAATGGAATGAAAATAGGATATCAGCATTTCAACTCAGAAAGATTGTACAAATGCCTATTTTTCTAAAGTGCAATATTGACATTTAAATCCAAGTTTCTAATAAATAACTGCTAGCTATTTATTTACTGTTGTATCAGACTACTTTTAAATAAAAAGAAAGATGCAGCAAACTCGATAAGAACACTCCTTTTTTAGATACGCTATTTAATGAGATCGGAAAAGAGTCGGTTTATGTTCATGTTTTGTTCAGTCAAGAAATTATTCATCTCTGATATCAATCTAGAATTTCAGCCGTATTTTTGCTGCTAAAACAAATCGAATTCATAAAATCAATGCAACTTTAAGCTTGTTGGGGAGAAATGCAAGATGAACTTTTATAATGAGTGAGGCAGCCCTCCGTCCTTCAGTCAAAGGACATGCGCATGGAACGATGTGATATTACGCATGCTCTCTGACTCCGAGACGGAGGGTTGCTTCACTCAATTGAAAAATTTCGCTCGCTCGTCTCCCCAGCAAAAGCCTGTTCATATGAGGAAGGTTTCCATGGCAAGCTTTACTACATAGAATACCAGAAACGTTCTCGTTAGAATAGACCTGGGCATCATACGGCCCGCGGGCCACATCCGGTCCTTTAGACCTTCTTGTCCGGCCCGGGTGAGTGTGTGATAAATCAGAACATGTACGTTTGTAGGTGTAATTCCCCACTTGAATAACATCACGATAACCAGTACCAGCTAAAATATAGTATAATTTGTTGCTTTTAACGAGTAAATGAATATTGTGCAGAAAAAGGTTATCGTTGGATCGGCCCTCCAACACTGTTCAGGTATCATGTGGCCCCTTTATTAATTGCCGAGATCATGCTTGAGCACTTCCGAATCCGGTCTAGGCTTCAGCCTTTAATATTTCCCGGCAAGGTGGGAAATTACCTGCACATGGAAGGTCAATGATTATTCCTCCAGCTAGCAGAGATCAAGAATCCCACTTCACCGGGAAAATGCCTTGGAAAATTTTTCCCGGCCACAGAGACCTTAGGCCCAAAAAGTCAAAGGTAAGTCAAAGGAGATTCAAAAAAGTGAGTCGTGTGAGTCTCGATTAATCGAATTCGGCATACGGTCTCACCGTGTAGCTCCTGGTTAACTTTTGAGCACCCGAGTTTAAGGTCTGTTATATGGATGAATGAGCGTTATGTTTCACATAATGTTGATAACTTAGCAATCGTGTTCATGACGAGATAGCTTTACGTGTAGTTATGCGAGCCTAAGCGTGGTCCATAATCAGCATTCCCCTGGGAAATTTTTGCAACATATTGCAATAGCTAAAACATCACACAAGAATCACAAACTTTCAAATTGGTTCAAATTTTTTGACGATCTTATTTTGACCTTTTTTCATAATGAAGCTTGTGACTTACACTAACTTCTTTGGGCCCCCGGGCCAAAGCGAAGACGGGGCCTCCCTATCAAAAAGTGTGTAAGTCCGATCTTATTTTTGAAAAATTAGATAGAAGAAATTTCACGAGTAATTAAAAAATTAATTGAATGCTGAAAATGTTGCATCTGTAGCTACTACAAAAAAGTCAATTATTGAGTCGAACAAATACATTTATTACTGTTAATATAACATATCGGATTTTCTTGCTGAATTTTTTATTGATAAGTATGCAACATTAGTAATAACAAGGCGGCTTGATCAACTTATTAAATTGAGTTCAATAACTGCTATTTTCATCACGTCTTGGCCCAGTATTACTAAGAAAAAAGGAAGGTACATTGACATTAATGCTGAAGTAGTTTATAGTGAAAAGCCCCATCGATGAAGCCATGACCTTGGAACAGTAGCTTTTTGTGCTTCAGCTTTTTGTGCTTTTTGAACAAACATTTTAGAATCTGTTTCAATATCTTTTCACTTGATCTGCTAGAAGATTGGACAATTTCATGCTCTTTAACTGATTGTAAAAATTCTGCTTCTGCAATTCCTTTCAAAACATAAGCGGTAATTTAAGAGACTGTATATTGAATAAAGTTTTTAGCAAAGGCTTTGATAATTTTAAATTGCTTGATAGATGTATTAGGTTGAGAAGAGTATCCCTCTCTTCCTTTGTGAAGTTAGGGTGCTATGTCAGATGAAATCATCCATATCCTCAGTGGCCCAGTGGGAAGTGTGGCTCTAGTGCTTTTCGGGTCACATAAAAAATTAAAACGATCTTGACGTAATCCATGCAATTAGTTGAGAATGAAGAAAACACACGTTGAGAATGCAATTTCTCTAGATACGTTTACTGTTTACATATTCAGTCAGACCCGATAATAGAACTGGCTTGGAACAAGCTGGAGCTGGAGCGGATTAACGCACATTTCTCACTCAAAGACCTAAATGAATGCATACATTGTAGTCAAAATGTAAATGACTCTACTACGCTCCTTCTGTTCAATTGTCATGACAAGAAGTTTCGCAGGCTAGGTTAGGCAACAAAATATTTGTTTCATCTATGAACCGTCCAAAAATCACGTGCTATTTTCGCAAATTCACACTATGTTATTGTCACGCTCGAGTCAATGGGAAATAAATAATTGGAAATAGGCAAAAGGAAATAGCGTTTTCGGGGAAAAAATATAAATCTTAGCATCTTCGCAAGGTCCAAACATTTCTCCGGGATACTTGGAATATTCAAAAATAGAAAATGAAGTACAAAGTAAAAAAGAAACATTTTTTTTCAAATCTTATAATAGCCAAGTTTGTTTAACTAACAACAAAACCTTTATTTTAATGATAAATAAAGCATCTTTCTTTTACTATTCATGCCATGTCCAATGGGGAAGAAAAACATGTCAGGAAAACACATTTTTCTTAGGTTGGGTAAATTCTATATGCTGCTATACAAAACTAATTCAACGCTGAAAAGTATTGAATAATTGAGATCTGAGCAACGTGATCCATTGTTGAGAAAGTCGTTCCTTCTTAACAGATCGAGCTCACCAACAAGAATTAATGTATTAAAGCCTCTTAGTTTTTGTTATCACCACTACAAAGCACGGATTGAATAAGATTACGAATGATACCTATAACATTAAGGCCAATCTCTATTAAAGCGAATCTCAGCGATCGCTTCGCGCAGCCACCAGGTGGTTTCAGGCGGTGTCAGGTAATTTCAAGCGGTTTCAGGTGATTTCAGGCGGTTTCAGGTGATTCCAGGCGGTTTCAGGTGATTTCAGGCGGTTTCAGGAGGTCTCAGGCGGTTTCAGGTGATTTTAACATTTATAACATAGATCTTTTGAAAAGTTTCATTGAATAATACTTGGCACCCTCCCTCTTAAACGTGCCTAAATCTTGCGACAGAAGACTTGGTGGCAAAATGGCATGATAACATAGCATGCATATTAGGGCAAGGAAATCACGGAAGGGTGTTCAAAATGAGGAGGAAGATTCGACGCACTGAAAGAGTCGTCGACCCAGCGCAACGAATGTGACGAGGACATGACGCAGTGAATAAAATGTTGACTGGACGCACTGAAAGAGTCGACGACCCAACACACTGAATGCAACGAGGACCCAACACACTGAATGCAACGGCGACACGACGACACGACGCACTGAAAGGGTCGACGACCCAACGCACTGAATTCAACGACAACTCGACGCAATGGATGAGTCAACGAAGAAGCGAAGCAAAGCTGCCAAGTAAAGGAGTGCATAATCGAAGCCGCTATGTGCCGACGTAACGATGCAAAAATTTTGTCCAGGTTCTCTGGAATCTTGAGTAAAAGTTGATCTATGGCCAAAAAGCATTTAATATTTGCAAATACGCCGTGCTTTTTATCTTTTTTAAACTAATTTTTAGCCTGATGTACGCACCGATTGATAACAACAGTTTTTCAATTGATTGAAAAGTAGGTAGATAAAACATCAAGTTTTTTCAATGCAAATGTAAAATGCTTTGTAAAATATAGTGCTTTTTGTTGTGGAAACGGATAGCTCCTAGCATAACTGACTTGGCTTTCCGCGGAGCTTTGTATCTGCTGGGTCACAGTAAATGATAAAAGGATTCGTGTCACGGATGCGCAAGATTTTTTCTGGCAGTGAATTTTAAATTTAAGATCGTGTCACTGTAAAACAGTAAAAATCACTGTTAAAAAAGTACTGAATGCAAACAAAGAGCCAGAAATACGTATCTCAAATGCAATTTATTTTTAAAAAGTCAATTACAGATGTTTGCACAAAAAATTGTGACAGAAATGTTTTTAAGAGGCTTATCTTTAGTATTAAGTAGAAACATGAATGTCTAGCTCACCTTTCTGGGTACGGAAATTCAATGTACAACAAAAGAAAGCTGCTGCTGCCGGAGTGCCTTTGAAATTTCTTCATCAATTGATTTACCGCACATATATCGCCTTACTGCTCAAGTGACTTTTCTCTCTGTCGCTCCTTTTATATAAGACACATCAACGTATGAGCATTGACACCTGCACAAGTAATTGATGCTCAATATTCCATATGCTCTAGAAACCGGTGTCCGGAGAAGAAAACCTCAATACGACTTGACTTTTACTGCAAAAATTGAAAGTTCTAAATTTCTAGCGGATTGTCTGAAAACTTGATTCTGTTTTAAAGAGGCTTAAAAACAACTACCACGCAAGATTACTTCAGAACTCGAACTATACGCATGTTAAAAAATTCATCCCGAATTTTTATTCTCAAGAGTATGAGATGCAAGCGAGAAATCTACTGTTGAACTTGAAAGCTTTTTAAATTTATGTAACAATGAGTAAAAATACACAAGATTGCAAGAGTTTTTTGAGGTAAATCAGCACCTAGCAAGCTGTTTTGGCACAAAAAGCTCAACATATTCTTGTTTAAACTTTTTTCATCCTTAAAATGACAATTTTTTTTGCGAATCCTTTACATATCGCTAGAGATCAAATTCACATAAGAAACAAAGTAGTTTTCGTTGAACGGTCAATTTGAATGTATGAGAATGGTGCAAGAGGTTTACCAATTGATTTGGGCAAAAACATATCTCTTCATTGTTTACTAGCTGGGATTCCATATCGGTCAAAGAAGTTCCCTCTTTGCGATGCTGCTGTTAGTGAGAGGGGTGATTTTTCCAATTGCCCTCGCTGCACTATGCTACAGACAAAATTGTCGCATTTAGCTTTGCTTCATTGTAAATCAAAACATTAGGAAAAATCAATAATCAACAACAAATATTTCAAGAAAAATGAAATTTCAAAAAACAGTTCTTATCGTCATAAGATTGCCCTTTGGTATGAAATGGTCATGTCAAAGAAAAAAAGGACAATTTGAGAAAAACTTTGAGTGGATTAATAAGAAGTGGCAATGGTTTCTCTAAAGGACGTGGCAGAGATTTCTTATGCGGATTTGTATAGATTGAGTGAGAAAAAGGTTTTTTTCAGAAAAAATTATGAACATTATAAACAGAGTAGGAGCATTGCTATCTGCTTAGTATTTATTGTTTTTAAAGTATTAAAATTTTAATGAGTATGAATATTTTTATTATACCCCACGGATTAGAAAAATTTTACATATTCTTCTTCGTCTCGTTTGTTTGCATTATATTAACGTGGGTCACCTTTATGCACCGATCTGTGGTATTACTAACCTAAGCCCCTGTTAATGGCTAAAGTAGCCTCTTTCATTACGACCACAGAATGGAAGCAAAATTCAAAGGTTTCGATGGTCCTGGAAATGTATCGAGGCAAAAAATGTTTGGTTTGAGTAACTAGCAAACTAAATGGGTAACGTACAGTGCCAGATTTTAAAAACATGGTCATTAAACCGTTTTTCAAAGGCTTGTATTTGGGGACTAGCGTGGGGGACAGTACAGTACTGCAGGACCCCTTGCTGGGGCATGCTTTAAAAAAGATTATAAAAATCTGATGGTATTCAGAGAATAGTGAAAGGGTACAACATAAATAATGGACATGTGCTAGGGGAGCATACAAAAGGGGGTTTCTATGCTAGAAGGGTGATTTAATGATAGAAAATGGACATGTTTAAATCAAAAGCAGCACTTTTCAGAAAGAGATATCTTTCGTTTCAAGAAGTGGGAGGCTTTGGTGAGAAAATCAGAACTGACAGATAATAAGACCTAGCATCATTGATCCTAGTTTGGGATGGATGCTTCGTAGCAACACAATTTGCAAATGTCAAAGATAGCCAGGGACAACCATGGACCCAACAAAGTAATCTTTATGATCGGCCAGCGATTTGAAAGGCGAGCATTAGGCTCCGATTACAAGCTACACGATACAAGGCATTAGGATAGGCCTTGTTGTCGCTTCGCCTTTGCAAAGTCAAACTAATCCACTCCATAACCTCGTCATCTACGTAATAAGTGGCATAGAGGCCATGTATGACAAGCTTTTACATATACAAAGGGAAAATGTGAACGCATGACAAGACCAGAGCACGGCTCGAGCCAGCGACCCATTCGTCGTTTGCTTTACCAACTGCGCAACCGGTCCCATCTCAAATCAAAGCCATTGCAGGATCCATAGCAATGAGCACTGGACCTGCCATAAGCAAGATAAAATAATTCCTCATTTCATCTTGCCATAAGTAAACGACGTACAGAGACACTGATCGCGGGATTGTGTCCTGGACATTTACGAAAACATCAACACTCAAATATAGGGTGAAATTTGAAATCAAATGCTTTGAAATATATTTTGTATAGCATTCAGTCTTTGCTCCTAAATTTTGAGCATGGAAAATACGATTTTATCCGTTATCTTGAAGCCTTGAAGACGCTTTCTCTTTTTCGGTCCAGGCAAAAGCTCCTTACTTTTGTTTCGATATCAGATTCTACAGATTCAATTATAAGGCTTTGGAGTCTCCCTTGTCCCATAAAGGATCTTTGTCATATCTTTATCTTAGCTTCAAGAATCCCCTTTCAGCACTCCAGAATGTCCAAGGCAGTGAGAGTGCTTTTTCCATCGGCCTCTTCACTTTACCAAATCATATCAGCTAATGCCAGAGATTTCTCAAAAACTCACCCATAAGTCTGGAAATTTTTAAAAGGATGCAACCCCGTGCAACTAAGTGCTGGCGTTCCCTCTTTCATGGCAAGTCATGTTAAACATGATCATATATGTAATATCGTCATCTTTTTGGTCTCACTTTAACACCTTATCCACCCACAGTTTAGCAAATGTTTCTTCTACTGAATGGAGAGTTACTATTATCATTCGTTACCGTATTTTAAAACCATTGGCATTTGCGCGGAGTTGAAAAGTTTTCTGAGCCTCGCCTTGCAGTTTCTTTATATCTTCAATGAGATCTTGGAAGGAGTCATGATAATTCTTTACATGTTATTTTCTGTGTAATGAATAGCACTGAATAGCGTCACAAAAATAGCGCCGTAATGTGCTAGCGCTTTTATGTTTATCGGCTTCCAAACCGATATTTTTCAACCGATTCATAAGGCAATAAAGATTCTACAGGCAGCAACACCATTGATTGATTCACATCTTAGAAATTTCTGCATCGCTGCGTGGTATAGCTATTGAAACGACCACTTTTTGTAAATTTTGCTACCGAGCCACGTTAAGAACAATTACCTGTCGCGCTTTTTGTATGATGTTTAGAGAAAGTTGAAAGAAAAAAACAGACTTATCATCTAGTTTTTGGACCCAGAAGATTAAGTGAACTCATAGGCGAAGCAGATGCTTAACGTTTAGGGGGCTTAGTGTGGATCTTGTCCAAATATTATTGCTTCAGTGATATGGAACTGTCAAAATATATAGGAACTCTAGATTTCCTACGCCTATGAGCGTGCTGGGACTTTTCAAATCAAAAAGCTACATCTGCTAAAAATAAAATGAAAATTATCTTGTTATATCACCTTTTTGAATATGATAATATACTATAACTTATAATACTGTAGGTACTTTTCTCTTCGGCTTAACTCCATCAGAATTGATTTGGGATATATTTGGGATTGTTTTGGGATTGATTTGGGATTGTTTTGGGATTGATTTGGGATTGATTTGGGATTGATTTGGAATTGAGAAGGAAAGTCAAGATGTGCTAAAGTAATATCCAAACTACTTTCTAAGACTACATGCTTCAACTCTGACTTTAAAAAGCAATCGGAAATTTTGCAAATTACCGCGTGTTTCTCTAATGTATGGGATTGAAAAAGCCATACATCATATTAGATGTTCGCCTGCAGCCAAGAGTAGGCCGTTTGCGGTATAAGCTGATCAGACAGCAAGTTGAGAGTTTCTAGGCTATCGACAGCTGGTCCCTGAAAGATACTGAGAAGAAATTTTCCTGCAGTAACAGATCAAAACAAAGGATCGCAGATGTCAGATTTTTAAATTAGCGGTTTTCCCATCATTTTCCGTGAACCCTGCTCCCCGCGTAAGTGGAGTGGGCCCTGCGCCCCGTGTAAGTATCCTTTCGTCTGGCTACATGTCCTAGCCATTTAAGCCTAGTCTCTCAGAGCTTTCCTCTTAACTCACCAACTGATAGTCTTTGCCTAACCTCCAATTTTCTTCCTGTCCAGTTTGCTGCCTTAGCACTGGAAGCTTCTGGTGCCAAGAGTTCTAGCACTCTTGTGTATTTTGTTGATGCATGTCTAGCAGTCTCTTTGGGTGGATAATGTTGAGCTGCAAATAGTTAAGTTTCATTTTCTGTTCACTGGTAGTCACTTGAATTATGGGTAATCTGTCCCGCAATAGCAAGAAACTCTACTGAGAGTTGACCAAAACGTGATTGATCACGTTTTGATCACATTTTACATTAATGCAAGGCTCCCTTAAAAATATTTTAGCCTACAGCCAAGCTTAAGGCTTGCATTATTTTCTCTAGTTATTTTTTTTCGCAGAGGCTATTGAGGAGGGAGTTAGGGAGAGAGAAAGGGATAAAGGAAACTGCAGAAGGTAAGGAAAAGTTAAGGAGGTACAAAGGGAAAGAAGGAAGGAAAATAACACATCCAATCTTCTTCCCCAATGGCCTCTGTGGGAGGAGAGTATTCTCTAGCAAAACGTACTTCACAATTTGGGTATAAACATAACAGCAAGTATGTTTAGCTAGTCCCTATTATCATAGTAGATAATTACACAAAGAGAAAACACAAAACTGTTGTGCTAATCAAAACATACATGTGACATATTGTAATAGGGTATTTCATCTACAGGATAATCAGCTATATCTTAAATTCAACTCAACATGAAGTCGATTGCATAAATATTTACAAAATGTGACGAATGGCATGCTGGGTTGATAAGTTGGTGATGCATCATGTTCAATCTTACTAGGCTACTTTCTAATGGTAGTCTAAACCAGGATCTCAGTTCAAAAGTGATCTTCTTTTTCTGCATAGCAGCTATAGTGATCTTCAAAAGATCAGGAATAATATATAAAGAACAAAAATTAGCTAATTAGATTAAATTCACTAACGTGAGAATCTATCAAAACTATCTTAAGAATATTCACGAAACGATATATTGCTTCAAGTCTAAACTTATGGAAGATCCTCTTTAGAGAGAATATATCTTCTTAGATATATTCAGTCAAGCGTTTTTTTATTTTTACTATCTCCCGTTACGTGCAAAATATTTATAGTTGCTTGATCCCTGTGCTTAGCTTTATAGCCTTCTTCAGTTACGTTTATATTTTTATGATAATCTTCAGTCACGTGTTAATTGATATTTCTTCTTCAGTAAAGTTTATATTTTCATAGTATTCTTTAGTCACGTGTTAATTTTTATTGCTTTCCTCGGCCACCTGTTAATTTTTACATATTTTTATAATTTCTTCCAGTCTTAGATTAATGCCCATATGTAAAATGTGTTTAGCTACTTTTAGTCACTTATCAATGTTTCATTTTTTTACAGCTTCTTCCAGTCACTTGTTAATTTTCACAAGTTTTTCCTGTCAACTTACTGAGTCACGTGCTCATTTGGCAAAATAAACAATCTATTTTAAAGTTTTCAATCCGGTTTAAGCCCAATTTTTCGCAACTCTATCGCTCGATTAACACCCTAAGTGCAAAAGTGTTAATTATGGCGTTAATTTTGCTACATAACAGATGATTGGAATAATGTAAATATAACGTGAATGCAGAAGGTAAATTCCGCACTCATCACTAGAGCGTTAAAGGCAATCTGTCACGACGTTGATTGGTTATAGGAATAAAGGGAGTTTTATTGTTTCCAATCCCCCTTTAATTTATCGCATTGTAAAAAATCGCTGGAATCGTGTTTAGGCTATTGTTCCAGCTATTGTTCTCGTTAACCAATCCACAACGAGACAGATTGCCTTTAAGCTTGAGAAATGAAGCCTACGTGCATTTTTGAGAAAATCTTTGCGCATGTTTACCGTTCTCCGCGCCATTAAGTGCATACTGGCACGCGGGTGCTAAGTTGTTTTATCCCCAATGGCGCAAAAGCAGACGGCTCAATATCAGGGAACTGTAAAAAATAAATAAAATACGAATAATCTGATATGTTTAGAAATATCAAAGACTTTTATTTCTACATTCTTGCAAAAGAGATAATTGAAAAATTCATTCAAACACATTCACTAATAAATTCTGATATTGCATTAAGACTTTGTCAGAAAATGGTGCAAAATCTTCTGAGCGCGGCCTAGTGTCAAATGAATTTCCAATTACTTCCATGAAACAACTGATTTCCAAGACAAATCACCAGATTTTTTCAATATTCCGCGAGATGTTGCGGCGTAAAATGGTTTTCCTCCAACTGAAAGTATCCAGGCATTTGATATTGACGATGGCAATGAAGAAATAGTATCACTTTTCAAGGACATCCGCAACTGTGGCAGATCCTTTACTGCAATCCACTTCGAATCCTCCACATGATCAAAATTGGTGTATGGAAAGGAGGACATAGAGTATGATTTTCCCATTCTGTCCAACGCATAAACAGTTTTCTTTTCACCATCAACACCCATCACTGCCGATACATAGGGGATGCTTTTCCATGAAGCACTGTCATTTCTTTGCGAATAACAAACGACACTATTTTTACTCCTGTCGATCTTCTTGTGGTTGCAGAAAATGAATTGCCCATTTGCCTCGTCATAAACCATGCTGAATTCAGGAGGCGGTAACCTGACTGACGTGACGGTTACATCTCTACCTTGGTCAATCTTACACTTGAAGGGTATCAGCTTCTCCAAAGTCGAATTCACAGTTCCGCTGAACTTTCTCAAGTTGTTGCGGTACGAGAAATCGACGATTATGTTTCCAATAAAATTCTCACCTCTTGATATAGCAATGGGAATCTTTACTTTAAGCACAACAGAGAGCTGCTGGCTGTTCAGTAGCCACAATGTATCAGTTTGAATCATGATAAAACCATGTCCGGTCTTGTTTCTTGATGGCTCAAGACTGAAACGATTTTGGTTCTCAAATGCCAATGATTTGAACTCAAGGAATTCACTATTGAAGTAAATCATTATACTTACTGCATAGGCATTTGAATGACTTGCTACAGCCAAGTGAGAAACTGACAGATTCAAGTGGAGATAACTGTTTTCAACAAACTGTTGTAAGTTTTCGTTTGTGACATTGAATTGGAGAATGCTTCTGTCTGGCTGTAGCCTTTTGATTGTAAGAGGCTCTGCATATGCAAGGATTCCATAACGACTCTCTAGGGTAATGACATAACGTCGGTCTCCTGTTGGAAGTTCGGCATCTAAAATCTGCCGAGAGAGTAGAATAAAGTTAAATACAAAACACATAAAAGCTGTGTCAAAAAGTCTATTGCTAGCAAGTGTCGCAATGCAAATTTCATGGAATATCGAGATGTATGGTAAATAAAGATATTTTGGAAGAGGCCTAAATCAGAAGCACACGTGGAAGGGACAGGTTTACAAATGAATTACTGCCAGGGGGTTACAACCAAAAAAGATTACCTTTCCAGTAAAATCGACTGTAAATGAGTAATAATTCTCCTCCTTTATATGAAACTCAGTGAACGTCGCACTATCAATCTTTCTCTTTTGGTCTGTTGATGCATTCACTTCACCGCTGTTTTTTACAAGTGTTCCATTATCAAGTGTGGTAGACGCATTCACTCTTTTAAAGTGGACCTGTTCAATATTTGTTGCAAGGCTGTTGTTATTGGCCGCGATTGATATGCCTACAGTTAAGTTCTCCTTGATTGTCCCAAAAGTATTTATTGATCCTTTGTAGTTGTCATTTATTTGCTGACTCCTTGATGGCCATTGGACACTCAAAAAGCTCCTTGTTATTGAACAGCCATATAATTCAATTCTCATGCAGTTAACGCCAATTGCTGATATTCTTGCTGTTGGCACAACCCTGATAAATCTTGTTTTCATGTTACGGAACCAGTTCACTCTCGTCTCCAACATATCCACTTTTCGTACTCCAAGAAATTCTTCAACCAAGTTTTGGTCAGTTTTATAAAATTGCCAGTTCTCGCCATTTTCGCTGTATTCAATTTTGAATTTGGTAATGCCATGATCAAAAACAATGCCATGTCCTTGAATTGCAATGCCAGATATGAGCTTGGTTATTCCAATGTCTACCTGCAAATAATCCGATACTGGCACATTTCCTTGTGAACACCACCCGTTTGTGTTAAGGTGTAACCTAGCTTGAAATGGCCTATGGTACAAGTCGTTTATCCAAGTCGTCCTTGCATAAAACCTAGAGTCTGGTATTTTTCTTGTTCGTACCCCAAGTTCATTTGAACAATCATTTATCCCATTACGGTCAACAAAGCTGTTAATGACAACTTCAATCGTTGAGCCTCCTCCACCACCAAGCCTGTTCAGAGACTTTTCCCAACTTTTTCTCTGCTGCCCTGTATATCCAATATAGGCCAACGATGAACGCGTTTTTGGAACAGGTGTGGTAGCAAATGTTGCAGAAACACCGACTTTTTGCAATGCTAGAGCAAGGTTGGCGTTTAAATTAGCTGCATCCTTTACTGTCAAGAAAAGAATCTTACCAGCCGTTAGGCTATTCAGAAAGTTTGCTAAGTCATCTCTGGGGCCTGAGAAGCCAAGAACGTCATAAGCTTTGCTGTGCTCAAACAGGCCACTTCTGTAGTCAAAGATAACAACATTGATACCCCGTGTGCTAGGGCTGTACTGACGGCCATTTACAATAACATGCCCTTTGGAAGCTTGACAAGTAGATGAAGCAGGCATGTCATCACAGGACTCCGATATGACTTTTACTTTCAGAACATCTAGAATGGAAAAACTGTTCTTCTAATTGGGTAGCTTGCAGACACTGTCAAGAATTCTAGAAAGGAGCCTACCAGAGGACTGCAAGAATAGCCAACGTTGGTGCACAACAAAGTTCTGTTTGTGATTAATTTCAAGTTAATATCATCTTAAACGATTTACATTTGTTAGAAATAAAGCAAATGCCGACAGATGAAGTTTTACGTTAACCTAAAGTAAATTCCAACCCTCTTAGGTGACTAGCCCTCCTAGGTTGGCAAGCTCTTCTTCACATAAAATGCAGCTAACATCTTTGCTGTCACAAGGTCGACCAAATCAACATGGCCACGTACCTGAGAATATCACTCGACCAGGCCATGTTGACCAAAAACTGCATTTATGCGCATAATTTCATTCGAGAGGTAAAAAGTTAGGCATAGGCGCTGGGCTAGCTTTTCCGAAGTTAAGTTAATTTAAATTCATAAGAGATATAAACGATAAACATATAAGTTTAGGAAAAGACTGCGTGATACATAATGACATTTTGAAATACCTTTGTCGTCGTAAAAGTAGAACCTCAGTCTGTCCTCATTAATGCAGCTATTGAGCAGAACAAGTTCGTTGTTGACGGGAGGAGAAAGAGCGACGCTTGCTGGCTGCACACATTGGCTTACTCCGTAATGTAAAAGTGAATGCTCATCGCCGTACATTGGCTGTGCTGATCTACAATCATCAGTCAAGCGAATGTAAGAGCTCGAGAAAATAACACATTTTCCGGTTTCCACATGTCGCAAAAGCTTATCATTTACGTATTCAAAGCGATCGCAAGCAACTTTGTTACTCAGCCTGACAATACTGTGATTCAAGTCGTAAACCCAACATAGTCCGCCAATATGCCGAATGATAAAATAGACTGTCTCTCTAAAATAGTATTTATTGGTGTTTTTATCACAGCCTGTTTTCAAAACAACCCCAGTGTTTGCAATAGGATCAGCGCCTTCATCTGCAGGATGTAGACACTTGTTGGAACTACGATGGCTAATTACACGATTGTTATGATCATACTGAAATAAACTGCTTGTGCCACTGCATTGACTGGTCAAGGATAAAAAGGTCCCATCACTCGTTGAATTGACAGAAACGCATTTCTTTGTTGGTATGTGGATGAGTCGAGCTCCTTCTTGCCACTCGAACTTCTCACGACAAACCCGACCGTAAAACAGAACCTGACGTATTCCATCATATTCCAGGCACCTTCCATTGTAGTGTCGAATGTAATAAGCATTTGTTACATGAAATTCTCTGCTTGCAACGATGTGACATTGTAGCATCAGCAATAATGCCTGTGCAAACATGATTGCTACCCGCATTGCCATGCTCAGTTGGAATAAATGCAAGTTTCTCGAAACAAATAACAGCATTCAACAAGTTTTAAATATTAATTGCCTTACATCCTGTCATCAGATACAATGCCTGCTTTAGGAAATAACAAAGACAAAGTCGACCCGACAGGTGATATTATCAAAGCTTCATTTGGTACTTGTATTCATTTGGTATCTGGAAGATTATTAAGAAGAAACTGAGGAGGGACAGCTCTTGCAGGTGCTGAGATTGTGCTATATAATAGGATGATTGTTTGAAATATTCTCAGTAATACAGAGACATAGTGGCCCTTCACATGATACAAGATAACGCTGATTGAGTTTTATCTTAAAAGAAAGAAAATCCTTTGTTTTTGGTTGGAATTTTGCAGAGAAAATTGTCAAGTCTGCTTTGAAACCTTAGTAAAAGTAGGCCCAGTATGGAAAAAAGAATCAAAACCTGGGGTGAAACTATATCCAGGTTTACTTTGATCATTACTACTTTTCCAAAAATTCCTTATAAATTGTGTTTTTTTCTAGAAACAAAGTTTCGTTATTGCAAATCTTATTGGGAATGTTTTGTTTCCAATTAAAAGCTAATGGCTTTCGTCCAACTTTCCAACAAATTGCTCAGCCATATACCTTATAAAAAAATCTTTTAAAACACGCACGGATCTTAGTTTGACGAAAAATCCATAAAATAAGTGTGGATCTGAGTCGTTTTGAAGTGTAGAAAATTAAACTTTGCATCTATAATTGATAAAGCATAGATTAGCAAACTGGGGATGGTATTTATAATCCCTGTCAAAAGTGTCTTTACACTAACTTCAGTTTTCAAGGGCGAAGAGAGCCATCTAATCTCCTCATCTGAATAATGGTCGCTTCTATTCTTTACAAGCATTTTTGCAAGCGATTTAGCATCAAATCCTCTGCAAGTGAAAGATAAGGAACAAGGGACCCAATTCTAATAGAAACAGCACAAAATTGCTAAAGAAAGTTTTGTCTCCATGGCGATACGCTCAAAACTGTTTTCATGTTTTAACTTCTTTTACTTTCTGAGTGTTGTTAACATCAAAGTCTTAAATGCTGACGCGCTTTGTAATTCTCGTTTTGTTAAACTCCAATCAGGTAAATTTTCCCTATTGACTTAGCAACGACTTTACTTAGAAAAAGGGACGGGGATACAGGGGCAGAGTTCAATCAACCTACCAAAAAAATTGGTATTATGCGGTAGCATGTTGTGCTGCTTTACTTTCGGAAGAATATTAAAATCAAGAATAACCACCCGTTAAAAACTAAGGAAATGGAACAATCAATGCAAAAATATGCAAAAATAAGCGTATTAATTACTGACAATTTTAGTCATAAGATTTTTATCAGTCAGGACACTCATCATAATACAGAAATTTTCCTACAGCGAACTCCTTGATCTTCAAATCGTTCAATGTCTCTCGGCGCTCTTTCGTCCCACCTTTGATAAAGAGAAAGTCTTTATTTTTCGATGCAGCGATTAGTGCTTCTCTATCATTCGATATATTCGAAGCCTTTACATCAGAGATGGAGGTGCCTTTCAGTTTCACTGTGTCAACTTCAAGTTCGAGCAGTCTAGCAATGGTTGGCATCGCAAGGGCATGTCGAACCCCACTCTGGCGAAATATTCTTGCCAGCTTTTTATAATCATGCAAGTGACGCCTTGGTAGATATAAGGCGGACTTGTTCACCCAGTAAGATTTGTAAACGCCTTCTCCATTCCACAGCCACGCATTCAATGCATTACTAACATCCCATTCTGGTTTCCAGTCACCTTCAGTCAGTTTACTTTTTCTCAAATCGCTGTAGCTCCTTTCAACTAAATACTCGAAAGCCTTTTCAAGTGCTCGCATCCCCCACGGACTGGCCCACCACTCCCAACTATCTGGTGTACCAGAGTAAAGTGCCGGTCCATTTATTACATCAATATCTTGCCAGATTCTATTCTTATCATACAATAAAAGATTCCAGTAATTGAGCAATACTTCTTCAGCGATGAAAAGGTATCCATTATAGTCTGTGTATTTTTCAACTATACTCGATAAACAGTCATACAAAAATGCGCCGTTACGAGTGTTTACGACATGAATACTGATGTTACTGCTATTCGCTAATAACGACGGGCCGCAAAACACTCGATTTCTAAAGCCACCTTTATATAAAAGTTCAAAAAGGGGAATACTTTCATAAGCATAAGTTGTTGACAGCGCAACTACGAGCAAAATATCCTTTAAATGGTCTTTCGGACATCGTAAGCTCCTTAGATTTTCTTGATTTTTAAAAACCGTATTAAATATCCGTGGCATTGGCTGAAGCTTGTGGTGGTCTGTTTCGCTCATGTTGGCTCGTTTTGGTCGGTAATTCTCTTTTTCGTACTTCAGATACTCTGTAAAATAAATGGATCGGATATATAAATAATCAGGACATGCGCCAATTACGAAATTATAAAATTAGCTATCGTAACTTAAGTTAACCATTGAAAGGTCAAAATGATTTTTCAAAAACGTTCACAATGGCAATAGAGACGGACTTCGTTCTTCACTGGGTTTTTTTGGTTTTTGGCACTGGTCCCATTACTCCGTTTTCATATTAAAAAGGAGGTGAATGAATCTGTTTTTGATTTTGCGTTTGCAACTTTGCGTTATTAGATTCCAAACCGGAGTCAATTGAAAACAATGTTCAACGTGGAGTCACTCGAAAAAGGAGTCATTTTAAAACGAATCGTTTTATTTGGAAAAGCGAAAACGAAGTCATTCGTAAACGGAGTCATTCATTTTCAATTTCAAAACGAGCCCAAAACAAAGGGTAAGAAACGGACGAAAACGGAGTGACGGGATCTCTTTGTTTTCATTCTGATGAAAGAAAGTCGGCTATGGGAACTGTCCAAGAAAATAAAAAAATTGATTGATCTGAAAACAGAGAAATACGAAAGCGGAGTAATGGAAACAGGAACTTTAGTTCAAGCAGACCCACCAAAGATATGTTACAAGATACACAAGGTTTGTGGATCAAAATGCGATATACAAAAACATCATTTTACACTCATCACTTTTGAAACTCAAAGTGTCTTGTTCTACTACCCAGCGTGGTAATACTGAACGCGGAAAGAACATCCTTTCGTTTTTACTATTCAAATACAACTGCTCTTTAGCGAAATATCCTTTGCAAGGAAATCTTCCCAAAGGAATCTTTTCCAGGATGGAGCGGCGAATTTATTATCTCTATCCAAAGTGGGTCAGTTGAAGGAAACGAGAAGAGAAAAGGACAAGTGAACTGCCAAGATAGTTATAAGAAAACTAATGGTTTTTTTATTAGAAAAGGACATTCTAATGTCAATGGATTTCTAAGCAACAAAATTCACATGTCAGTGATAAAGACTTTTTGATTCTGCAGTTTAGCAGTATGCATAAATATACATCAAAGCTTGGTAGGTTGGTAAAAAGGTATTAACAATACACAGGTATAACGATCCAAATAATACTGAAAATATCTTGCTGTTATTCGGCTTTCCCCAGCACTGCTGTGTAAATGCAGCCAGTTTGCCATAAGGAATGCTTTAAGGCATCTATAACCGTGCAACTGACATAATTCTATTTATCAATCGGCAATTTGGTGCAGGTATATTGCATTCTGCACTGCTTGCACGCAAAGGTTATACATAAAACGGAGGACTAGCAATTAACTTGCACTGAGAACTGCATTTTGAAAATGCCTAAGGTAGCTTCAGGTGGTAAGAGTACACAAGAATGGTTGAATTATTTGCTCGCACCGCATTGCTTGAATCAACTTCACAGTTGGTCATAGCGACGGCATCAAGGGCATGTTTTGAAAAATATCATAGGTTTTTCTAAGCATTTATAATGCTGATTCATATCACTCTGTTACTAAAAGGTAAACACAAGAGAGGCGTTTTTCTCATTTCGTTACTGGCTAGAAATCAAGTAAAGCATCTCGATTTGCCTCGATTCTCAGTTCAATCCCATTCTTAATTGTTGCTCACTCTCTATTAAACTATTGATAACATACTTATGACGAAAATTCCAAAGAAAAAACAACTTGTTTACTTGAATCAAGTAGCTTTGAATTAAGCTAACAAGGATCGAGCGAGCAGGGAGGAGGCAAATACTCGGCTTTACAAAACCTGAGCCTTTCAATACTTGATATCGGAAATATATCTAAGCACTTGAGTATCTAGCTTTTAGCACATGCAGTTCGCTCAATCAATGATATAAACGATTTTACGTTGTACGAAGGATGCAAAATTCAACAACTACATGCAATTCAATTCAACAGCATGCAAAAGAAATGCAATTCAATAGCGGTGCGGTTTAGCACCAGCTAGAGGACTTACGTTCATTTAAACTCTTGACGTAGAAAATGAATTGTTTTGCTTCTAATTTTCTTGTGAAAAGAATGGAACAAATTTTTCATTGACTGTTGTTGTTTTGGTACAAGATATGCAAGAGATAAATCATTATTTTGGTTTTGTCTGGTATAGCAAATACCTACAATCCCTGCCATGGTGGATTGAGACCCATAACATCTTGAGTCTTATATTCTTCGATTTCTTTTTCCGATAACTGCTGTTTTCGAATCTTCCTTCCCTGAACAATGTTGGTAGCTTAGGCAAACATGACGTCGACTTTCAAAAGTGACGCAATTGTTCAGAGACTTTGGCAATGACTGGATTTTTGCCTTCACATTTTGGCACTGTCCTAGCCTCGGATGCACGAAAATATTTATAACCTCTTCTCTGTTAATATTTTGTATAGGGCTATAGCTATGTGAACTGTGCATTTTAAAATTAAGAAGGATAGAGAACAGAATCTACTTTTTAGAAATTTCATCTGGTGTGGAATCCACCTATTTGTCTAGATACAATCTTAAAAATATTTCTGACTTCAATCTACAAGAAACGGCCCATATTCCACGTAATCTTTCTGCAATTATTAAAACAGTTCTATCCAAGGTGGGTATCACAACCATGAAAATATATTAGAGCTGTTAAAGATTTTACTTTGAATATGCACGATGCACATTTTGACAAAAGATACTAAAATCAAGTATCAAGGCGATATTTTTTATCAGACTTCAGCAGATATTATTATTGAAGAATATTGTATTGCCGAAATACGTCCTTTACTTTCTTGCACAAGAAAATCTTTCTCCTTCTAGCAGTGTCAATATCTAACGAAAATCTGATGAAGAAATCGGAACGTGTAGCAGGCCTAAAAGGGTAAATAGAAGAAGGAGATATTTCTGAGTTCAACAGCCTATAAAGACTCTGACAAGGTAGATAAGATGCAAGGCAACGAGGTTGGACTCAGAAAATCTAAGTTCACCTAAAACTGAATTGTACGTGTTCAACTAACCTTTAAAAAGCATTGCCAGAGTTACGACAAAGGACACGCTGGTGATAATGTAAAAGAGGATTATGCCTCCACGCAAGTTAAAGTAACCGATTCGCATCGCATTTTACTATGACATCCGACAGCCTGGCAATTGTATTAAACAATCGATTTCTGTGATAATTCATTTCTCCATAATTTACAGCGATTCTTCCATTGGCATCAATTTATTCTCATGTTTCGTTCGTTAAAAATCTTTTATTACGATAAACAAGAAGGTAGCACCTTTCAAAGATCAAAGGTATGTCTCAACAAACCGGTGACTCACCTGTAGTTCTTGATTGAACTGATCTGATCGTACAGGTACAGGTTCTCCGCGTAAAAACTTAGGCCAATCGAACTGATGGTTTGAATACAGTCTCCGACACCGTTTTTCACGTCTTTTAGACTGTAATCATGCACTGTTCGTGATGATTTTTGCTTCAAAGTGGGGATATTAGTAATATTCAGTTCTGGTAACTGACGATGGTCATTGAGTTATCGAAACATGTTTGTGGTTTATTAACGTATTTTTAACTAAAAGATAACATTTCATTGGTTTTTTTAATGTTTAAGCTGAAAGCTGATTTTTCACTTCCAAACACTTACTATGTAGAAGTAAAAAGTACTGACGATACAGGTTTTTAACAAGGGAAATAATTTGGATTAACACCTTTATGCTCTAGCATAACAGTGTTTCGACTTGGTTAGAATTCCACATAAAGAAATGCAGCAGAAAAGCGCTGCTAAAGGGATTTTAAAATTTCTGATCTGGGGTAAAAAATTGAATTCGTGAAAGAATCAAAAATAAATGACACTTCTTGTATTTTCGGTATCAATTTGAATAGACTCTCTAGAAAAGCCCGAGGCAAAAATTTGAAAATTTCCGAAGCTACGACAATGAAGCATGTGTTTACCGAATGAAAATGAGGTTTATCCGTCGTATGCTTGAATGTTACTGCAAATTGCATAGGCGTCTGACCATCTTTTATAATAAAGTAGAAGCACTGACTATAAGTGGTGAAATGAAAAAGCTATTCCCCCAGCCCCAGTACAAACAATACCGTATCCATTATGTACCAGATTCTCTGATCCAATTAGTTACCAACAAATGTTTACTTCACACAATATTGGTTTGGTTCATAAACCTCTTTATAGTTTCCTCAGTTACACGCTTCGCACTGCGTAACATAAAATATTGTTCACACAGCCACTGCGCGAAATCTGATATTCAAGACGAGGTTCTGGAGTGACAGTATATCGAGCGTGCTGCTGGTTTTTTACACGAAACTGCAATATTAATTAGAGACCAGGGTGAAAGCACTTCACAAATGCGATACGCGAGGCATCAGATCGCTCTGCTATCTGAGGATGACGCTAACACTAACTGGCACTTACTGGAAATTTTTTGCAAGCATTTTCTCCAATGCCAAGCTGTCCAAACGAAAAAAACTGCTCAACAGGAAACAATTGAAGTTATACGAACCTAGGCGCTTGGCAAGTCCTTGGCTGGTTTGAGATATTGCTTGAAATTGATAGAGAATCTGTTTTAGTTTCTTTGCTAAAAATAACGCAAATTGCCAACTGGCTACCTTTCAGTCCATTTTAGAAAGAACTACCCCGGAATCATGATGTCATAGGAAAAAGCCTTTGAAAACAAGCAGCAACTACGGGCCGAGTACAGCATGATGGTCTTTTTTAGCCGGGTTCTAAAACTGTAGCTTAAACTTTAAAAGAGGTTTACAGTATAAATGCAACAGATAAATCTTATAGATCATGAATTGCTTGGTTTTGTTACCTATCCATAGCGACAATGCTTTGCCAAAATTTCCCAAGAACGAATTTCCAGTCTTTGTCGAGTCTACCTTATCTGAGTCTAGCTTAGCAGATGACTTTAGCATTTTCAGTTTAAGGATTGGTAAAGTAAAAGTAAACGACCTCTGTAGGAAAATGAAACAACGAGACAGGGTAGCTTTAGGAAAATATAACAATGCGACCGGGTACCTAGTTCCTTTCATTGCCACCTTTAGGCTTCCTAAAGTTCTTCTGGGGCTCCAAGCCCTTCTCACATCACAGAATCGTGTTCAAATCATTTTTCTTCAGTTCAAGAGATAATCATCACAAAAGCTGAAGATAGATGAATATCCTCTTGCTGTGATCTAGTAGCGGATTTGGGCGTCCTGACGAAATCTTTCCAATACGTTGGATGTTTCAAGTAGTATAGTATAAAATCGACCGCAGAGTTTGAAAGTCAAAATGACTGGTTGCTGGTGAGATTTGCTAAAACATGTCACGCTTCAATTGGTCAGGTAATGGCGCATCAAAACCATTGACCTGCTATGGCTAGTTTGAGCCACGAACGGCATTATTTCAGAGCAAACTGCAACAGTTCAACTTTCAACTGAAAACAAACAACGTCGTAAAACTGGCCTAAAAATTTGATACAAGCAGGAAAAGTAGCACCTGCTTTTACACAAGCATGTGATATGGACGAGCAACAGCAAGCAAGAACAGCAAGGATACATATCGCTCTACTGTAGTCGATCAGTGATATCAAAAGCTAATGATTTTAAACAGAGTAAGTTTACACAAGGCAACCTACCAGCTTGTAGTTTATCGAAAAGGCTGTAGGCCGGTACCTTAACATTACAGACAGCTTTTATCTTACCCTATTGGCGATCTCTCGCTACAAAAAGGTCACAAATTCATAAGGCTTTGAAGGGTATGGTTTTGGAATGTACAGCGAAATCCTACCAAGACAAACAAATTTTCCAAACGAAAATATGGATACGGTAGACTTGTGCACTTTTCCAAAGGTGTGGAGGCGATGAGTCAAACTATCATGATAAAGGTGTAAGAAGGAAACAAGAAGCTACACTAGTATTGGATGGGTTTTATGCTTAATCTTGGATGGATACCAATCATATTTGTATTGGCAACAGTTCTTGCGTATTTTGTCCCATACTTCGTGGCCATTTATACCGGTCATGTTTATCCGATCTTTCCAGCTATAAGCGACTCGGGAATATTGGAACCGGAGAGTCTTGTTTTTCGAGAGATGATGAACATTTCTGGATTTCTCGCTATTGCAACGACGTTTGTGCGATTTTTACAGCTCCAGTTAGTGATTTCCTCGATTCATTCAAGGATCCCAAAGCAGACAGAAAAACTGAACCTATTTTCAATGATAACTGGGATAGTTGGCGGGTTTGCCGTAACCTTCGTAGGCAA
Organism: Rhopilema esculentum; assembly: GCF_013076305.1. The sequence goes on from NW_027019322.1 coordinate 6,988,774, forward strand.
TTTTTCGGCGAAAAAGGTTTGTTCTTTTCCCTTTTTCTGGTTAAAAAATGAAACGGTAATCTTTGACAAAAAAGAAAAATTTTTAAGCCACTATATCAGGGCCTAGCATGTCTTTCTACGTTCACTATTACATTTGACCCTTCAAAAGTGAATATAGTGGTTGCCAGTATTCCATAAAATGTTTTGATACTATGTCTGGCTCAAAAGGTTAATTACAAAAAAGCTTCTAGCCTTAATAATTACTGATTATGACATCAGACGAGCAAGGAAATTTACTGCAAAGAAATGAGAAACACATTTGAGCTAATGAAGCAAAAATAATCCATCAAGTTCAACGATGGTTAATATTCTTGCAGCAACTTCGGGAGTGTTGCTGCACTCCTTTCTTTTAATTTTCTTCATTAACATTTCTTTCACAGCAGTTTTTATTTCGTCATTGATTAATAAATATACATTGATATAAGTAATAAAGATGGATAGAATTTTCAATCATTGATTTCCAGGAACACGCTTTTGCGCCTGTATCGGAATATTCCATTCACAACGTGGCTGCCGTGATTGTGTTTAGCAGCGGTCTATTGTATTGTGCAACACAATCAGCGATATCCTTCAAGATGAGGAGATGGAGAGTCAACTCTATTCAAATGTGTCTGCTCAGAACAGCAATTACTTTCTCAGTCATGATAAACTTTACTTTGTTTGTCATATTTAGTAGATGGGCCAACTATAAATACGATGTACTACATACAGGACATAGTCACGTTAGGAAACTGGGATGGAGGCCAGGACAAAATGGCTACACTCAGCATCTAGTAAGCAGTATCACAGAGTGGTTGATGTGCCTCAGCCTGGTATTTTATAGCTTGACGTTCGTCAAAGAATTGAATTTCGTCAGAATAACGACAGACTTCTCAGAGGAATATACTATCGAAGATATGATCGACAGCGAAAATCACATACCTGGTGATTAGGGAGAACTTTAGTGGAACCATTTCTCTTTTAACTTAGACGCCATAGGCATAATATCGGTACGATACCGGCATGATACTTAACTATAAGATCAACCTGACGTGATACTTACAGTAAGTTTTGACAATGTCCAGCCACAATACCTTTAAAATCTTATTACAAATTCAAAGAAAATGTTAAATTAAAAAGCAAACGACATTGTCAAAAAAGGAAAAGGAGCGCGAGGGAATATTTATCTAATACTGCTGATGTGACATAACTGCATATACACGTTGGAAGATTTTACATTGGAATATCCTTTTAAGCACATCTTTCAATAAGTCTCCAGACAGCAAACAAACGACCGATTTCAAATCTGGCTTTCTGTGTTCAACGTTAATACAACGAAAACTTCCCTGCAAAGGACAACGATTCTTGTCCCGTTTGTGTCCGACTTATGGAGATTTCCTTGCTACAAAACACCCTAGGGTAAGGAAGCTTTAGCCACCTTAGGATAAAGGATAAATCAACAACTATTCAGAAAAATAAAAAACATTAAACCTTTTTAATTTGTTCCTTTTTTACTATGTTTGCAACCTTTTTTCAGCCTAAAGTTTTTGTTGTCTTGACCTGAATGATTGAAGCTTGCAATATTTTTAGGAAAATTGAAATATCAGCTGGTCAATGGCGCCCAACACATTTTCATTCCGATACAATCTCTTAACGCAAAGATCCTTTCGATGTCATGTTGTCGTGCCTATCAAAATTGTGAATTGGAGGTCATGTGATATAATGATTCAATGATCTTGGTGGGGGTTCCTTGAACATCCAATGAAAGAGGCCAGTACCGTCGGTACCAGAGCATCCTCCTACGTGCATTCTGGCCCAATCAGAGAAGCTTTAGTAGAATGTTCTACATATCAGGAGTAAAGACGAACGCGAAAACAAGAGAGATTACGGTCTTCCAAAAACACCAGAATATATCTATCTTGACATATGCTTTTGCATATGCTTAATATATAGTACACTTATGCCATTGACACTCCTAAGTTCGAATTACAAAGTTTTGAATGTACTGTCAAAAAGCGGAAAGCTTGTGTCATCAATTTTTACAGATAAAGATCAAAATGATCTCGGCATTAGATTTTGATCCGATTCCACTCAAACAATTTTTACCTCCGTTATTCCCATTCTCTCAAAGCTTTAAAGAAACCAATTAAACTTCGAATGAAATCTTACTTGGGCTTTTATAGGAACTTGCTGTCGAATCTAGAATTTTCGAATTTCGAATTGAGATTCTTTGAGCTCTTGATGAAGGAACTAGTAGCCTTCTTATCGACTCTTTTGAGGTCCAAATCTTGATTCCTGTCAAATGCTCTTCTTTCTGAAGGACCGTCGCCCTAAAAAAATGCAAAAAAGACAATACCGAGCTTAAAATTATATGAATAGAGTCTTGATATGGCATTACGTTTTGATCGAAATTCAGTCTCGAGTCTTATCTTTTTGTTTGTTCTCAACCCAAGAGACCAATCGATTTGGTCATAAATAAAGCAACAATCAAACATTCAATTTTCTCTCCCACGCTACTTCTGATCCCATTTTGAATATAAATTGTCAGCAAAAAATACCAAAGTAAGCTATGTTTCCGCTTTCCTTGCTATCATCACTCTATTTTTATTTGTAACCGTGTTCACTGGCAAAAGCAAAATAAAGGCATTTTAAACATATTTTTACCTTTTTCTTTTTCCTCTCTTCATGATGCAGCTCCATCAATGAAGCTGATCGATGCTGCTTCTAAAGAGAAATTTAATAAATTGTATAAATTAGAATTGATGCCAAAATTAGAATTGAAAGGGGAAATTCCAGAATTATTAATTTGGAATTGAAAAGAAGAAAAATCTCAGAATCAATCAAGTTTTTTCCAGAACATGACCTTAAACTTTATTTCTTTTTCTGCATTTCCTGAAATCCTTGTTCGAAGTAAAGTGAAATACTCTACATTTGCATGGAAACTGATATATTTTGATATGATGATAGTTTGATATCAAAATGCTAGGTAACTAACCAACTCTGATTTTGTCATAGCATACTATAGATCCCACAAATGAATGATTCCTGTCCCCAAAAAGCATTGAACAGAGACTGCTTTATATTGCTATAATACATACATTGTGTTCCTGGATTCTCGCAATTGTCTCCAAATCCTTTTTTATAGGAGCAGGTGCCTCTTCTTTTGTTACTTTTTCTTTTTTATCCAGCTTTTCCTAGTAGATAAATAAAATGTATATCTCTCACAAAAAAGAGACTAGAAATAAAAATGCAAAAACCATGTGATACACAATGGATAGTTTTGAAAAATACCATATAAAACTAAGCACAAACACAAGTTGTAAACATTTTTAATAATTTTTAAAAAGGGTAATATAGAATACAAACTTTATAGGGACAATGAATTTGAAGGGTTTAGTGACAGCCAAGTAACACAGCTGCCGTATGGTCAAAATCAAGAAAGGCTATTAAAGTCATAAGAAATTAAGTGTCATGCTTTAGCCCACCTGTTTATTGGGAGGAAGCATTAAAACCTCCAGAGTATTCTCAAGTTTATGAGTGCTTTCTGAAATTTTGAGAGTGATCAATAGAATAGAAAGGAGTGCTACGAAAAGAAAAATAGTGCAATTCATTTAAATGAGAATACTCACAGAACAGGAAAGTGGAAAGGACCAGGAAAGTTATTGTGGTGTCTTTATGTCATCAAAAAACTTAGCTGTATTTGAGAGTTTTGGTTCTATATTTTGAAAGACACAAGCTATTTTATAATAAGCCTTACTGCCATAGTTTTTATCATTTTATTAGAAATTAACAAACCCTGGTATGTCTAAAAATGCCAACCAAAGTGAACTACCTTCAATTTTCTTTGTCTGTCAGCAGGAGTGTCTGTCCACACTGAGCGATCACCTTCTGTCGAATTTAATGTCTTTTTCTTGAAAGTCCGTGCAACAATACCTAGCAAATGTTTACATCTTCTTAAGGCAAAAACAATTAAAATTAATTGTGTAAAAAGGTAATACAAGTCTGTTTTATCCAGAGCAAAATTCTTGCATTAACGATTCTTGCATTGAGTATTTATTGTAAATGATATATGAATCCAAAAGGTTTGACACAGCACAAGATTTATTGCAATCTTTTGCAAAAGGATTGCTGGTTCAAAGGAATCATTGGCTTTAATAGTACCAATATTTGCTCCAAGCTCAGGTGGAAGCTCTGTCATCCATTGCTCTCGTTTTAGTGCAGCTTCTTTTCCCTAAAAATTGTGAACATAGGATATTCTTTATCTGATATTTCTTAGGTATAAAACTATTTTTCAAATAAAATGAATTGAGGCATAGAAATATAAACAAATGATTTGAATCAAATCAAATTATGATGTCTCATTCTTACCTTGCCGCTCAACTTATCTTTCATAGCTGTGGCTCTTGCTTCAATTTCATGTCTTTTCAGAGCACTTTCATCCTAAGGAGAATAAATTGAAATAATAAAGAAAACAAACTTCTAAAGATAATCTCTGGGCAAAACTAGAAAAATAATATCATCATTTTCTGTAACTGGGATGGAAAGTGGCTAATTTTGTGGTGATCTGTATCTTACAAGTAGCAGGGTACAATGGGAAAATATATTATACAAATTCATTATCCAAAGAGTAGTGGGTACCATTCAAACCATTTCAAATGAGGACAGAGCAAGGAGACTTTGGAGAAGTCATCAGAATTAAAGGTACCTATATTAACTTACATAGGCATCATCTTCACCAGGGACTGGTCCAATAAAATCATCATCTTCTTCTACAAAAAGAACAAAAAGTAAGTTAATACTTTATTAGAAATAAGATACTCATATGGAGGGGTATGAATATGCAAAAGTGTGCACATGTTAGCAGAATACCATACAAAATATTAGTAGCATATACTCCAAGGAAAATGCTTAATCTGAATTAAAACCTCCAGGGAGATACTAAAAGTTGTCAATATGATGTTTCCTTTGTAAACACAAATGGTAATACATTTTCTTACTATAGAGCTTGGTCTGCCTCACAGTTTGTATTGCTTTTGAACTTTAAGTTTTCGAGGAAATGAAAAGTTTTGCTCTACTGCAGCTGTACTCCTCCCCTTGTTAAAAAAGTAGTGTCAGAAAAAATAGCATCCAGCCATTTATGTGTATGAATCGCCCTAGATATATGAATACACTTTCTCTGGAAAATGCATGCTTGTTCCAGTAGTCATAAACTGCTTTTTATTTGTCCCAGGGCATAGGAGCAAAACCTGAAGTTTAGGTCTTGCAAAGCTAGGCAAGACAAAAATAGGGAGGGAAACTGGTTCCTTGAAGAAAAGGTACTCCACAAGTTCTAAAATGGACACCACTAAAACAATGTTCACTTTGCCAAAAAGGACATGCTTTCTTGATTACAGCATCCCTTAGCATTACTGTTAATGTGCAGGAAGCTGGTTATTTTTCAGTTTGTTTTATTGAGATCTCTTTTTTCTTGAGCTATTAGCTGGGTTCCAGATACCTGATCAAAAGTATATGAAGTAAGCAAGGCTCTGGCTATAATTAGATACCTTGGATGTGAAATTCATTTGCAGGGTCTTTGCATTCGGAGTCAAAATTTTCCTGGATGTATTTAGGATGTTCCTTGGAAATTCAGTAAAATGAATGGGTGCAAAGGTAATTTTATAACAAGGTAGAGGCAGAGGGTCTACATATTTCAAGAAAAACAATGTTACAATTGACAATAGCAAAACAGAACAATTTAAATGTTTATCAACAAAACTTTTTTACTATATTAACTTGCTTGCGTGGATTGTTGTTTGTTCTCGTTTATTAAATTTCTGTTGCCAGCAGTCCATTGGAGTCTGTCAAGCAGCCTTTTACCATGGTCTTTCCAATATTTATTTACAAACTCTTTTTGCATGATGACACAAAGGATTTATTTTTTTTGCTAAAAACCATACAAATTTCACTCCTGGCACTGAGAAATTTGCTTTAAGGATTGCTGGCTTGCTGATAATGTTAAGTTAACACTATTTCGTGGCTGCAAGCAGTAGAAAATGGCCCCTAAGGAAAAGGAGCATACCTTGCATAGCCTATAAGTTACAGAAGAAGCATCTCTAAATATATGGATGCAATAAATTGTTGGATATTTGTGTTCCCTTAACTTACATAAAAAGTATTTCTTAAAGCCAGTGTACTTGTAATATGGAAACTCTAAACATAGTTGATCAACTTTGAAAACATTAAACATAACTGGATTAGTAACAAGTTTTGTGGTTTATCAAGTAACAGATCAAGTATGGACAATCCATAAAAGTACTTTTTCTGCACAGAGAATGCCAGAGAATAAAGTTCAAATTTGCCAATTATGCATGCTTCTTGAGAAATTGTGGGCTGATTTTGCAGCAAAGGCTTTTGAAGGGTTCTTGTATAACTTGCTTTCTCTAATAATCAGAAATCTGAAGATTAGATGGTGGAATATTCTGAGGGTACTTAAGCTCAACAATAGATTCAATGCATGCGAGGAACGTATGATGAAAATTATTGTATTAGAAACAGACCTAACTTTACAGTCTGGTGAACATCTGTAAGCGCAGAACTTCGTCTGTAAGCGCATAAATCAAAGCAGTCGAGCCACAGTATTCAGCACAATCACAAACCCTTTTTTGACTGCAGAGAGGAGAAATTGATGAAATCATTCCAGCTAAGGCTAGGCGGCTACTTTTCCTGGACACTTAAGAGAGTTGAAACATGATGCAAGCTGCCAAAAGACCACAAAAGAAGCTGTAGATAAAGGGACTTTGCGAGACTGGCTATATTTAAGAAAAAATTAACTTGCATTCTGCGAAATTATAAAATTTCTGAAACACATAACAGAATGTTCCGCTTCGTTATTTAAAACGCTTAAAAACACGCCATATGGCAGTGTAATAAACGTATACAATTATACTTATACTTACCATCGTCGTCACTTTTTTCTGCTGTTCGGTTCCAACCCGGTGGTAGAGCTGGGCCAACGGACAATTTGTCCTTGATATTATCCACATCGCTATCGCTTTCCTTTTTTCCTGACAGCATATGTGGTGGAAGAGCAGGTCCAAATAGCTGTTCTTCTTTACCCTCATCTGATTCAGAATTTAATGTTGATGAGTTTTTGTCTCTTTCTGAATTTTGAGATTGGCTTTTAACATTTAATAGATGAGGGGGTAACTTAGGCCCGATATCGTCTGCCATCTTGCATACTCACAAATGAAAACAACAATCTCATTCCCGCCCAGCACTTAAAAGAGGTTAGTTCAAGATGACCCTACCTAAATCTTCAAACTCTCGAAAGCTACCAGTGATAGTGGTCACTGATCAGTGTAGTGATCAGAGAATTCATTTCCATACAGATGTCATCCTCGGTCTTAGAAAGACTACGGCAGTTAGAAGATTCAGAACAGGTAGCTATTATACGTTTTGTAATGATGCTAACTGTCCATCTTATTGAAACATATAAATGCATTGCAAGCAAACACAATCTCCTGCCAAGAATGTCAGGCATACCAAGGGGACACAGTGTTATCAAACAGAGATTTAATCTGGATGCTAGGAAACTTTTTTTTGGGAACGATTTGTCTGGGAAGATTGTAAATACTCTTACTCCAGAGTGCAAAGTATTTTTTTTGCACAGCTAATAATTTTGTGCTGCTTAGGTTTACGGCAAAACAAATTATGTTGTAAAATAGCAGCTTAAAAGCTAAAAGGGATTTTATTTTTAAATGGTATTTGTAAGCTTTATGGCGAGGCTATGTAGGGGATTGGCACAAAATTCTGTGCTGCAACTTTGCAGATTAATCTAAATTTGCAAAAATGCATAGACAGGATTTGAGGAAAAAATCATTGCAGTCTTCCTCCATAACCTTGCAGTCTGGCTCCTTGTATAGACAGCTCCAAGAATAGGTTAGACAAGCACTATAAAGACAGTATTCTACACAGACCTCAGCATGTATATATAAACTGTCATTTATAAAACAGATCATAGACAGTTAACTGTGTGTTTGTGTAAATTGACTGGCTAATGACAACTTTTTTTTCTCATTAACCATTGACAACAGGCCCATTGACCTACAGCCTTTCTTTTTATCTGTGCAGTCTCTGAAGGATTTTTCCATAGGCTTGTTTGCAGTAATCTAGTCATGTTAATGACTTTGTATTCAGGTTGTAGCTGATGGTGAGCTGTTGGTGGCCAAAATCTTACAAATATGTTTTCCAACCTGGGTTGTTGTGGTTTCTCCAATCTTGACTTTCTCCAATTCGACTTTACAGGATATAGTTAAGGTCATACAATGTGCTTCAACAGCAATCAATGAATTGTCAAAGGACTCACCATCAGAGGATGTCATCAACAGCCAAACGACGCAGTTTCTTAAGTTGTTAGATGAGACTGAAGGAAAACTAATGGAACAAATAAATTACCTAAGTCAAGTCACCACAAGTCAGCAACATGAAAGCTCCATTTACTCCGCAGAAAAAAGTTTTGATCTTGCAGTTTGGAAAACACAGTTGGTTAAAGCAAAGCTGGCTGAAATAAACAAGCTTTCCCAGAGAAATGATATGGTACACAACTCTACAATCTAACCTTAAGTCAAAACTCTGCAAATAATGATACTTTGGATAGTATTTGCAAACCAATCAGACAATCAAAGGTTATTTAGGATATTGAAGGCATTTTTTCTGTCATGCAAAATTTTGAGGGACAGTCACAAATTTAGTCCAGGTTTCATCTTAAAAGATTTTCTCATGGCAATTGCAGCCTTTGACTAACTTGTGTACAAACTTGGCTTAAATATTGGCCCTTGTGAGTTATTAATTTTCACGAAAACCAAAGTTGATCCTGATATCTATTATTTTCTACCCACTTTTAGTATTGAACTATATGTATCTTAATATATGTGCCTTCATGATTCAATGAATTAGGTCTAAATTAAGGATAATACTTTATTTGTCTTAATTTCAAATATAGCTTCTATAAGCATTAAGAAATAAATAGGAAACATTTATCATATAAATTTTGTGTTTCACAAATGTTGCATAAAATGTGTTCTAGTTTGGTCCCATGCCAAACAGCAAGATCAATAGAGAATTGGTCATGCAGATTTTTGAGGATCATCAAACAATTTTTGCAACATTACCACACATGTGAAATTGTTCACTGGTTTGGCATAGTTTGGCACTGTTCCATAAATAACATAAAATTTTCAGACAGACAGACATTTTCAGACAAATTTTGCCATGTCAGTTTTATCTGGTAAACTAATGAAATATTTAATAGTTTTGTTATACTCTTACTCACAAATGTTCAGAATTAGTATTCAATTTGAACTAGACTTATCAGCCATAAAGTATCAAGTTTTTGCAGGTCTTGGTCTTCCAGCCTCTTGAGTAATATTTTGTTATCAGCAAATTATTGTTACTATTTTTTTTAAATTCCTCAGATGTAATACTATTAATGCATGTTGGAAGATAATATGTATTTTGCTATTGAAAAAATATATAACTCTGGAAGTAGCAGCAGAGTGTATTACAAAAGTATTACATGTATTACAAAAGAAGTAGCAGCAGAGTGTGCAAAAATTCTTGTTGCTTTTCTGAAGCGTTGGACAAAGAAGTTAGTTGCTCTGGGGAATACTTTGACCTGCCTTTAAGATACTTGTAGTTTATCTCTGGGTGAACTCCTGATAGCAATACTTTCCCCTTATCAAACTTACAAAGAACCACAGCAATTTTTTCTGGGAAATCCAAATAACGTCCAACAGTTTCAATGTTAGTTTTAGCACTGTCCTCATCCATTATGAATTCACAACCTCCATTGTGATAAGCTGTGAGTATACTATCAATCCCTGGTCGATGGAATGGCTCTTCTAACTGAACTTGCACTATTCTTGCTGCAACTTCAGAATCATAGTGGAAGTCAGGATAAACTGAGCCTTTTGCCACTCCAGGATAAAATTTCAGATCACGCTCACCACAAACCTCAATATCTGTACCTTTCTCAAATTCACAAAAAGTTGAAGCAAAATAGGCACCAGCGCAAACCCCAAAATAGTTTCCCCCTTCCGATACAAAAGCCTTTAGATTCGCTATACCCTGTCCTTTCAATTTTCGAAGGTAAGGGATGTCTCTCCCACCTGGCATGATAAAAACTTTTGCATCTCTGAAACATATTCCTTCAACGACATCTTTTCCAGAAACTCTTTTGATTCGATAATTGTGAATTATCCGAGAAGCTCTAAATTCACTGAATGAAAATTCAAGAGCACTGACAAAAGTATCGACGTGGGACGTCCCATCGTCGTCGTAGATCAAAATCTTCATTAGATTGTTTTCTTCCATCTTTGTATCTCAGTGTCTTTGTATACATATAGCCTCTTTTACAGACTGACAATATTTGTCTCGTAATGAAGTGCAGTTTTGGCCTAAAGTGGTTACACTAAGAGCGTAGGGGAAATGCCCCCAAAAGGAAAGTCAAAAGGAGGTGGGGATTCAAAGAAAGGAGCCGCAGGAAAAGGTTTGTTTTTATACCAAAGCTGCTCGTTTACAATGAACTAATTCCCCTTATATCAACATAATTTCTTGTAAATCCTCGAATCAATCGAACGCCCATTGGGGGGACGTGGTAGAGAATGAAAAAATCATCACCAATCATACTAAAAGTTGCACTTTAAAACTTCCCAAATTTTACTTATCTAGGTAAATTTTTGGAGAAGCTTGAACGCTATTGATACTGTCTTTTTGGTAGAACTGATTATCTAGTTCCACCTTTAGATGGAAGTAAAGGCAAGGAGGACGGCAAAGGAAAATCCGGTGCAGGAACTTCTGTAAAGGTGAGGCTAGCTTTTGTACTTATTTGAGACCACCTTTATATTTCTCCTTTTCTTTTTTTCCTTTTCTTTATTCATTTCATATTTTGTACAGGTACAGCAAGTTTTGATGCGTGAAATTTTGATGCGTTGCCTTTTGGCACAGCTACTGATCATGACTGGATGAACTAAACATCACTTTTGAAAGGAAGGCTTTTGAAAGGAAGGATCAAGAGGCCTTTCATGAAAGATCTGGATTTAAAAATCAAAGTTTGAACATTGTCATCATTTGTGAGATCCGGAACCTTCTACAGGCCTAAACAGAAGCTAAGACTATATGTGACTCGGTCGGCCTGTACCTGAAATTGTTCATTATGTTCCTATCAGTCATTAACATTGGAATCATTTTCCTATTTTTGATCAAACAGAAGGCTTAACAGCAATTGAATAGCCTTCATAAATTTTCAAGCTTCAACTCTCCAAAGTATAAGACTAAATCAGGTTTTCCAAGAAATTTCGAGATTCTATTAGACCTAAAGTTATAAAGGTTTTATGTTATTTTACTTCTTGAACAAATAATGTTTACATTTTTAGACACATTTGTGAAGTAACTGATTACCCCCAATGAAGAATTAATTGAGTATTCACAATTGAAAGGTTGTGGTTGAATTTTTTGAAGAAAATAGTTACTATGGAATTTTTGATCTGTGCGTTTATCTTTCACCTTTGTTTTTCAGCCCTTAGTGCCATTTTGAAAGTGACTTATTGAAATTTTCTGTTTCTTTAATCAGCTCAGTATACTTATCAGTCCTAAGTGTGTGTTCTATAGGTAGCTGTTACAAGAGCATGGCACACAAAGAGTGTGTTAAGAGCCTTGTCAAGTTTTGTACCCATCTGAAAGATCCTTGATCTGCCACTGTGAACCCACACTGATCCTTTTTAGATGCTTTTTCCAGAAGTTGCTATATTCAAGCATTCTCTGTAAGTAGCTGGTATGTTAATAAAAGCAATGAAACATTTTTGACAGATACTAAAATGATCAAACTAATCCAAATTTTTCTTGTGTGCTGTTCTCCTGGACTTTAATTACATATTTTCTTGTAAAGAAAGATAGTGTTGTGCTGAATTGGCTTTTTATATTTGATCAATTATTTATTAACTGGCAAGCAAAGCTAATGCATAGCAAGGCAATAATTCGATCACAACACACAAAACAGACACCAAGTTTTGAACAATGAAGCTTTGGGAAATGAAACATGTCTCCATTTCACTGCTGTGTCATTAAATTGATTATCAATATAATTTTTTTGGAAAAACGCATTTAGAAAAATTCTTTAATTAAATACTTCTGCCTATTCCTTCTCTCCATGTTTGCGAACATATGTGTTTTAATGACCCTTTACCCCGGTGCGCAGTACCATAGCGGCTGCTTTGAGGCAAGGAGACCATGTCTGGTCTACTGTGGCCCTTTAGCCTAGAATCTGAATGCCCCTTGACCAGATCCCTAATATGTGGTCACCAAGCAAATAGGAACAGAAACCACTTTTGTCATACAGGTTAATCAGTACTATTCATTTATGTTTAAAGAACAATTATCATCCCAAGATATGCTTAGTTCACAAAGTTTTTAACATAACAGGAAAGTTTGGATTTGTCCGTCCAGTTTCTAAGTTGCAGTGGCCTTAACTTTCAGGTCCGTCATATTTTGTGTGAAAAGCACTCAAAAGTTATGGAAGCAATGGAGAAAATAAAAGCTGGTCAGAAGTTCAATGAAGTTGCAACACAGTACAGTGAAGACAAAGCAAGGCATGGAGTGAGTATTTTTATAGGGTATGACAATTTTCCTGAAAGTAATTGTTAAAAATTTTAATGATTCCATAAAGAATGTTCAATATAGATTACCTAACACCTCTAGCTATTTTGTCCTAACAAAGGTGAGAATTAACAAAGGATAATGAAACTACCAGCTTGCTGGTGGCTTTCCTGGAGTGATATCTTGTTTGAGTCCATTGAGATGTCACCTAAACATTTTATATCAACAGAGAAGTTTAATGCCATGGCCAAGGTAATTTAAACTTTCCTTTCATGATTCTTTTCTGAATCTATTAATTCATTGTAAAAAGTATGATACACTGTACACTGTTCAAATTTAACTTAGAATCTACAGTCTACATTACAACTGTTTGGGGCCCTCTAAGCTCATTGGCTGAGACAATTTGCCCCTTGCATCCCCTTTTATTGGCTAGTCAATTGGCAGAATTAGATCAACATGTTTAAATGCACTGAGTCATAATAAAGGGTGAGGGTATACCCAAATGCGCTGAGTCATGCTTTTTGTGCTGTGTTGCTATGGTAGCCTGAAGCTTATCACATGAGCTCACCTCATATTAATTTAGAAAACAGCTTCTATCAAGCAAGTTTTCAACAACAGAAGCCGATATCCCATGAAACTGGAGAGACCACACCTAAAGCAACTGACAGAAGGATTATAAAGAAGGCCTATTTACCATGCCTTTAATGTACTGATTGATATTGGAACAACTTTTCTATTATGTTAAGTCTATTAATGACAAGATATGAAGTCAATATTGCCTGTCTTTCAATCTTGTGTTTGTATTTAGCATGCTGTAGCATGCTGTAGCAGGTTGATCCCTAGATTTTGATTGTATCATCCAAGTTTTAGTCACCTGTGTGATTGAAAGAAGCATGTGAGAGAAATTTTAAAATTGAATTGTTAATGATTAATAATTGTGTGGGCTTCCTAATTTCAACTTGATCTGAACTTAATACATGGTGTGCCATTTCAAAAAACATTGTTTGTTTTTATTAAGGTGCTTCTGTACTAATCACTTGTCAATCTGAAGGGATTAATCAAATCTTTTTTTGTAATAAAGTTTTTCATGATACATTTTACAGGGTGACCTTGGGTGGATGACCAGAGGCTCGATGGTAATTTTTAACAATTTTCTTTTTGTATTATTTTATTTCTTTACTTTTTTCTTGATTGTATAATGCAGCCAAATGAGTATTGATGGTATGTTTCGTATTGCTCTACCTAGATTTTTAAGACCACTTTGATAACTTGTAAGCATTTTTTTGAATCATTATTTAAAATCATAACATTATGTGTCAATGTGAAGCTCTGAATAGAAAAATATCTGATTTGCTACCAGTTACCGCTACTACTGAGCTAAAAAATTTGGTTGCTCCTTTTGATCCTTCCATGGAAAGTTCTTGGTCTTTAACTATCAAATAGCAGCACTGATGTTGCAATGACTGGATGGGGTTGCAAAGGTGGAGTGCAATAATGTGACATGAACTTCTGCCTCTTCTTCATAAATATATATTCTTTTACATTTTCTACATTTTCTTATCTGTTGCTCTTTTAGAATAAATGTTTCTTCTCCTGTCTAGGTTGGCCCATTTCAAGATGCTGCTTTTGCATTGCAACCAAGTACTGTTGATAAACCAATATATACAGACCCTCCTGTTAAGACCAAGTTTGGTTATCATATAATAATGATTGAAGGCAAAAAATGAGAGTAAGTGATGTAGGAAGACATCTCCTTTGCTCTTTTTTCCGTTCCATCTTATTCGCATTCTCTAGCCTTTAAGGTAAGATGAAACCTGGCATATGTTTACTGGATTGTAAGCCAGAAAGCATTGCTTTCAAATTGACATTCTGGGAGAAAATTTGCAGTCAAAACACAGATATATAGCTCATTAAAAAATCTTTGTCTCCCTATAAAAATATTACCAATGCTTATCATATGGTTAAGAAAAAATTTGAACGGTCTTGATTTTTATTGTTTTGAAGCGTCATTTTTGAAGGTCCAATTATTACCGAAGTTGCACGTTATCTATGGTGAGAAAATTTTCTTTAAATGCAAGCTTTGAAGCCGAAATGGAAAAGAAACAGTGGCGGACACTTGGTCAAATATTGGGGGGGCAGGCCTATTGTTTTAATAAGATGACGTCATATTTCCTATTGTTTTAGAACAAAAGACCATTGTTCTCTAAAGTATTGGGGGGGCGGTCGCCCCCCCTCGCCCCCCCAAGTGTCCGCCACTGAAAAGAAAATCATATGTTTTACTGAAAAGTCGTTTGTACCGTTTTCAGTGGGCGGGGGCTTAAGGTGATCAGCAGGCAGAGTTCTTAAAGGACGCTGTTTTTCTGTGAAATGTGATTTTGGCCTTGAAAGGTCATCTCAGAGAAATGTCATTGAGAAACCATATTGTCTCTGTTGCATATGTAAACATTAAGGTCCGGTATTTGTTGGTCTTGAAATAACTTATAGATAAGAAACAAAGAGGCAAATGGAAGGCATTCACTGTTTTTATCGAAACGTTCTTACACTTGTTTACTTGACTTACGTTATATCAAGACTGACGCTGTACAACCATAGACATCTAACAGAGGGTACTGCTATCTTTTAACAGTGAACATAAATATCATCCAAATAACAGACAGAACCAATATGACCAAGTTATATGTAGCGTGAACGACAAGTCCACTTCAAGTCTACGTTCGCTAGAATAAAATGTCCGAAAGGGTTTATCTGTGCACCTGCAATAAAGGCAGGATATTTGAAATATTTGTTATATCCCAATATTTGCGGATTATGAGGATACAATTTGCTTTACTTAGATTAACATGAACTTTCTGAAACACTTTATAGATTGTCATAATGTGTAGGGATAGTTATGAGGTATCTTTAGCTTTTCAAAGCGTTATAGCAAGCGTGCATGCGTGCTTTTCATAAGGCGTTGATTGCATTACAAATGTAGCACGAAACTAAATTTTCAGTCATTTATTGGTAGACATATCTTTGTAACTTTCTAGTATTCTTATTAAAGACGTAGCCAACGATTCATCTCGCGCAACTCTGCATCCCAGAATATTCTTTGTTGTTCTTTTTCTTTAATTGTCTTTTCTATGGCCAGGTTCAATTCATCGTCATTCATCGACACGCTTGTGTCCTCATTTTGTTCCTCGCTTCCCTCTTCATGTTCATGATCGCCATGATCATGCTGCCCAGTCATTAAGTCGCCATACCGTTTACCTGATGGGAGAAAGGCAGTAATTCTTGGTTACTAACGATAAAAAATTTTGAAATTTTTATAGAATATTCCTTAGAAAATTCTAAGAGCAAGTTTTTGCAAGAGAAATATCATATTGGAACTGGCTTAAATATGCCTTGATTGCAGTGTGCAGGATCATGAATTTGATTAGCTGAGATCAGCAATCCTTAATAATTGCTTATTTGGCCAGAGGTGGATAATGAATTACTTAATATGCTGTAATATTGCCTATAAGTATTGATTTAAACCCTAATTTACGGATGTAAACCCTTTGTTTGAAAACAGAGCAAAACTTCCGCACCAAAGTTGCTTGTTCTTCAGAACCTTGTATTGGATAGCAAATATAATGAATTTTTTGAATTAGTATAAATCATATGCATCATAAACAGCATTAAAAGAATCACAGCAACAACAACAACAAGCAAAAACAGCAACAACAACAACAACACTTGCCACATGACAGCAAAATCTACAAGTTTCCACCTGATGTCTTATTCTCAAAGCACGGTCCTACTACCTGCTGCGAAATGTTTTTGTGAATGATCTAAACTAAAGAGCATGATCCTCGGTGACCCCTTGAACCTCCCGTACTGAAACGGATTATCTTTACAACTTTTTATTGTAGAGTTCTCTTTTCTTGAGCAATGGGCAATTCAATTGTCCGTGTGTTTAAACGGTACTTCGGAAAACAAGAATGTCGTGTTTTAATGGTTGGCCTGGATGCTGCTGGTAAAACTACAATACTTTACCATTTTAAGTTAGACGAACTCGTCACTACCATACCAACGGTAGGGTTCAATGTTGAAACCTTGGAACATAAAAACGTGACTTTCACTGTATGGGATATTGGAGGCCAAGATAAAATTCGAGCTTTATGGAGACTTTATTATCAAGAAACGGATGGGATCATTTTCGTCGTTGATAGCAGTGACAGAGAAAGAGTGCAAGAGGCAAAAATTGAATTATTTCGACTTCTAAAGGAGGACGAGCTCAGAAACTGTATTATTTTAGTCTACGCTAATAAACAAGATTTGCCAGACGTTATGTCAACGACAGAACTAACCGAAAAACTTGGCCTGTTGACTTTAAGGAATAGAAACTGGTTTATTCAGTCATCTAGTGCTGTTAACGGCATTGGTTTGTTAGATGGCCTTGAGTGGCTTGGAAATCAGATAAAAATCAGAAAAGTTAATGCAAAGTCTTAATTTGGGAAATCGATCGCGGGCAATTGAATGATGGGAAGGCAGTATTCTTCGTGTTTCTTACGTTTGACATTGTCAAGATTGTTTAGGTTTCCCTGATTGAAACCATTTTATCCTTAATTAAATAATTCTTTACATCAACAATGAGCTGGACCGTGACATTCATTGCGACAATGAATAAAAGTTAATACTTTATAGCTATTTGAAAGTTTTTCCTTTGATTTTTGAAATATTAGTAAGCTTGATGATTATTCAAATCATATTGTTAACCAGATAAATTTTAATTTTGCCTGACCTGATAATTCTCTTTATGTATCTGTTCACAAATCAAATTCCGCATGTTGACGTTTTGTGGTAAATAAAATGTGGATAATATTCGATTTTTATTGATGAACAACATCAAATCTGCTTTTGTTCCCATGTTGTTGAAGACTTAACTTCGTAGATATTTTGATTTTTTTAACTTTGTTTATTCAGGTAGCTTATGTGCTGCATCGTTTTGTTAAAATATTTTCGAAGATGATAAAAACATGAATAAATGATAAAAATAAACAAAATACTCATTTTTAAAAAAATGCCTAACTTCGCATGCCTTAGTTCCGCGTGGTAACAGCAAATTAAGCTCTGGCAACAATCTATTTCAAAAATGACTGTTGCACCTTTTTATACTTATATCAAGCTACAATTCGATCAAAAGTGACACGGGAACAGCAAATTTAGCTTTGACAACATCAGCATCTGACAATCAAACGAATTTTACGCCTTTTTATAACTATATGTAGCTACAATTTGATCTAGTATGTTGCAGGAAAACCATACTAGAAGAAAATCTTCATATTAGTCAAAGGATGACCTTCTTCTGCCAAGAAGAGACCCAAATTTTTACTTTTGTATATTCTTATACGTATTAGACTGCTGACAATCTAATTACTATATTATGAAGACGATAGTACATAAAGCTCTGACCGAAAACGTTTGACCAACAAGAAGTGTACCTTCAAAGTTTACGCAGTAATATATGGTTTGGCTGGCTAATTGCATGGAACAGTTTTTGATTACCTTTAAAGCACGACAACATTTATGCACGTAAAGATCTTACCTGGACAAAGCCCCACCGGCTTTCCACTGATTTCTTTATTCAATGCAAGCGCAGACAGCAGAAAAGCGAGAATGAATTTACTTTTCATAACAACGACTTCAGGCCTAACTTTTGGCAATTAGATACTTGGCATTGGGAGAAGTACTGGGTTTTATTTTTTGAACATGTGATATCCGCTGCTAAGCAACCCTGCTGATCTGCATGGAATGGCGTGGAATCCAACCTTCCACGTGGGTTTCCTCCTCTTATTGTCGAACGCAACAAGTCGCCTTTACTGTTAACTTTAATTTTTGATGAAGCACCTGGGGCCTTCTATACAGAAATTAATTATTCTTATTGCTGTTCCAGGGATGTGCAGTGTATGTAGTTTATTGTAGTTTTAGATTATACATCCAAGAAGTTTAAGTTTTTGTTGGCCTTACCAAAGATGGAGATGAAATGTTCAATCTCTTATAATCAATTCAATGCAAAAAGGTTTCCTCCTGTCCATCTTTTTTAAAAGGCTTGGCTAGAGCGCAGCGCTAAGGGAAAAATCTGGCAATGGAACACCCTCGTTGTCTTTTCATAGCTCGAGATCTATGTGGATGTTTTGCAAATTTTTTAGAAGACTTATTGTTTTTAAAGTTATTTGTTTCAATCGAGAGTCAAATTTTTCAAAACTAGAATTTCTAGTCAAATTTTACTTTCCCCGGTAACAAAATACTTCAGGTATACCGTATTTCATTTTTAAAAAATTAAACTGTACTTTATATACCCCATTAAAACGTTTCGTTTTTATGCATAGTTGAAAGTGTATCGACAGTATTGAACTAAGCGATCAAGCAAGAGAAGTAAAGGTGCAGGAGTAGGGTCTTCCATCTTTGACAAAAGATAAAAAGTCGCGATACAAAACAAAATCATATTTAAAGCATTAAAGATATCCTTAGGGTATAGTGAAAATACGTTATACAAGCAGCTTAGTTGGATAGTAAGGGATACAAGTATACAGCAAAGATAAAGACGAATTATGTCCATGTTCCGTCTACTGTACATGCATTCCTGCACTGTCCTTATACAAAGCATCTCTGGAGGTTGATAATGCAAGCAAAATCAGGGGACCTCTGATGTCTCAGTTACAGTTCCTTGTTGTGATTTCGTTGTTAAAGGGACATGGACCTCATGTGCCTGCTGTCGTTGGCAAAATTTGGAATAAAAATCTTTATGGCAACCAAAACAAAGAAAGACTAAGAAACCTTGCAGTGAGGCCATTGCTACGAACAAGAACATCAGTACATTTGAACTGATTGCGTTGGCTATAAATCCGAAAAGCCAGCCCAAACCAAACAGGATGGATAGCTTGAGCATAAGAACGCTGATGACAACCTTTCTCCTTGAAGAAACATTCTTGCTGTGGTCAGTCGTAAACATCTTTTTGCTCTTCTTCTGCAGTGAACGAAGTTTTACAAGTGTTGAAATCATAAGCATGGTGTTTGTCAATAATACAAGAGCGACAGGGACAATAAAAGCAAATAGGTTGGCCCAAAATTTTGCAACAAAGCACTTCCCCTGGTAACCGTAGCCTGAAAAGTCTTCTTTTGGTATCCCTAGGAAGACACAAAGCAAAACAATAGTTGTAGCAGACATAGCGACGAAAATGACGTATTTCTTAAACCGTCTACTGCTTCTGTCGCTGCCAACATGATGCATTCCTCTGAAAGTTTTGAAAATGTCATAGGAAATAGTTAACATCCACATAAAACTAGCCATCAGAGCCCAATGAAGCAAAACTCCGCCTGCTTTGCAAAAGTATCTGACGTCATTAAGATGTGTCAGCAGTAACTGTAGTCCATGAGATACAAATAGTGTGCAACACAGAGATACAATATTTCTTTCAAAAAGAGAGAGCCTCTGCTTACATAGACCATATTCTAGCAGGAGAAGGATGATGCCAACAAGACTTAAACTGTTTCCGCAATCCGAGAGAATTGAATATTTTCTATTATCAGACCCAACGCGTGACACTGTATAGACAATAGTTGTCAAGTTGTTTGTTGTAGTGCCGTTTGTTTTCACTGCATTAACTTTCTGCTTTTCGAAAACATTGATCGTGGTCCTGGCAATCACTTGTATTGCAGCAAAAAAGTATGTGCTTGCGACATCAGTGCCCTTTTCTAGCACTACCTCAGGTAAAGGTGGGGGCATTGGTCCTGATGATCCTAACCCTCCTCCGCCACCTTGCCCTCCTACCCCACCTAGGCCTTGTCCCCCACCTAGGCCTTGTCCCCCACCTAGGCCTTGTCCCCCACCTGGCCTTTCTAGTTCTAGTTCTATTACAGGAATTGGTGGTATGCCGGTAAAATCTGTAATGTTTATCAATGTTGGTGTAATTTTAGTTGTTGTTGCTATTTTTGTTGTTGGTAGTGTTGTTGTGGTTGCTGTTGTTGTTAATGGTCTGGAAGTCGTCGATGTCGTTGCATTGGTGCTAACATTGCTACACAGCTGTTGAAGAGAAGATCCGTTAATTGATTTTGCTGTTACGTTCAAGGCAGTGTCTTCACACCACTTAGGTGGTGCGGCAATCTTCCTGCATGAATCCTCAGTCGCAATCAACTGGGAAATGATCAGCCTGCACAAGTATTCTTCATCAAGACTTTCAGTATTATTGAAAGTCGTTGCGTTGACGACTTTTGCTGTAATCTCCATGAATTTCGGATACTTTCCCAGCAACAGTTTTAACATATCACCAGCAGTATCATTGAGAAAAGCCCCAATGTCAATACTGTCAATACCACTGACCTCATCCCTTTCGAAATTTGTCTTGTTTAAATGAAGCGTGGAGCAGAAAACTTCTGAAATTCCAATTACGAATAACAGTAACACGAAGCTTTCAGTTCTCATTTTGTTTATGTTCTTGCAGTCCTAAATTGATTCCTGAACCTCTCGCTCCAAGTTCTAGAGCAGTTCCGGTCAGCTGTTGACGCCTTGCAGTGCTATCCGTCAGGTTGCCTCGTGTGGGCTGGATTATCTGGTCAACAGCATTTAAGACTCATTGCTAACAATGGGCCTTTGCGAGCGTGGCGATGGTCCAAACAATGGCAGTAATTTTCTACGGATTAACCAAAATTGATTTTAGTCAGTCTAAAAATGCATTACGGGATGATTACGTAGCGCAATGGCTCATCAAAGATTTACCTGCAAAGGAAACGTATTGTGTTTATTTATCGCCAATACAATAGAGTCAATTGGTATTATTGTTCGGCTTTCAAGGTGCTCTAATTTTCTTTATTGGATTTCTAGCTTTTCATCAAAGACATGACTTTAATCCACGCATAATAAAAAAAATATTCCTGTTTTATTTGTTATAATGATACCTACATTTGTATTTTGTGATTATGTTGTATTGGCTCTGTAACGTTTTGTGATTTGCTAGTTTTCCAACAAACGAGTTTAGTTACATGAAACTAAGTTTAGGCTCTTGTTCCCAGGGTAGATTTGCCCCTAAGACTTTATGGCGCCATGCATGCATGCATTACAAAAGCACCTCTCAAGATATCCTATAGTGTATCAAGGCCTGTAAGTTGCTTCCGAAATCCGTGTATAAGATTAAATATTATCTTGTCGAGCAGGAAATCAAACTTTCCGAGGACTCTCCATATGCATTGCACAAACCCATTTGGTAGCATGAATCTAGATTGAAATAGGCGTGTATTGACCTTGCACGTAACGTCTCTTAGAAAAGTTCATGATGGGTGGAACCATAAATGAATAATTCAAACCCTATTTTCACTTGATATTCCTCCATTTGTACAGAATTATCACGTATTATCAGGGGAACTATTTTATGTATGACGTCATGAATTATAAGTAGAATGTCACAAAAATGGTATAAAAGCAGCAAGAGGATCTTCTCTAGAAAATACAAATTGCAAATAGAATCGTCTTTGCTTTGAGTTCATCACCCGCATTTCCCTTCTCTCGATAAAAAGCACAATGCTCCGATAAGTTGGATCATAAAAAATATTGCTAGATTGCAGCACAAGGTGCTGCCCTATAGCATTTAGCGCTAGCTCCCAAGAGTATGGGTTTAGGAGAACTAGAGCTAAGGGAAACTTCCAACATATTCCAAAATTTTCCATACACCATAAATTCATCTTTTTAACTAACGTTGGATACACATCTGTAAACATAATTTCAAATGTAATTTTACTTCTAGGCATATCGAGGCGATTTGAATTTTATGTCACGAATTAACAGATTGTAGTTAGGCATATGTTTGAAAATGAAAGAAATGAAAAAATACTTTGAAGTGTATTACCTAAATTTTTCTTTTCTTTGCGAATAGGAAGTACAGGCTAAAAACTGAGAGTTCTGCCGGTTGTGGATACAAATTTGCGCGAAATGAAAAAAAAAACGTACGAGACTGCTGACAGACAAGCTTCATTTCGATAAAATACGTTTACCTGCTAATTTTGTCAATAGAGCTAGCCTTATGCAGTTTTAATGGTCCAATTATGTATTACCAGTTATTTTGACGGCATATTGTTTTAGCAGTGGCGTTTTCGTCTCGCACCCGATTTAAGGTGATATCTTTTGGGTGATATTACTGACGTAGATCGTTTCATTGACGAAGCTTTTAGCCCTCTATGAGTATAAATTGTATCCATTTTCTTGCGACAGTTTTTTATCCTAGTAAATTAAAGAAACAATATGGTATCATTTTTGAAATTTTCTTGGTTAGCGAAACGAAAGGCTATTCAATATGCTTCAAAGGCTATTTAATACAACCCATATCTTTCTCCGCTCTATGCTCGATTTAGTGCGCGCAGTTTCAGTGGTTACGCTTTTAAGCTTTTTGCTTGTCGCCAATATGTTAGCCTTGCGTCACTAATAAGAAGAATCATTGCAGCAGCAGCAACAAGCTTGCCCATTAACATTATACCTCTCAGTGAGAATAAGAACTGTCCACTTCTAACGCAGGATGAGAGATCAGGCTAGAGATGACAGTCATGTACAATCATTTGCTAATATTATTTAATATTCCATGTTTAAGTAATTGACAAACCTATTACCTCATTGATCTGAACTTAATTCCCAACAGTCCTCTGGTTCTTTGATCTTGTTCTCCATTAATCCACTTGAAACTTAGGTTGGGCCCCCTGTGCATAGAAAGTAGCTCATCCTTGTTCGGGCCAACAGGAACCTTTTTTATTTGCTTTATTTTCTTGTATAAATAACTAACTATTTGATATTACGCAGATTCTTTTATGATGAACCAAGGTCACACAAAACTGTGTATAAAACAGGCATGTTAATGAATCCGCCAAACGCAATCTATGAATTTATTAACAAAGATATACAGAACCAAAAATCGCGGCTGAATCCTATTGTCATGAATGACACTTTTGTGACAAGGGTGTACAATATGGCTTCCAAAATAAGAATACCGTTGGCATTCCTAATGACATTAAAACATGATATATTTTTGCCAATTGAGAGATATCGGGCCCGAATGCAGTGGCGAACATTAACTCACAGTATTAGAATGTTTCAATCATTGGCAGATTTTGAAAAAGAATTCAGAATCACGAAACTTGAATGTGACTTTAGATTGTGTATTGCATTTCTTTCTAGATTTGGCTTTATATGATTCGCAATATTTCATTATGTCTTGTAATGCAGGGCCTCCGACGAAGGGGGGGGGGGCGGGAGGGGCCATGGCCCTCTCACTTTTTTGCAAAACAATAGAGCTTTTTTTAAAAACTTTTGTTATGATTGTTATATTTTCTC
Source organism: Rhopilema esculentum (assembly GCF_013076305.1). The sequence continues at coordinate 7,012,757 of NW_027019322.1, forward strand.
TTGGCCCCTCCACTTTCCAACCTGCGTCGGAACCCATGTAATGCTTTTCTTCCGTTCTCAATATGTTCGATATTTCCGATAGTTTTCATTTCCTAACTTCTACCTAGCTACTAGATTTATGCGCCAATTTTAATCAAATAATTCATCATTTTTATTATGTTCTTATTAATCTACACGTCTTAACTAATTTTGCATACATGACAGTCAGAAATTTACGTCACCTGGACTTGTTAATTTCTCTAACATGAGATGTTAGATTTTTCTAACATAGCACTAAGAGCCTTAAAATAATTGCATTTGCTTGTCTCATCATCCATATCATGGTTAAACAATGTTTTCAGTAAAACTTCCATTAACTAAAGAAGTATTTGGCAGGTTAGCAAATGCCTGAACTGTCTTGTCTTGAGTAGAGTGTATAAACTAGAAACAGAGTTGGTACCCAGGCTACAGTGAACTGTCTTTTTTCAATATGTTACAACTTTAAGTAAAGTAAAAAGAAAATAGAAACTCAGTTGCCTGCTACTCACATTTCAATCTTGGTTTTCAGTTAGAGAAGTACATGTGTGTACAATCTATCAACTTCATACAGCAGAAATAAAATTTCCAAGCTCATTGCATGTCTTACTTAGAATGCAGCATGTGGTATCATTCATAACATACCTTATTGCACTCTCTCTAATGCAGAAGCAAAACACAGTAAACACTTATTGATTCTGAATGAATGAAATGGAAACCCTGAATCGATAGAAATTTTCCTAATGGATTTTCAGAATAATTTTTTAGAATTCTGATCAGGTTTGAGAATTAATGAAATATATATTATAGGTATTTTCATCTTTGGCTCCAATAGATACCCAAGCATGCCCGTGCGTCAAAACAAGCTTTCCCAGATCCCCAATCATGTTCGAAGATGACGCATGTCTACAATTGTTCTCATGAATTATGTATTACGCACTTTTTTATATAAGGATCTAGTCTATTAGAATATTAAGGCTGAAATTTAGGTATAATTTAATAATAATGCAAGGCTCAAGCTTCATCGAGAATTAAACTTTTTGTTTATTTGAGTTTTTAGAAGCAAAGCAAATGCAAGTTAAACGGCCTTGGAGGCATTACAACTATAATGCGACTCAGTCTTGTCACCTTGTCTTGCTTAAGAACGGTTTAAGAATAACCTTAGTCTGAAAATAAGAAAAATTAAGAATATTGAGGCCCACCAAAAATGTTGGCGTTCTTGTAAAAAAAGAGTGTATTCTAGTTGCAATAAAGGCATCAGAAAAATAATACCAAAAAAGTTATTAAACATTTTGAGAATTCTTTATTGGAAGAGTGAACCAACTTGACAAAGGTGATTCTCTATACTTCTACAGACATTTTGCCCATCTATTCGATATCATTTTTGCTTCACAAATCTCCTTCATATCTTATCTTTCACAAAGCTCTTTTATATCTTATCTGTCACAAATCCCTTTTATATCTTATCTTTCACAAGTCTCCCTAATATCTTATCTTTCAGGACACCTGAAAAGTAAATAGTGCGCTCGTTGAGATGATGAACCATGAAAAGATTATTAGAAAAGCAAAATGTACATCATTTTACTCCTAAAATCTCCTAAAATCCAATTAGGTAACAGGTTTTATGGAAATTTTTAAAACGTGAGCTTTTTGACCATCTGCACAATAATGTGCCAGCAGATGGACATTATCAACTGCCGAAGAGTTCTATAAAATATGAATAGCTTGCAACAACTCAAGGCATAGATTTTGAAAGCTAAACAGGCATTTGAGTAAGCAATCGTGAACGAAGTTAGTTTGAGCAGTAGCACAATAAGTCTCGTTGCTAACCTCCAAAAATTATTGAAAATTTATTAATATGAGAGTACTAATTTTTGAACAATTTTAAGGATAGATCAATTCTTTCTTGTAAGGACCTCTGGTATTGGCAATTCTTTGCCCAGCATAAAACGTAAAAAGCAGTTGTCATGATATATACTGTAGCTTCTGCTGCTACCAGATCAATGCATCGTTGACAGTGACAGTGCCAAGGGGGGTTTTAGGGGGAGGGTAATTACCCCCCCCCCCCACTTTTTTCAAATCATGGTCTACATATTTTTTTCTAAAAACTGACTAAAAGCGCTAGATAGGGGTAGTTCATATTTTTTATAAAAAGTTAACCTGGGTCAAAGCACTGAAACGAGGTTAAAGGGTGTGGTCTCTCTGGCCACGTCCATTACCCTCCCACTCTGCAGTAGCTGCCACTGATCGTTGAAGGCTAGATTATACATTTGCAGTCCATGGATCTGCTCTAATGGCGCTTCCTTTCAAAGCTTATTTTGTATTGGTATCGTTGTGACAGTTTGTCTAGCGCCGCTGCTAGGCGGGACGGGCTCCTGGGGCCAAAGTCATCGCCCGTCCCCAATTTGCAGCGAAGGCCAGAAAATTTTTTGATTGCGCCCCTTTTTCGCTTCTAGAAACGCCATTGAAGGCTAAAATTGCCTTCTGTACGATCCCTTGTAGCGTGGTTAAAATGTTCATCTTTTCTTAAGGCTAAAGCATCGAAAACATCACTAAAGTTAATATTTTTAGCACAGCTAAGTCATTCTGTTGGCCACCATTCCTTGTCGTTTTGAGTAACCCAGTTTGCTAGCCTGAGCTCAAGACCGTGGAAAAGACGCTTTAAACATAAACAAAACAGAATCAATTTCAAATACTTTTAAATGTCAGGCATTTTGGCGTCTTTACGGAAGAAAGCCTTACCTGGAATGATACGTTATCGTCATATAGTCATTTGTAGCAGCATTACCACAAAGGAAACAATATTCTTTCTACCTGAGCCCAGAAAAAGCTTCATTGCAGTCTTTTAGAATATCGTGTTGTGCTAACATCTTAAGTTTTCAAGGTTCCTTTCTTGGGTCTCGACGACAGTTTCGATGTACTAAAACGTCACCAATTGAAATTCTTTACGTCATTAAAACGTTACTCTCTCTGTTAAATAATTGTTCAAATCAAAACTTCTGTGTCTCCCACGGTGCATTATGAGGTGTAGGGCACTCACTTCATAACGTTTACTGCCTTTTCATTTTTAAGATCTAGCTTGCATATCACAGAATTTTAATCCACCAAATTGCTTAGCGATTCTGCCATAAGATAATTAAGATGGGTCAATGAGAAAAAATGAATTCCTCAAATACCTTATTGCTACAACTTTTGCTGGGTACTCTAGACAGAAAATGACGGGAGGTTTCTTTTTTGAGCAAAAATCATGATTATGCACTCATTAATTTGCATAAACAAGAAAAGGCCATAGCTACTTCCTTTTTGTGATGACGTCTCATCTTAAAAATTGCTTTTATTATGATTATAAAATATCTTATGAACATCAACCATGGTTATGTTTAGGGCATACCATAGGTATTCGTTGAATTGTTTATTCTCAACCAAGCCAACCAACCATTCCGTAGTTTTAAAGTTTTTAACAATTATGGAGAAATCAATATCCTTATTTATACCAGTTTCAAGAAAGTGAGTCGTTCATTTATACCAATCATCAGAATTGGATTGTTTATTCTCTTTATGTCCCTCAAATATTGATGTCCATCGCTTGTGGTGGGTTAACGAATTTTGTATTTGGGCATTGAAAAACTTCCTGTCGATTATAAAATGTCCGCCCATGTTTTTTCGGAAAATTAGAGAAAGCTGACCACTTTCTTTTACTAGCCCTCTTATTTATTTTTCAGTTCTAGAATAGGAGAGATTTTGCATGCGTAAATTTCCAATTTTGAAAGAAAAGCAGATTTTTTCTTTTCTGAACAGATACCCTTAGTTATGCTACAAGTATTGAATTATCGAATGTGGCCTCTTCCATCATATAAATCTCAATAAATCTTCTTCCCCATTGTTGGTTTTGGGCGCTTTTGAGTATTTTATAGGACAAAATTCTGCACTGAGTGGTAGAAAATTCCCTTTTGTATCATTTTTCCCAGTTGATCTTGGTTTTACTCTCCACGACCTCGCTAAAAGCTATAAACCAGTTTCCCTTGGTGCCAGAGCCTCGGTGAAAGTCTGACATAAGACAAGACAAAGAGGTCGGTTGGGTTTGTAGATCTGAAATTTTGATAAAGTGATTCAGTATAGATGATCAATCAAAGGTTATGTGATTTTTTACTCCAAACCGATGTTATGTTATGTTTTGTCCAGAGCCTCTTTCTTCCGCTCTCCTCCTACGCCAGACCAATGTTCGACAGTCTCTTTCACCGAGGCATTGGCACCCAGGGCTCAAATTGTCAATTCTTGATCGCACAGAACAACTGAAATTTTGGAGTTTGAAGGAGTAAGAAGAAGCCCGAACATTGGCTTGACTGTCGGCGGCCTTGGGATCGCGTATTGGCGCAAATAGGGATTTGCCCCACGAAGGGTACCCAGGGAGAGTTTTAGAGCTTTATTCTCAAATAATTATAGATGTTCAAAAGTAAGTAAACGAGCAAAGATAGTAATAACATAGAAAAAAATGATTTCTATCCCCTAAAAAAAGACAAAAAGTCCACTGAGAAGCAAAATCTCATTTAAACAGTAAAAATAAGTGTAGTAAGAAAAGTCATTTTATTTGCAGCTAAGTTGGATAGTAATGCAAGTAAACTTTAAACAAAAAGACGTGCAAGGTCCGTATGCATTCTGGTTGCTGATAGTACAAAAGAGTCAGTATGTCATTGATGTTTCAGTTACAATTCCTCGTTGTGATATCGTTGTTGATTGAAAATGGACCTCATGTGGCGGCCGTTGTTGACAAAATTTACCATAAAGTTCTTTATGGCAACCGAAACAAAGAAAAACTAAGAAACCTTGCAGTGAAACAATTGCGACGAACAAGAACATCAGTACATTTGAATTGATTGCGTTGGCTATAAATCCGAAAAGCCAGCCCAAACCAAACAGGATGGATAGCTTGAGCATAAGAACGCTGATGACAACCTTTCTTCTTGAAGAAACATTCTTGCTGTTGTCAGTCGTGAACATCTTTTTGCTCTTCTTCTGCAGTGATTGAAGTTTTACAAGTGTTGAAATCATAAGCATGGTGTTTGTCAATAATACAAGAGCGACAGGGACAATAAAAGCGAATAGGTTGGCCCAGAATTTTGCAACAAAGCACTTCCCCTGGTAACCGTAGCCTGAAAAGTCTTCTTTTGGTATCCCCAGGAAAACACAAAGCAAAACAATAGTTGTAGCAGTCATAGCGACGAAAATGACGTATTTTTTAAACCGTCTACTGCTTCTGTCGCTGCCAACATGATGCATTCCTCTGAAAGTTTTGAAAATGTCATAGGAAATAGTTAACATCCACATAAAACTAGCCATCAGAGCCCAATGAAGAAAAACTCCGCCTGCTTTACAGAAGTATCTGACGTCATTAAGATGTGTCAGCAGTAACTGTAGTCCATGAGACAAAAATAGTGTGCAACACAGAGATACAATATTTCTTTCAAAAAGAGACAGCCTCTGCTTACATAGACCATATTCTAGCAGGAGAAGGATGATGCCAACAAGACTTAAACTGTTTCCGAAATCCGAGAGAATGGAATATTTTCTATTATCAGCCCCAACGCGTGACACTGTATAGACAATAGTTGTCAAGTTGTTTGTTGTAGTGCCGTTTGTTTTCACTGCATTAACTTTCTGCTTTTCGAAAATATTAACCGTGGTCCTGGCAATCACTTGTATTGCAGCAAAAAAGTATGTGCTTACGACATCAGGGCCCGTTTCTATTAAGTCCTTAACTAAAGGTTGGGGCGCAGGTTCTGTTGGAATTGGTGGTATAGGAGGAATTGGTGGTATGCCGGTAAAATCTGTAATGTTTATCAATGTTGGTGTAATTTTAGTTGTTGTTGCTGTTTTTGTTGTTGATAGTGTTGTTGTGGTTGCTGTTGTTGTTAATGGTCTGGAAGTCGTCGATGTCGTTGCATTGGTGCTAACATTGCTACACAACTGTTGAAGCGAAGATCCGTTGATTAAGCAGCTGTCTTTATATTCATGGCAGAAATTTTGGAAAAGTGTTTTTTGCGAATAACTTTTGAACGGCACGTGGGAATCGAAAAATTCCAAAAAAAAACAAAATAATGACAAAGGGTCCTAGTCGAATACGAAATCTGAGAGTTGGGGTAAAGGGGTAAGGCGGGGTAAACCCCAAAAAACACATGTCAGGGTATAGGGCAAAAAACGGCCAAAACAGGTTTTTCGTGAATAACTCGAAAACGAAAAGGGGTATCGAAACGGGGTTTGCGGGAGGTCGTAGAACTAGTGGGGGCGCTCCTCTGGCAAAAAACGGCACTCGGATTGGGCGTGGCACCTACGTCACAGTGACGTCAGAAGAGGCGATTTTGGCACTTTTTCGCCGATTTTCAAACTAACGGGGATAAAAAGTGACAAGAGGTACAGACGGCCGAATAGGCTCAAACTGTGGCAAATTTAGTGGGGTAACTGAGAACCTTCGTTTGCACCAGGGTACCGCCTTTCTGTTCCGAGTTATTTGGCACAAACCGAGTGGCACTGGTGCCGAAAAGTGACAAAAACACACTTTGGACCGTAATTTTTGAACCACAAAAGTGACAGAACTGGGACGTGGCTCAAACGAAAGATCTCCTTGAGGTCCACGAGTGACCTGAGTTTGGGCGTGGTTGGGCGTGGTCGTGACGTCACAGAGGCAAGCGAAAGTGGGCCCTGTTTGGGACCTCGGCACAGAGAGACCAAAAGTGGTACAGATGTGCAAACGGCGCCAAAGTGATCGCTATATGATGGATTGAAAAGGGTGGGAACGGCGACTTGGTACCTTTTACGGTTGCGCCACTGTGTGCCAAAAACCAAAAAATAGGGTCAAAAACGGGGTGCCAAAAAAGTCTTTTGGCGATAACTTTTGAACCAGCGGGGGTACCACGACGCCCCTCACACCAAATGTTGCCCCTTTCAAGGGGCATCGTTGGGTGTGGTCGGTTTTGGATTTGGGCGTGGCTATGACGTCACAGCGACGTGGGAAAATTGAAAAAATTTTTGACTTTGAGGCCGAATAACTTTTTCTGTGTTTCAGTGTTGGGAAATCCAAACGTGCCAAAAAACTTTCCATCGAGTTGGCAATCCGGGCCTGTGGTCGAAAATCGATTGCCACATTTTCTTTGTGCCAAAAAGTGCCAAAAGTTAAAAGAGCCATAAAATTTTGGTTTTTTGCGAATAACGTTTTTCACAGACGTGGTACCCCCCCCAACATACCACCTAAATGGATAGAGGGCGTCGCGGCGCATCTTTTGATGGTATGGTTGTTCCAAAAAAAGTTGAAGATAATGTGCCATTTTGGCACAAAGTTTGAAAATGTGCCAATTTCAGACGTTTTTGCCTATATCTCTGCCCATGTATGTGGTACCTCAGCTTGCAATGGCTCATATGAAAGGGCGTCGCCAGGCGGTCAGTTTGATGTATAGGGTTTTAGATTTGGGCGTGGCTGTGACGTCATAGCTACGTCACAATGGCGAATTTAGGCCCATTTTCAAAAATTCGTTTCTCTTTTGTAAAACCAGTGTTAGTGTGGGTAATACGTGGAAAAGATGGGTAAATTAGTGTTCTTTGATGGGGTGGAGTGTAATTTACGGTACCTGTCACAGTTTTTACAGAATTGGCACATTTGTAATGGCCGGTATTTTAAAAACGTTTAGGCCCATAACTTCTGCGATACATAAGGTACCTCGGATGTTATTGCAGCAAACGAAAGATCTCGTCGATACGAATCGATTAGTGGTATTGGTTTAGGGGTTACACCTAGTAATGACGTCACTATGACCGGTTGAAGTTTTGGCACTTTTCAGTACTGTATCCTATATAGCCACTATACAGTTCCTATACAGTATAAAGAGTATACAGTGCATTTCCTATAGGCTTTTCCTATACATTTAGGCCCATTGACTGTTTTGTTTACTTTAGCCTATTGTTTGGGCAAATAGCAGGTATTTTTATGGTTCGAAACAAACGGAAGTAAACTTCGATCCTTCTGCCTACTATCTGGAGTAAGAGGGTACATTTCCTATAGGGTTTTCCTATACATTTAGGCCCATTTGTTTACATTAGGCCCATTTTACAGGCAGATAGCAGGTTCTTCTATGGTTCTCATTGCAAGGGGGCATTCATTAATCCCACTTCCTGGTTGGGGTAGGGGTACACATTGGTTGTTTTAGGGGTGAATGAGGGGTAGGGGTGGGGGAGGGGCTAATAGGGAGGGGGGAGAGAACTTTTTTGGAATATAATCAAAACTCTCTGATACACGATTTGGAATAGGGGCCACTTCTCTTGTGACAGCACAAAGACAGTTGCGGGTTCACACCACTCCCCCCACCCCCTTTTTTATTCCCCTGGGGATGTTCCACTGGCTCGGAGTAGAGTGGTGTGTTGATTGATTTCGCTGTTACGTTCAAGGCAGTGTCTTCACACCACTTAGGTGTTGCGGCAATCTTCCTGCATGAATCCTCAGTCGCAATCAACTGGGAAATGATCAGCCTGCACAAGTATTCTTCATCAAGACTTTCTGTATTATTGAAAGTCGTTGCGTTGACGACTCTAGCTGTAATCTCCATGAATTTTGGATACTTTCCCAGCAACAGTTTTAACATATCACCAGCAGTATCATTGAGAAAAGCCCCAATATCAATACTGTCAATACCACTGACCTCATCCCTTTCGAAATTTGTCTTGTTTAAATGAAGCGTGGAGCAGACAACTCCTGAAATTCCAGTTACCAATAGCAGTATTACGAAGCTTTCAGGTCTCATTTTGTTTATTTTGAACCTCTCGCACCTAGCTCTGAAACAGTTCCGGTCAGTTGTCGACGGAGTGCGGCGCTGTCTCTAAGCTTGCTCCATGTGAGCTGGACTATCTTGTCAAAATCATCTAGTAGTGTTCATTTACCTTGAAAAGGAAACATATCATGTGCATTTATCGCCAAGACAATACAGCCAATTGGCATTTATTGTTTGGCTTTCAAAGCCCTCTACTTTTCTTTAGAAATTTCTAAATTTCAATCAAAGGTGTGAGCTTCAATAGGGTGTGTAGTGCAATTGCTTGCCTGTTCAGCCCTCATTTGCCAACAAAGTGACTGAGACAACTTTCCTTTGCCTACAAGTATGAAAATTCACCGAAAAAGCACTCACAAGTGGCAAAAATATTCGTTATTGAGATGAAACGTTGCTCAAATTTGCATTTTATAGTAGCTTAGTCTTAGCTTATTCTTAATTTGTTCTTAACTTTTGACCAATTTTGAGGCTTGTGAAGTGTAGTTGCTTCAGAAATCCGATAAAGATTGAATTTTATATTGTCATGCAAGGAATCATCAAACTTTCCGAGGACTCTCCATATGCATTGCACAAACCCATTTGGTGGCATGAATCTAGATTGAATTAGGTGTGTATTGACCTTGCACCTGAAGTCTCTTAGAAAAGTTCATGGCAGATAAATGAATAAATCAAACCCTATTTTCCTTTGATATTCATTCCTCCATGTGCTTATCTCAAAAGATTTTAGAAAAAGCGACAAAAGCACTCTCTAGACACTGCAAATTGAAAGTAGACCATCTGGGAGTTCGCGATGCCATATTGAATTATATTGTTCTACGGCAAAATCCAATCCCTCATGAGGGGCAAGCCAGCGAAAAATTCATGGTCAATAGAGGCCGCTCTTTTATCCTCTTGGCCGTGAAACTTCATTAGAATAGACAATGATACGTATAGAATGAAAATGAAAACCTTTCGTTGATTAACAATGGACTTTGTTTGAGCTACAGATGAATTTACAAATGTCGATGATATACAATGCCTGCAAAAAGTACTTGGAACACCCAGCAATTTACGCTGCATTTGATATCTTTCTTTCCTTTCATGAAAAAAAAATTGCTACTTCCGCCCCTTTCCCCTTAAACAATGTTGATGACTTAGAGAAATATCATAAAAGAAGCGAAAAAAAATTCTTCCTTAAACCCTAACGAGGTGATCTGAATTCCGCTGTCTCGTTACTAAAGTGAATTCGAATTCAAGGATGAGAGATGAGGCAAGCGATGACAATCATGTACAATATATAATATTCCATGTTTAAGTTCTTGACAAGCTTATGACCTCATCAACCGGAACTTAATTCCAAACAGTCCTCTAGTCCTTCTTTGATCTTGTTCTCCTGTTATAAACTCGAGACTAAAATATAACGCTAGCTTCTTCACTTTACTTTTTCGTTTTTTATTTTCCAGTAAAACCAAGGGCACTCAGAATTGGCACTCAGAATTGTGTACAGTCATGCGGACCATGAAACTTTCCTGAAATTAGATAATACAGTATCCGCACACCAACGCAACCTACATTACTAGCTGATAGAGATATACAATGCCAAAAATAATCTGAATTGATTCTAGTGTCATGAGTGACATTTTTGTGACAGGAGGTGTAGAATTTGGCTTCCTACATAAGAAAACCCTTGGCATTACTAATTCATGGAAGAAGCAGCTGAACTTGTCAATTTCTATAGCATAGAATGTTACTATGAACTGTCTTTTTCCAGCATATTTTGAATTTAAGTAATGCAATTCAGTTGCCACTTACTAACATTTCAACGTACTTACGTTTCATTTAAAGAAGTACATGTGTGTACGGTCTATCGATTTCATGCAGCAGAAATAAAATTTCCAAGCTTACTGCATGCCTTGCTTAAGATGCAGCATGTGGTATCATTCATAACATACCTTATTGCACTCTCTCTAATGCAGAAGCAAAACACAGTAAACACTTATATTCATCCTGATTAAATGAAATGGAAACCCTGAATCGATAGAATTTACCTAATGCACTTTTCATTGAAGCTTCAATACAAACAACCCATAATTTCTTATCTTTCGTTTACATTTCTGAGTCTGGTCAGTATTTAGAATTTATGAAATATTAATTGTAGGTTTTTTTCCAATAGATACACCAGTGTGCTCGTGCGTCAAAGCAAAGTTTCCCAGATCCCCAATCTTGACGCATCTCTCCAATTGTTCTCATAAATTATTAACTATCCTAGTTATAGCAAAAGCTTCATGACTAAAAAGCAATTATATTGTTTATTTGGAGAATGAATCAACTTGACAATGATGAGACTCTATTCTTCTAAAAACATTTTGCCCATCTATTCGATACCATTTATGGCTTCACAAATCTCTTTTACATCTAATCTTCCATGGCAGCTGAAAAGTAAAAGCAACTAACCAGGGCTCAGATTGTCAATCATTGATAAAGTTGATTGCAAAGAACTGCTGAAAATTTGGAGTTAGTGGGTATGGGCTTGAATAGCTTTGGGGGATGGAAGAAAGGTAAAAATTAGAATGGACTGTACTATATCAGCAATCTTTTGATCACCTTACCGTGCCCGCCTCCCAGGCCTTTTAAGGTTGCTGTGTAGTTTTTAAGATCTAAATATGAAATAAATAAAATCTGATGACAAATAAAGCTATTATGATTATTTCTAACGTTCCAACCACCAAAAACACCACCTTGCCTACACAGGTTTGTCAATCTATTTGATTTCATTCTTGCTTAACATGCCTTCTTAATATCGTATCTTTCAGGGTAGCTGAAAAGTAAAGCTACAGACCAGTGTTCAAATAGTCAATCGTTGATAAGATAATGTTCAATATGAAGAACTGCTGGAAATTTGTCCATTGTGACAAAACACGTTTCAGGAACCATTTCCCGATCATACGAAAAGAGAATGGGCAACCAGTGCTTTTAAGTTAGTGAATATACGACTTAAGAGAGTCTTAAGAGAGTGTTTGACTGTACAACATTACGAAATCATTTTGAAGGAATTCTAACCAATACCGATCAGCTCGGGGGGGGGGGAGGGGGCTAATTAGGTCTAGTTTTGGACGGGGACGTGCTATTTTGGCTCAAAATTTGGACCCATAATTCCGCTAATGTCTGAAAGAATGTGACCCATAATTCCGCATACATGATGAAAACTATACCCAAAACTCCGCAAAGGAAATAACACAACACAATCATCACACGAGTTTTGGATGTCCCTTGGCCAAAAATCTCAATATTACAAATATTTCATACTTTAATTTCTAACTGGACATTCATTTTGTTAAAACTAAATTTCCTTTCTAATAATTCTCGACTATTTCCCTATCATGGTACCCGTACTTCCGCACATAATTCAAAAACTGATACTGAAATTTCTGTACTTTTCAGAAAATGGCGCCCTTAAATAATGGCACGATACCGTATCCCAAAACCTATGAAGTTAGCCAACCCTCCAAGCCACCCCCCCCCCCCCTGAGCCAACCAGTTGGCAAAACTGCTAGAATAGCATAGCGACATACTGTCCTATAGAGTATACGGGGACCACCAAGAAAATTTGGCCATTACTTCGCGACATGGAAACCATTCAGAAAATGCTGATCAATAAATGAAACTCTAACAGAGTCAATTACACGGGGAAGGTAGTAGAATTTATGTTCACTAGGGGATTCTAATGCTAGCTGAATTGTAATATTATCACTTGGGTGCTAACGATCTAACCTTAATTCTTGTATTAAGCATTTATGTGCTGCTTTTGATGCCTTTGGGAATAATGAAGAAGTAAGAGATCTATGAATTGCGTTTTTGCATGAAAGTGTTTATCCCTTTGCTCAGATGAGTGTATTTGAGTGCTTTTGGTAGGGCTTATCGTGCCTGTTTAGAATGCTTTTTCCACGCTGTTCTTTTCTCGCAGCTGTTTATGGCAAAGGCTTGCTGATGAAATGGTGATTGGCCAGGTTTGTGTACCGTTTAACAGGTATGTTTACCAGGCTGTTTTGCAATATGCTTTTTGTTCGTAGCTTTGTCTCCTGTCTCCTGCAGCGAAATTCTGTATTTCCACTTTTTTCGAAATGAATTTGTCACCTCGTGCTTGTGCCTTCTTTGCTGGAATTATGGTGCGATTATTTTGGGCTATGTTTTCATAATCAGTTGTCTGTTAACAGTTTCTTGAGTGTGCCATTCCATGGGCTTCGACACAGGTTCGGAAGGGGGGGGGGGAGGCAAGAGAAAGTTTAACACTCATAAGAAAAATTTTGGTAAAAGCTCAACTGTTTTGAAAAGAAGTAGGGGGAAGGCTCCCTGGCCCCCCTCCACTTCGCAGAAGGCCCTGCCTTCCGTTAACACCTGTATTTAGGTGTTAACGGAAGCAAATATTTTTTATCATAACAGTAATGTTCAGATATTGTTTACAAAACAAAAAGGCTTCGATATTTTAGCAAGTATAAGTTATAATATATTTTTATAGATGACAAGATATATGTGGACAGTAATAACTTTTGTGTTGTTGTTGTTGGTGAGAAGATATAAGCAAAAACGTTTTGGCTAGGAATTAACTGAATGAATAAATTTTTGTTTCTGTTTCTCTGGCCTTCTATCAAGTATCATTCCTAGATTTGAGCTATGTCATGGCGAATTTAAGCGGTTTTATTGTTAGAATGAAGGCACTCGAAAGACATAAAAGACTACTGTATTTATGAGGCGTAGTTGCTGCAATGGAAAGAGTTAATGATAATCGTTTTACAAAGTTGTCCGCTTGTTCTATCCATAGACTATGTTCTATTCAAAAAAGGTTGGCAAAGGAGTGAACTCTAGCTCTTCCCCGTTCAGATTCAGTTGATTTTCCAGTTAAGGCCATGTCATTTCTTTTGTTCCAGGGTAGAAGGGAGGACCCTTCTTTTTGCTGGAAAATGTTTCTTTTTATCTTAGAGCAAGTTATTTGCTAGGTTCAAGATCTTTAGGGGGAGTATTGCTTTCAAGAATCAAATCTTTGCATAACTTTCGTCTTGGTGATGCTTCGACATCCCCTGCTCCTCATTTATCAGAACTTGTCCAAGGCTTCCCAGGGTTTTTTAAATGAAAATTTAGAATTGCACATTTTTATCTGGAGCACTGTGTTGAAGGAATCATTATTGGTTCTGACAAATATAAACTAAATGTACATGATTCTCCGGTACAGGTAGCTTGTGTTCAAGACCAGTGGCGTAGCCAGGGTTGATAGAGTGGAGGGGCAAAGTGGAGTCCAACAGGAGAGGGTCCGGGGCTTTACCCCCGGGTAAATAATTGCTGACCACACCCTTAAGAATTTGGAGAAACGACGCATTTTGTAAATGCGTTGGTTTTTTTACATGGCAATGGTTGGCTAATCAAACGTATAAGTTTCAAACTAATGGAGCAAAATTTGCATAATCCCCGACAAGAATTTCAGAATCAAGTTCTTTTAAGGATTGAAGAGTTTAGAATTTTAATTTCTATTTTACCGAGAATTTCTAAAAAACATTAAGGACTTTTCTATATAAACCCTAAAACGAGGGGAAATTGTAAACCTTTCTGTAAAGGTGCAGACTAGGGTCCCCTGCGATCAAATTGAGCAGAAAATTTTTGCGACCACGCCCTTTAGATTAGCTCCCTCCCCCTGTGAGCTACTAATTTTATTGCAGATTTGCACTTTTCTCCGATACCAACCCTCTGTGCATTGGGGGGGGCTACTCCAGACCCCATAATTGAAATTCGAGGTTTGGATATTGTTAATGTAATATCAATCGGCAGAAAAAGCAAGTAAATTTTGAACTCAACTTGGAAGCAAAATTACAAAGTATGTGATAATAGAAAATCACAATTTCGAGCACATGACAGCCAATGTGAGATCTTGGTTATATAGAATCACGATAAACCACAGTCAACTATATAGAATCTTGAAAAACAAAATTGTATTTGTTGAGTGACATTTGATCGCGATGTAATATATAAAGTTTTGAAAATCTTTATACCGTCTTTTTTCGAGCTATGCCAATTAGACAAACGAAACGGATGACGATAAAGCAAGGTATTAATAGTAATTGCATAACAGCTTGAGAAGTAAATGTTAAATTGTCTACAATTCAGTTGTCGGTCTGTTTGGTTTGACCGTACAATTATAAAATTTAAATTCGAAACTGATGACAGGATTGATTTTTTGCTCTAATTTTAATGTTCTTTTCTCTGATTTAAGAGTTTAAACAGGCTCCTGCTTTGACACTATCAATTCCATGCTTCCTGTATGTGTGACTTAAAAATGATATAGCGACTATGAAGTTTCGTAAAAATTATATTTCCTCTACATCGAATATCTTCTATATCTATAACCTATATATCCCAATAGGTCTTTGTTTAATTTTAGTGCCATCTTTATTATCTTTTTTGTGTTTCATCATTCACCCCTTTGTATGTTTTTCCTGCAAAATTTTTCCTTTATCTTTTGTTCGTTGAATTGAAATTTTAGAACTACACAGATTTTTCTTTAGAACTGCAAAAAAAATTTAAGAACTGCACATTTTGTGTAGAACTGCACGTTAAAAAACTCTGGTGCTTCCATGGTTCTCTGTTATAATACCAATCGGCAGCCTTGCGTCAGACTCCTTGGTCATTAAGACGATTTGATATGATCATCTTGTAAGGGTTAATTGCTTGTTTCATTTGATGCCATACCTATTTATGATTACTTTGATTTAGTTTTCTCTATCTTGCAAATAACTGTTAGTGGTGTAGCCCCGTAGCTCTCAAGCTTTTCGAGCAACAGCACCTACAATCTCGGACAAAATTGTTGACAAAAAATGCAATTTCTGTAATTTTTTCTTTATCTTTTCCCTATAAATTCTAGGGGAGAAAGTTATTTTTGAAAGGAAAGTGAAAATATGAGCTT
This sequence comes from Rhopilema esculentum, assembly GCF_013076305.1. Next base: position 7,028,507 of record NW_027019322.1, read on the forward strand.
TTCTTGAAAAGTCTCGACCATTTTGTCCGGGGTTGTAGCACATTCGAAGTTTTGGTATTGATTGGCCGCCTCCACTTCCCTAAGCCCAACTGTATTTTAGATACTTTTTATTATGATAACAAAAATTGAAGGTTGGAAAAAGGATTTTAGCAATGTGAATTTCAAAGTATATTTTAAATACATCAAGATTCATATGCTGATTTGAATACGGCAGAGTTGTCGATGTGCTACATACTTTTTCATGAGTTGCGCATGTGACGTTACTAATGTTACACTTCCCAGGAACATGGACATTTTTGAGGGGATGGGGGGGGGGGTTGGATACTAATTTGATTTTGGTGCCACGCCCTTCAGGTCGCTGGTAAATGATTGAAAAGCCTATTTTCGATATTCGGCTTTCAACTTTACGGTAAAGAAGATGAATAATGTAAAATTTTGGCGTTATTTTGCTACTACTGCCTACCAAAAAATTAATTTTACCGAATAGAAGCGAAATTTACCGAAGGACACAGAATTATTGGGGGGTGCCACACGCCCGACCTCCTCCGCTAAATCAGTACCTGTCTAGGAACGTATCACTACAGAAAATTCAAATAAAGCCCTGGCCTTCAAATTTCTCAAAAATAAAGCCCTAATCCTCCTTCACACTCTAATAGAGTCAGTTTTTGCGTTTATGATTAATGTTCATTTAGGCCCTTCACATTTAGAGCATTGCATAGTTCCTTTTTGCAGACGCAGCGTTCTATTATGCGTGACGTAAATTTTGCGTGACGCAGCATGCCTATCTTTTGTATTAGGATTGACCCTGCATAGGATTTGCTGAGGTAATGGTATTCCTTTATAAACTGTATTACCTCATGCCTCTTTTAGGTATTATTTCTGGTAAGTCATCATTTCGCATCTTAGGAAACTGCTGACATAGCGCCCCCCCCCCTCCCCCGGACTTTCTTCCACCTAACCTTGGACTATATAAAACAAGGGCCGGATAAAGGCTCTGCAGGGCTCTAGGTTGTGACAAATTTCTAATTCTTTCCCATTGTCCAGCACCCATTTCTTTCTTAAGGTTTTTAAAAAAAATGCATATAATACATTGGGATAGGATTTGGCCTTCTTTTGCGTAGAAAGACATTTTAATTCTAATACTACAGTTCTAAACTTTTAAATTGGTATTTCATGCTGCTATTTTAACAAAATGCCCTATTCACACTAATAAAATTTTCACAAAAACAGATCCACAGTTTTAATTTACAACTCAACAAAGCAAATCAGATTCACGCTTATTTTAGACCTTGATTGTTATATAAAATACATATTATTTTATAATTATAATATAATGATGTAGATTAAGTTTGGTTGTATGAGTTGCCCGTGTAGAGTAAGTATAAATGAGTGTGTTAGTTTTTTTTGAGCGACTATTCAATATCGTGACACCCATGAGTGTCTGTTGCTGCCCAGGAACGATTTCGATTACTTGCTTTATAGGAAAATGCTCACTCAATCTGGTACTTAGATAGTATGTTACATTCGAATTTATGTTTTTCGTGATTTTTTTCTTTCTGTGTTTAAGGAAATGCTATGGTCCCCTTTTCGCAGAAAACAAAATGTTTTACTTTTTTAGGGAAGAACAAAACTCCTATTTTGTCGCTTATTGATTCTTGCATAAGGCAATTAAATTACATTTTTTGCCTCTGTGAAGGGCTCAATTGGATTAAAAAATCTCCGTATGGATCCAAGATGCACGGATTTGTATGCGCAATCCTACTACGAAATTTTGGCGGCAATTATTCAACCTCAGAAGTGAGAAAATAATTGATCCTTTACATCGATTGAAGGCTATTGTCCCTGTCATCATATTTTTGTTTTTTTGTTTTTTATAAGATGCTCCTTGGATTTTGTTTACTTCATATTCCAGCGCATCTTTCAGCATAAACTTTGCTCTACTGTCCTTTAAAAACGTCTTTATTCATTTTGAAAAAGCAGACATTTTGATAAATAGATTTAATAGCTGAGATTAAACCAAATCGAAAGATCAGAAACAATAAGTTTCTTGTCGTTTTGTCGCCAAGTCTAGGAATGCAATCTACGAAGTTCCTCGATATGGACATCTTCCGCCTTAATTTGGATCCGTACCTGTTTGGATCCGATCCCAACCGTTTACACGAGACCTTTTTGGGATCGGATCCAAACGGGACCACCTTCAAAAGCGATCCCAAAAGGGTACGGATAGCAGATTTAAATGGGACCGAATCCGCTAGGTCCAGTGTAAACGCAAAGCCTATCCGTACCACTTTGGGTCCGATCCCGTGTAAACAGGCCCTAAAATTAAGATCTCAAAACTTTTCCGGGTTGCCAAAAATAGATATATGAATCATGCAATCAGAATGCGAGAACAAAAGCTTTTGCAGGAGCTTCTGCGGTCAAACCTGAAATGCTGTAGAATTCACTTTAAAAGAACCACTGTGAACTCACTTCTTTGTGAATTCACTTTAAAAGAACCACTGTGAACCATTTTACGGAATAGTGCCGTACACTACATTACCTTATAATCAGTACATCGTACGAATTGATACCTTATATTCTCTATATTACCTCGTGCTCGCTAAAATTTCTCCATCAAAATTTAATCTAACTCGGTCCTAGTTCACTACTATCCTAAACTGTCCACTAAAGAATATTATTAATCAACAAAATGAATATTTAAGAAAAAGTACCGTATTTTTGATTGTGTCATTAGTCATAAAGCAATTATTTGCCCTGTAAGCTCTTAATTTTTTTTCCTTTTGAACATATTCAAAATGTACACGATTTGTTTGCAAAACAAAAGAGTTTTTGCAGAACATCCTTATTATTAAACCAAAGAAACGCAACCATCTGGTCTGTTCATTGCTGCGCTAATTTACTTTTGGCTGCTAATTTAGATCAATTAAATCACCACTTCCTTGTGAAAACAGACGCACTTTGCTGACGACTTAAATTTTCCATTTGTTGGACTACACAATAGAGTATTGTTACGTATCCAATCGGCAACGTAGGCTAATACTCTATTGTTTCCTACATTGTAAACGCACTGCAAAGCCTATTGTTAACGCTGAACGGTTGATTGACAGGGCAAAGTGCTTGTCAAATCAGCGGGTCGGTAGTATCACGCTCACTGATTGGCCAATTTTTTATTTAAAGATGTCTTGAGCGACTTTCATATCAGTTGGTGTATTTCTCGTTCGTTCGACATACATGTTGCTGCCGATTGGTGTTGAAGATTAAAAACTCTTGTTGATGACTGTTTGAAATTCCAAGAAACATTTCAAAATGGAAATGCTGTTTTTTCGTGTCTTTGTTTGCCTTCTTTCGCCACCAGCTCTGCTTTATGCCTCGACTGATATACCATCTACAAATGTGACTGTGAAATCTAAGAATTTCACAGCAGATGAAGACATAAGATCTGCATTTGATTCAGCAATCGATGAGACAAGTACCCAGCTTTCAGAAGCTTTGCTTTTTCGGTATCCGAAATTATTAGCTGTGGTGAAGACACTGGTCAACAGAACTTTAAACGGCAATCTTGGCCAGTTTGTGAATTTGAGTGACGTGTGCAACTCTGCTGGATCTTTGCTGAAAGGCGTAAGCGATAGATGCCAGGAGCCAGAAATGTCACAAGAATTAAAAGATCAATGTACTTCATCAAACAAAAATTCAGAATCGAATGGAAATTTAACTTTAACTTCTGTTTGCGAGTCTAGTTCAAATCAAAAGCATTCCATATCTCGACGATCGATCCCTTCCATACCGTCGTTTCCGTCTGGTACATTTCCTCTAGGTCCGTCCGATGGTGATTCAGGGAATAATTCATCTGGTACATTTCCTCCAGGTCCGTCCGGTGGTGATTCAGGGAATAATTCATCTGGTACATTTCCTCCAGGTCCGTCCGGTGGTGATTCAGGGAATAATTCATCCGGTACATTTCCTCCAGGCTCGACCGGTGGTGGTTCATCTGATGTACTTAACCCCACAACGAAAATACCGGTCCCGGTTACAGCCAGTAGCAATGATAGCAACAGCACCACTCCAAATAAAGGTCCTGATTTTAACCCAATAGACTATTATTTCTTCGCAGTTAAAGTTCTTGCTAGAACTGTTGCTATATCGTACGAGAAAAGATGTAAGAATCTTAATGGAGTTTACAACAGTTTTGAAAATACATGCCAAATTCAAGTTACACGAGAAACAGTGAGTAGAGAAAACAAAGAAACAAAGAATACAAGCATATTCACCATAAAAAATGTCAGCCTTGTAAGAAGACTCAACAATGTTCCAAGGTCAAGAATGCCCATCTTTTACATAACAGTGATTGGTAATACAGTAAGCACAATTTTCTCGGTTGCCTTGATTCTCTCTTATATGTTTCTCAAGACAACCTTTTCAACATTTGACAAAAATGTAATATGTTTGTCAGTCTGCTTGTCCTTGTCACACGTTTTGCAATTTCTTGTGAACTGGCTAAATCAAAAGCCTATATGGTGCAAAGCGATTGGCATCTTACTGCACTGGTCATTGCTCGATTCTTTCATGTGGATGGTTGTGATGTCATATGACTTTTTCTCCACTTTCTCCTCTAAAATGCTAATCATTGATCGAAAGAAGAAGAACAGGTTCAGAAATAGCCTCATTTTTACTACACTATTGTCGACATGTGTGGTATTAACATGCATCTTTATCGGAATTCCAAAGGAGGATTTCTCTGGCTACGGCATCAATGGTATATGCTTTGTTTCAAAGTTTTGGGCAAACTTATTTGGCTTTGTTCTCCCAGTGTCACTCATTTTGGTGCTGAATATTGTCTTTCTTGTCTTCAGTGTAATGAGAATTCACAGAATGAAGCAAGATAATAAAAAAGCTTTGCAATTTAGCAACTCCAACCCATCAAAGAAAAATATTGCTGTTGGCCTGATAACATTAAAACTATCAGTATTATTTGGTTTGGGCTGGCTCTTTGGATTTCTGGAAGGGTTTGTCCGTAGTGAGGTTCTTTCCTACCTCTTCTACATTGTTGTCTCATTTCAAGGTGTTGCCACATTTCTTGCATTTGGAAACTTTAAAGATTTTAGAAATCGGTGTATTAGGCAGAGAAAGGACAACAGTTCCTAAAAAGTCAACAGTTTCTCGAACTTATTGCACTGAAAAGTTATCACAAAAAATCCTATCTATTGCATGAAGTAAAAGAAGAGCTGGTAGATGAAGAAGTACTAGAAGAGGAATGAGGAGAACAAAAAGGAGAAGAAGAGGAAGAAGAAGAAGGAGTAGAAGAAGAAGGAGTAGAAGAAGAAGAAGAAGGAAAAGAAGGCGTAGAAGAAGAAGAAGAAGGAGTAGAAGAAGAAGAAGGAGTAGAGGAAGAAGAAGAAGGAGTAGAGGAAGAAGAAGAAGAAGAAGAAGAAGAAGAAGAAGAAGAAGAAGAAGAAGAAGAAGAAGAAGAAGAAGAAGGAGTAGAAGAAGAAGAAGAAGAAGAAGAAGAAGAAGTAGAGGAAGAAGAAGGAGTAGAAGAAGAAGAAGAAGGAGTAGAAGAAGAAGAAGAAGAAGAAGAAGAAGAAGTAGAGGAAGAAGAAGGAGTAGAAGAAGAAGAAGAAGGAGTAGAAGAAGAAGAAG
>NW_027019322.1:7044062-7096178 GCF_013076305.1 Rhopilema esculentum
AGAAGAAGAAGTAGAGGAAGAAGAAGGAGTAGAAGAAGAAGAAGAAGGAGTAGAAGAAGAAGAAGAAGAAGAAGAAGAAGAAGTAGAGGAAGAAGAAGGAGTAGAAGAAGAAGAAGAAGGAGTAGAAGAAGAAGAAGAAGAAGAAGAAGAAGAAGTAGAGGAAGAAGAAGGAGTAGAAGAAGAAGAAGAAGGAGTAGAAGAAGAAGAAGAAGAAGAAGAAGAAGAAGTAGAGGAAGAAGAAGGAGTAGAAGAAGAAGAAGAAAAAGGAGTAGAGGACAAAGAAGAAACAGAGACGATGATTTCTAATATGACAATAAGAAGGCAAAAGACAATGTAAAACATGTAAAACAATTCGACAGTTTTTGCTTTTTGCATACAAGGAGAATTAAAGTAACCAGCTTGTACAAAGTATATCAATCTTGCACAAAGTTTTATTTCTACCCATTTTTCTTTGACTTTACTTCAATAAAAACAAATCTGTGTTCACTTGGGAAAAACGATATAACAACGGTTATCGGCACTTTAAGGTTCCCTGTCTACTCTCTGCTAGCAATCTGCTCTGTCTGTTGTTCTTATGTTTTAATTAGGATCGGTGTTGTCGTTATGTCGGCGTTTATAAAAACATTTGCTGGCGCGTTTCGGTTTTTTTTATTGATTAAGAGAGTAAATTTTCTAATCACGTTTGTAGAGAAATGGCTAGTGGAACTGGAACCTAATTACACAGTGTTTGGTTTGCATTCGTGAAGTTTGGTCTGCATTCATTAACTGGTAAAGTCTCATGTCCCAAAAAACTGCGGGAAAATAGTTTCTTCAAGATCAATGTTCATGTTTACGAAAGATGCTTGAAATGATTTTCTGTATTATGATTCAATGCGTATTTTTGAAAAATAAAAAAGTCAGGGGTCATTTGTCAGGGGTCCCGGTGTCCTTTGAAACAGAAGTTGACACAAAAGATGACAAGGCAATCACATGTAAAACCTAACAACCGACTTATATTCACAAATCGTATGCGATCTTTTGAAATTCGCATGCAACCTTCTGAATCGTAAATTTGATTTGTTTGTATGCTTGATTTTTTGCGGACATTCCATACAAAAGAAAATCCCGGATAAAGATAAACCAATCAGTGACCATCGTTTTGAAAGTAAACAAAGCGTTCAGTGACGAAAACAACAAAACATCGATATGACAATGGCAGCGAAAGCTATTGATAAACTGTTTGGCAACTTTGAAAAAATCAGGGTATTGGAGAAGCAATGTTTCTGGTACGCCATGGTCCGTCTCGTGAAGCGCCAGATCGAGTGCTTATTTTGCAATAGCTGATGAATTTGTTGTATTGTTCGCCGTTAGCATTTACTTGTTGCTTAGATATCGATCTATGCTATTACTTGTTGTTGTTTAAAATAGCAAAGCTAATTATTGGTGTTACCACTGTTCTACTGTACCTTATCTACATTTCGTATTTCATCACTTTTATCAATATTGAATGATATGCATCATCAAGCTTTAGAACTGCCTCTTTATTGAAGCTTCAATAAAAGTGATCAAAATGAGAGTCAATCTTAATTTGTGCCATCTTATGGCACTTATTTTACCCTGTCATTTTGATTTATGCCACCTATTTTACCCTGTCATTTTATTCACGAATTCGGTAGAAAATAGGTCAAAATCAAGCATTTCAAAGTTTTCCGACAAAAATTTTATTTGGAGGGGGTCGTGGACGTTAATTTACATAAGTATCACGTGACAACGTGACGTAGAAGTTGACAAGCGGAGACAGGCCTACACTTGAAATGTATAGGGTTTTCGCTACTCGCTCACAAAAAGTTGATTTATTATGCAAAAATGAATAATTTTGAAATAGATTTTGTCACTGGATATTGTTATGGGATGTTGTGTATTACAGTTTGAGCTATGTTTAACGCGACAGTTTGAGCTATGTTTAAAGGGAAAACGCGACAAATAAAATAATTTAACAACAAATTCGTCAGAGGAAAGAAATGGACGTAGTGGTTTGGAAAACGGGATCAAGTTAGAGCAAAGGAAATGAAGATACTGGGTGGGAAGGTTCTTACTCCTAGAATAGAGGAAATTGTTTGATTTATGAATTATTAACAGCTTTCTACTCTCTGTCCTTCATCCTTTTTCTATTGAAATTTGGCTAGGGTAGGAAAGTTGCTTGAGCATTTTCTTATTGTTTGCTTTGTTTTTATCGTCTTATGGGCTCAGCATACACTTGGGTTTGCTTGCAATTGCATATCTTCGGACATTGCTATCTTAGTCTTCCTTGCAAAAATGATTTATACAATGACATATCAAATTTCTCTTTCGACCCTCCATATCTTGGAAACACCTCTGCGCACGCCCAATCAACATCCAGATTCAATCATCCCATTATCATCATCCAATAATTTGTCCTTTCGGGGGGGGGGGGACAATGCTCCCCATTCAGCAACTGGTCCAATTGAAATGCTTTCAAGGCCGAGGTTGTCAATTTCTATTACGTGATACGTTTCACAGTATCACGTGATACGTTTCACAGTATCACGTGATACGTTTCATGCCAAAATTCAAATAGCCTTTTTGGGGGTCTTGACAATACACCCCAGATCGTGGCAATATTTTGCAAACACGTTTAGATAGCTTTCACCTACAAGTATCAAGAGAGAAAAAAGTTGGCGCAAATTTAGGTGGCGCAAGTCCTTTAAGTCTTGGAGCACTGACGTCAGTTTCCAAGGTCAAAATCAATCACCCCCCTCTCTCCCACGGAACAATGTTTGTTTATTTATGAAATGGGTTAGGATTTTAGGAAGCACTTTCTTTGCGCTTCTTTTATGATATTTTTCTAAATTATCAACATCGTTTTGGGGGGAAGAGAGTGCGGAAATAGGAGTATCCGGAAAATAAATTGAAAAATATAAAAACACAACGCAAATTGCTTAGTACTTTTGGCAATGGTTTGAGGTAAGATTGATTAAAAATGCTCCACACCGATTTGGATTTCGTTAAATAGGTTTCGTCGTTTTTGTTGAATTTAGATCGGTTAAAAAGGAGATTATCACTGCCTTTTTCTACTACAACTTAACCACCTGTAATAAAGAAAATCGACAGTTACTGCTGCATTGCTACATACAACAGTGCCGTTGCTGCACTCTTTTAGAAGTATAACTAGAAGGAGGAATTTCGTATCAATTGCCAGTGACTGCTAAATGATCGAATCTACTGAATATAGGTTTATTATCTTTTCATTCTGTTCAGTGAAATAAGGACTGTACCTAAATAGCTGAAAGGTAGTCTAGTTTAATCTGAACACATTTCTGACTTCTGATTGTTGTGAACCTTCACTTGTTTAGTGGGTTGACATCGAAAGGTTTATTGATATAAAAAGAGGACCACTAATGCAAGAAAATTTCAAAATATTGGCAAGAAGGATAATTGGATCATTTTTGACAAAAAAGGGGGCTGAGCACCACATCAATCGTATTACTGTGAAGTTTATCTTTGGCGTGCTTCAAACATCGATCTTCTTATGCGCCGAACTACATGAACTTATTAAGTCAACGGCTTTTGTCATATTCAAATCTTTTTGTTTTAACAAGCCTTTCGCACGAGCCGTGTCAATGTGACATGGGCTGAAGATGTTATTTCTCTGCAGAACATTCGTTAAACTCTGCGTCCAGCCTGAAAAATATTTGTCTCTATTTATCAAGCAAAAGCTACGAGCTCATCTGACGAGGACCTGTATGATGGCATATTTGGCACATTTTGGCACTCTAAATGACACATTTTGCAGATGATTTGATACACCTACGGAAGCTTGAATAATTTTACATAAAATCTTTGTATATAGTCATTTTTACTTTCCACCTAAATTCACTTCTCATGAACTAGTCATGAACAGAAACTTTTGAAGCAACCGCTTGTCTCATTTCTCCATATACCCGAATAAGAAGGGATTGTGCTGCTTCCTTGATTGTGTTTAGTTACGCTCACAAATGAAAGGGATTTTCATTCATTATACCGCAAAAACATCTTTCCTATAACGTTTCCTATTCTGAGAAACCCTGTACGCAAATGATCTCAATCTTGTTACAACATTGTTATGACATTCTAACAGTGGTCGACTCAAATTGCTAGAAGGACCTACTTTCCATAAGATCTTCGACTTGCTGCTGAATTCAATCAATGGTTGTGCAAAAAGCAATTGGCTGTAGTTAATTTATTGAAGGTAAAGAAGGTGAAGAAAATACAGCTTTTGTTCAATTGCTTTTAATGGAAAGATATGCTTTCAAATACGTCATTCAAACTATTCAATAAATTAAGGAATCAAACTACATTCCTTGTCACAAGACAGTCTCGTATATTTAACTTTCAGTGTTTATTTGGAACATCCAGTTATTAGTGTAATTTCTTTGAGTACCAGTATTTCTTGCCTGGTCTTCCTGGCCTGCCGCGTGGTCCGCGGGGTCCCCTAGGTCCTCTTGGTCCGGGTGCTCCATCAAATCCGGGTTGTCCCTTCTTACCGGGTCTTCCTGGTCTACCTGGTCTACCTGGTCTGCCTGGGCGTCCGGGTTTGCCACGCTTTCCTGGGCGACCGGGTAATCCGTCTAATCCTGGTCTTCCTGGTCGTCCTCTTTTTCCTGGTCTGCCTGGTCTACCTGGTCGCCCTTTTCGTCCTAATGTAAAAGCAAAAGAAGTGTCCGAGACTTCGAAGTAACGTTGTTAAGGTATAGACGTTTAGGCTGTTAAATACAAGTGCTGAAAGGCTCAATTTATCTATCAATGAAACGTATTCTTAAACCGTTTATCATAATTCTTGCACTAAATTTTTCTTATAAAACGGCAATTTTGTCCAAGCTCAAAATTGCTAGAAGGTCCAGTATCTGGTCTAAACGTGGATTTGGTGCTAAAAGCTTCAAGAAGATAGTCTTAAAACTACTGCTATCTTCACTTGAATTATATGTTTTAATCAACGACAATTTCATATTCGTTTACTACTGAAACACATGCTACCTTGAAGGTATTCGATAAATTTCAAACAACATTAAAAACAGCTTCATATCCATCGTTTGCAGCAAGGGCAGCTAAATGATAAGAGCCACAGACATACCTTCCTCGCCTGGGGCACCTGGGGGTCCCACTGGTCCTGCTGGCCCTGCTGGTCCTGGAGGTCCTGGTGGTCCTTTTACCACTTTGTATCCATAGCCTCCATATCCATCTTCCTCTTCACCGTCAATGTAAAGGGCATTTGCGATTCCTGAAAGGCGAAATCAGCCACAGTAAAATACTAAACTTGATAGCATAGTTTTGCAATTGAAGAGAGTCGAGTATGTTTTACATATTTCGATTACTATCTTGAGTAGAAGGCATTTTTGGGCAAAAAAACAACAGAGAAAACTTTTGCTAAAGACAAACCCGTGTTCTTAATTCTACAATAAACATAAACCAAAGATATATCAAGAAAGAAACTGTTTTTCATTATTTGTGTTTTGTAAAATTGTGATTCATAGAATTATGTTAGCGTTTATCACATAGCTAACAGAAGCAAAACTGGTTCAATAGCATGCAGGATTGTAAAATTTGCTTACCCAGAATCAAACTGCAAAGTATGATTGCCTTCATCTTGAATTGTCGATAACTGGATAACGTCAATAACCCTTCGATGCAGACGATGCTGGAGCACTGACTGTGGACCTCATGCAAGCCAGCTTTTTTATAGACAACCAGTCACAGTTGTGGTTAAACTGCTTGATTCGTTAACTGCCTCATCTTGTGATTAAATTGTAGTTTCCTTCTGGGCACGTTACATTTTAATCGAAATTTAAATGGCAAAGTGTCTCTGAAAACCCGTGTGAATGGAATGCATAGCCCGCAAGATGTTGATTGAGGAAACTACGATTTTTTACCTGGCCTACCCACGAAAATATTAATATGATGAGTTCATTTAATAGTATGAGATTTCTTCCAAGCGTGCTTGTGGGGCTAGTTAACAGCGAAATGTAAGGCCATTATTGATATTGATATAGTATTGGATTTTGTACTGCGAGAAGTAATAGCGAAGGGGTATTGTCTAAACCAAACCTTGTTTAGTCAAAAGTTTAGTGAAAAGTTTAGTCGTTTTGCTACCCTGTTTAGTGTTGTTTAGTCGTGTTGAGTGTTGTTGAGCAAAGTTTGATCCTGGTCAAAAATGTTTAGCGTTGTTTAGTGTTGTTTAGCAAATGTTTAGTAGTTTTGCCACCAATTAAACATTTGTTGTGATCGCGCAAGCGCACTAGCTGTGGAAATCCAAATGTTTTCGTCTGTTTTCGTAGGTTTTCCTGTCTCTACGTGACCCAAAAAGCCTTTATGAGACATCTGCATATCTCGTTGCACGCTACTGTGTCTTCTTCAACGGTCAACTTTGGTGTTAATCTACCAAAAAATCTTTTCTTTCCCCGTCGCTTCATCCAATTCTTATGTTTATCCACTGCTTGTGCATGCAACAAATAAATTAAAAGCAAACTCCTATGCAAGATCCCCAACAACCCAACAGCGTCACAGACAGCTGGCAGTTCAAAAAAGTTGAGTGAAGTTTAGTCAAAAGTTTAGTCACGTTTTGCCACCCTCGCTAAACTTCGCTCAACTTCACTAAACAAAAGTTGAGCGAAATGTTTAGTGAAATGTTTAGTGGTTTTGCTAGGGCTTTACTCACTAAACTTTTGTTTGGGGGGCCAACCCTGGTAAATAAGTGCAAAAACAGCCATTTGTTACAAAATAATGTATTTTACCTATGCTGCTTACATTTTTTTAGGGGAGAAGGATCAAGGCCCTCCCGGCAAGTCTTATTTTCGAAAGAAAGATACTCTATAACCAGTACATTCAGTTTCTTCAGAGATTTTCTCTGAAGGTCATTAACTAATCAAATGCAGTTAAACAATCCAAAACTGAATCACAATAAGTGAGCAAAATTTTCTGTCAGACATTCAATGATATTATTTGTTTTTTTTCAGTCATAAACTAAGGTTGATGAAATTGTAGCAAGGTCTAATTATAAAAAGTAGCTGTACCTAGCAATAAATGGTTTTTTGTCATACTATCTGGTTTATTGATGTTGGAATGAGGGGGTTCGGGGTGGTGGTTGAAAGGGTAATCATAGAGATTCATAATAAAATATAAGGCCATTTTGTTGGGCAAAAACTACGGGCATAAACCTGTACTAGATTATATGTTATATATTTCGAATAATTCAATGGATGTTTACCAAACAATTAAGTCAAAGAGATACGGTAAAAGGCATATTTATTGATGCATATTTTATATTTCTTTTTATTTGTAATTCAAAATTCTTGTCCAAGAACAACGAATATTAAGTTTTCCAAGAACAACGAAAATTAGGCTTCTTTACCAACTTGTTGAATGTTTTTTTTCCTGTGAATAATACAGACCAATACAAGTGGTTTTGTGATAAATACTTTTTGTACAAATTTCCAAAAACAACCAGCTCCCCAGTCTTCGCTAGATATCTTGAAATAAAACAATAAAGAAGGAAGTAATGCTTCGTTATTGCGAAAAAAACATCATTTGCATTATTAGAGAGAAAATTGGAGGCGAGAAGAAAGCAAAGGAAACATTGAATGATGAAGGGGAATAAAGGGTTATTATATAAAAACCCAGGGGCGAAAAGGAGTTCCTATTCTAAACAATGAGCTTACATTTTTTGCATGTAAAATTTTCTTTGGATTCTGTTATTTCTTAAAACGATCTTGAGAAAACAAAAAAAAATGGTTTCAAAGTTATTCTTCAATCTTACAACTATTGCACGCTGATTTATCATTCAATTGTATTCAATCCTAACATCATTTTGATTATACAATATACTTTATTATACACAGTTTTTATGTCATTTAAAACCAAAATTATCAAGAAGTACTTTTCAAGAAAGACTATTCTATATTTCAATCATGGCACAGTAAAAGTTTGCCTAGCAATTTTGTAAAATATTCCGAAAAGCAAAAGAATCATTGAAAATCCTTTTTTAGGATAACTGGGAGTACACACACCGGACTAATGCAACTAGATTAATTTTTAAGCTTTTTATACAAGAACATGCACGTACCAATTGGGTGTCATTGGCAAACTTGTAAAAAATCTTAGGGCCTGATGAGGGATTTCCTCACCGGTTTGCTTATTGAAAGTTCCTTCATTTCACTTGAACCAGAAGAATTGATGTCATACTTATATCTGATATCTTATGGTGCTTCTCTTTGACCTTCTCGTTGTCTTTGTCATTTGAATGTTTTCAAAATCATATAAACAAAAGAGCTTTCAGATCTAGATTAGATAATACCCCTTTACTTTCCTGTCTCGTAGTACAAAAATCCAATACTTAAATCAAGAACTTTTTTTTTTGTTTTCTATAAAATACGATTGCATCAGCCAGAGTCTTTATAACTATTCCCAGAATTCTAAATGAGCCAGTCACAGTTATCAAATCAATTAGAGAGAAACCGAATATCAATATTATTAGTGGCTTTTTATTTCGCAGTTAACTAGCCCCAAAAGCACGCTTGGAAGAAATCTCATGCTATTAAATGAACTCATCTTATTAATATTTTTGCGGGTAGGCCAGGTAAAAAATCATAGTTTCCTCAATCAACATCTTGTGGGCTATGCATTCCATTCACACGGGTTTTCAGAGACACTTTGCCATTCAAATTTCGATTAAAATGTAACGTGTCCCAAAGCAAATTACAACTTAATCACAAGATGAAGCAGTTAAAAAATCAAGCAGTTTAACCACAATTGTGACTGGTTGTCTATAAAAAACTGGCTTGCATGAGATCCACAGTCAGTGCTCCAGCATCGTCTGCATCGAAGGGTTATTGACGTTATCCAGTTATCGACAATTCAAGATGAAGGCAATCATACTTTGCAGTTTGATTCTGGGTAAGCATATTTACAATCCTGCATGCTATTGAACCAGCTTTGCTTCTTTTAGCAATGTGATAAACGCTAACATAATTCTATAAATCATAATTTTACAAAACAAACATAATGAAAAACGGTTTCTTTTTCGATATACATTTTTTGTTTATTGTGTTACAAAGACAAGTTTGTCTTTAGCAATAGATTTAGTTCTTGTCGCTTTGCCCAATAATGCAGTCTACGTATTATAGTATCGAAGTATGAAAAGATACTCGACTCTCTTCAATTGCAAAACTATGCTATCAAGTTTAGTATCTTACTGTGGCTGATTTCGCCTTTCAGGAATCGCAAATGCCCTTTACATTGACGGCGAAGAGGAAGATGGATATGGAGGCTATGGATACAAAGTGGTAAAAGGACCACCAGGACCTCCAGGACCAGCAGGGCCAGCAGGACCAATGGGACCCCCAGGTGCCCCAGGCGAGGAAGGTATGTCTGTGGCTCACTTTATTTTGCTGCCCTTGCTGCAAACGATGGATATGAAGCTGTTTTTAATGTTGTTTGAAATTTATCGAATACCTTCAAGGTAGCATGTGTTTCAGTAGTAAACGAATATTAAATTGTCGTTGATCAAAACATATAATTCAAGTGAAGATAGCAGTAGTTTTAAAACTATTTTCTTGAAGCTTTTAGCGACAAATCCACGTTAAAATCAGGTACTGGACCTTCTAGCAATTTTGAGTTTGGACAAAATATCCGTTTTATAAGAATAATTTAATACAAGAATTATGATAAACGGTTTAAAAGTAGGTTTCATTGATAGATAAATTGAGCCTTTCAGCACTTGCTTTCCCATTGAAAGTGCCTTGTATTTAACTTGTATAAACGTTTATACCTCAAAACGTTTCTTCGAAGTCCCCTACACTTCTTTTGATCTCACATTAGGACGAAAAGGGCGACCAGGCAGACCAGGCAGACCAGGAAAAAGAGGACGACCAGGACGACCAGGATTAGACGGACTACCAGGTCGTCCAGGGAAGCGTGGAAGACCAGGTCGCCCAGGTAGACCAGGTTTTCCAGGAAGACCAGGAAGACCAGGAAGACCCGGTAAGAAGGGACAACCCGGATTTGACGGAGCACCCGGACCAAGAGGACCTGGGGGACCCCGCGGACCACGCGGCAGGCCAGGAAGACCAGGCAAGAAGTACGGGTACTCAAAGAAACTTCACTAATAACTGGGATGTTCCAAATACACACTGAAAGTTAAATGTACGAGACTGCCTTGTGACAAAGAATGTAGTTTAATTCCTTAATTTATTGAATAGTTTGAATGACGTATTTGAAAGGATATCTTTCCATTAAAAGCAATTGAACGAAAGCTGTATTTTCTTCACCTTCTTAGCAATTTCATAGATCACTGAAGTAAACATTCTATTCAGCAACAGATCGGAAAGTTTAAGGAAGTGTTGGCCCTTCTTGCCATTGAGACAAATCGGCGTGACATAGATATAGTGAATCATTCAACTTCTCTCAGCAACCTAGTAGTTACAGGAACCTTTGTTTACACGCGAAACGTGGAATGAACCACAAAAGAGGGAGGAAGTTTAGACTAGGCATTACTTGACCATTTATTTTCAACTTCATTTCTCCATTGAAGTGTTGTTATGAATTATGATGCATGTCAGGAATAAATAAGTGTCAGTATCAGTTATCTAATGTTTAAGGAAGTAAAGAGCTAGCAAAAATAGAAAAACGTGGGGGGAAAATGGAAAAAGATACAATTCAAATTCAATGCAACAAATATTCAATTCTGAGAACTGATATTTAGCTACATACTGATATTTACAAATTCCAATATTCTACATAAGACTACAATACAATGATATTTGCATAAGATAATTAGCTGCAATTCATTTTGCAAAATCTATTGATAGATAGGAAGAGATTGGATGTAATTATTTAGGCTTGATGAAAACAGCTCTGATTCTATGGGCTCTCCAATTTCACTGACAGGACTCTTGATAACAACATCCACATAAAGCTAAAAGAAAGAGGGAATTTTTAATTTTTAAAATTATAAATAAACTATTTGCCTTCATATGGCAATTGAACATAGAAATTTTTTATGTATATATATAAATTTTATAATCTCTTCTCTAAAAATCTCTTACAATCTCTAAAATAAGTGATATATTTTAATTTATCCATTTCTATCAGATTACAAAAACTTCCAAATTTTAAGATTTAATTTAATCAGTTCAAATAAATCTTGGTAGAGTAATAAAGTTTTAAAAAATTTGAGGTAGTGATAAGATAAAAACCAGTTTTTTATCTTAATTGACCATAAAGTCTTCTCATGCAAGTACTGGTATGTGCTACTGCTGCATGAAAGCTATTTTGCAAAACCACATTTCATCTTAAACAACAAATGTCAAAATTGAAGATGACCTCATGAAAACTAAATAATGCTTAAAAGCAATTCAAGCATAAAAAATGTTTCGGTCACTTATTACAAACACTTGGTGAATTGGCATTGAAATGGTGGGTAAATAAATAGACACTTACCATGTAAATATAGTGAAGATACTCGTTGATGTTTGTAACATTTATATCCGTGTTCATTAAGATTTTAACACCAGTAGGGGTTTCATACAAATGAAACTTGTATCTGTTTGTTTTGTAGCTTACAAAATTGTCCTTTCTGCTTCCAAGTCAAGGAAATGTGGAAGTGATAAGTTTTGATTTGAACAACTTTGCAAAGTGGACTTGAAGTTCATATAAATTTGTTTAATTAACATCATCTAGTTTACATCCCTTTAACCAGAGCTTACTTTTAGTAACAGCCTGGGAGAATTCAATGTCTGGGAGCCAGACTGGAAAGTTTGATGCTTAAATTTTATATCCTCAATTTGCACATATCTGCCCCATCACATATGAATATAACTTATAGTTTTAGTTTTTTGACAAGCTGCCCTTATCTTGTTTTGTACGGTTTCAAACAAACGTTGCTGCTAGATAACATGAAATTCTACAGAAACAATGATTTTGCAACTTTGCAGTGTGGGTGGTTTTGTGACCACACAAAAGAACAAGGGTGAGCTTTAAACCACTTCACAATATTCTGAAACACAACTGAAACTGAAGATGCTGAAACTGCTCCATGACACAGTGAAACCACTTGACAAGCATTATGCATTTTTCCTGGTGCTTTTGTGCATTTGCAAAACAAAATTCCTAGGTAATAAAATTAAACACTATTGGTATCAATCAGGCAATACCTCACTATATTTGATTGAATTTTGAGCAAAATAAAGTGAAAGCAATGCTATAGCAATCCTGTTCCTCCATTCCAAACAGCAAATTTCAAATCTGCATCTTCATATTGTTAAAATTGAATGTGCAAGAAATAAAGTTTGAAATCTGGCTAGGAAGTGGATTGACTTAATTGATGAATCAAGGAAATCTCTCGGGAAAATAGCATCCTACAAATATAACATGCAGTAAAACATGTTGGTCACCCAATTTTCCTATATTCACCAGGTTTAATCATTTAGTTACTGATATAAGAAAAGATACGGATCAACTGGTGATATGCGGCTGACAAATGACTTCAAGGAGAAAAGCATTCCATATGTAAGCTTGAATTCCTAAAGAATAAAACAGTAAAATTACAAAGAAAATTTTTTAAGATCTAAGGCTCTTATGCAAAACTTTGTGCTTTGTTCAATTTTTGGAATACTTTGTAGCTTTAGAAAGGCACTTAGTCCTCTCCAGTCAACAGTCCATGTTATCATTCAGCCCTGGCGTACAGTTATATACAAAAAGTTAAATCTTTACAGTTGTATTAAAGACTGGAAAATTTAGCAACAACCCAGACTGGAAACTTTGTTTCTTGCGCAGACAAGTTTACTTTGAAGTTTTAAGACTGCGTGCCTGAAATCATAACTTCTTAGTTATTGTTTTAGTTAATAATGGTAACTACTGTTATTGTCCAAGGATTTAGCGCGAAGTTTAGTTAAGTAACCGTTCTCCGCAATTTCTATAACCAAATGCTACGCGAACAGAATTCCCATTTTCCTCTTATTAGTGTCCCACTTTCTCTGACTTGGGGCTACGCAATGATGTTGACTCATCGTCATCAGCAAGTCAAATTTGCAAATTTTTATTTTGGCCATGCCAAAAGGGAAGTTGGCCATTGGCCAGGTGGACCCTTTGGCTGCAGCCGCATGACACATTTTTTTGTTCTGATACTGGGGGTTATGCTGTTGCCGTTTCATAAGGCCAAGCAAGGAATTCCCATTTTCCTCTAATTAGCATCCCGCTTGCTTTCGCTTGCGGCTAAGAAGTGATGTTGACTCAACTCAAGGTCATCAGTAAGACAATTTTGCAAATTTGTATTCTCGCCTTGCCAAAGCAAGCAGCTTAATCCATTGAGGCAGGATAAGCTATTGTTCATATTAGCCAATCATTGAGGGGACAGACTGCCTTTAAAAAAAGATGCCTGAAAGCCCTGACAATCTACATGCAACTCTTATCTCATCATTGGTTGGATTGCAATTAGCTGTTTTGTTGAATGAAACAATAAACTCTTCAAGTTTACGATATCTCTGCATAATCATGAACCATCATGAATGAATGCAAATGGTTGTGAACCAGCATTAATCACCATGAAGCAGTGTTAAGAATCGTGAATCATTGTGAGTTTATTGTCATGATAAATCTGCAAAGTTCATCATGAATCAGCTCAAATGCTCATGAATCTCTGTAAATCATTGTAAATCGGCATATCGTAAAAGCTCTATTAAGCCCCCCTCTCTATTAAGCCATCTCTCTATTAATCCCCTCTCTATCAAGCCCCATTACCATGCCAAAATTTAAAATAAGCCCTCCCTTTCTATTAAGATCCCCGCTTTTGCCCCTGCTTTCAAACAAATAAAACATGCAAATTGAGTGGGTCTCTTGATCGGTGTTGATGATGATAAGATCATGTGCATACGGTTCATGTAAAGATTTCCTTGTGCGCCTTAGAAGTCAAGAGGATACTGATGCTGATCTTTCGAAGAAATCCTAGAGCATTGGCATTTTTATAATGTTTTGTTTTCAATGATTAATAAGCCACCCTCTCAAATAAGCCCCCCCCCCCTCAGATAAGCCACGCTCTCAAATAAGCTTTTCATTCTAAGCCTGAAAAATAAATAAGACCCTGGGGCTTAATAGAGCTTTTACGGTATAAATTAAAAAGAATCAGCCTGAGAGATCGTACTCCATCGTCAATGACAATGTCAACGAGAGTAAATTCCTCCCAAGACCCTGTATTCTGATACTTTTTTCTTTATGAACATCTTCATAGAAAAGTCAAATCCTTCTTGCTACCGCTCTTTACTGAGCTCATATTACGTACCAGACATCTTCTTCGTACATAGTCATTGGGCCCCTATGTTACCCATCTTATGGAGATACAGAGATTTTATATAATAATGGTTTCTAAATCACACCATTTTATATTTGGTGTGCTGTACAGATTGTTAATGTATCTACTAAAAAAATGAATTAGTGGAAGCTCCAAACAATTGGCTTCCTTTTTCAAAAGCTGTACTTCTATTTGGGTGGGGGCCTTTTCAAACCCAATGCTAATGAGGAGGGCTCAATAGATTTATTTGGTGCCATTTTTGCGTGTAGCTAGGTAGTTCCTATATCAAAATCTTGCTTTGTTTATCTATGCCGCCGCCTTACCTCGTCCTTTGATAATTGCGAGTCCTTCCTTCTTTGCCATTCCTGGTAAAACAAACAAGTTCCGTTTCGATCAAACATGTACATGTTGTAAATAGTCATCCTGGTGCCTTTCGTGTTGGTAAAATCACACGATGTTCTTCGAGTTCTACCACCCTTTCATTGTAAACACAGACTGATGTCACAAAATTAGAGTGTGACAATATGCTTCAAAAAGAGGCCGTAAATATTCAACCACCTTAAATAAAGCCGTTGCACCTTATATAGCAACTGGGGCATTTTTACATTGTTGAAGCGATGACTTGGCAGTCAATTTTAGAGAATAAGCTACTTTCTCAAGAGGGAATATCCAGAGCAGCTATTTATGGTGTTGATGGTGTTTGCTATGCTTCAAGCCAAGACCTTACAGTTAATTTTGCTTTTTTTCTCGTGTCGTGTCGTAAAACTCATCCTTGTGTTCGGTTTAGATTTTAGAACGATAAATTCGTGATTTAAAACGATCTCAGAACTTCCTTGATTACACAACTATGTTCTCGCTGAAATGCCTCACTTTCCACATTATCTTACTATTAACTAGCAACACGTAATCAGCAGTTAGTTTATTTATGTGGTTGAAAATGCCAGTTTTTAGTGCAAAATCTTAAAAACCTAGTTTAACTCTTAACTTCGGGGTCCAAAATTTGACTCATTGCATTCAGCTGAATCTGACAGCGTATTAGGAAAAATCAAAAGCCGAAAGGCCTTTCCAGACTTTCAAATACGATTTTTTGAGAATAGTGAATGTTCTATCTCTTTCGACTTAATCCAATCGTGAATGAATGTAATTTCTTTCTCTCACCCTCCCTGGTGTAGCTTTCGATTTGACAAAGTTTGATGCAAAGGAGATTCAGTGAATTTAATTTGACAAAATATGATCATGTAAGATGAGGGACTTTACTAATCACTGGCTAATAAAACAATATCCCTTTCAACACTGCTGGGCATAGCTTGCCTATGTTCAGGCAGTCATTGTAAGCCTTAAGCCAGATTGGAAAATTAAATGTCATATGTAGCTATATGCAACAAAGTAATTTTCTAAAATCACACTTAGTTATCTTCATGTGCACTTCAAAATTGTTTGCAGGTTGTAGGCAAGGTGATTGAAAATTATCTTTGCAGCCAAGCCTGAAAATTCTGTTTGCAGCCCAACCTGAAAAACCTGCAGCTTTGCTGGCTATTTTCTACTTGCACCTGACCCACAATGTGATTATTTGATTTTTGTTGCTCAAAGCTCAAATTCCTTGCTCACAGGTTGCAGCTTATAGGGCGCTATTGCTTGCAGCTACACGCAAACCAAATTTATACAAGTTTTCTGGAATTCAATTGCTTACCCTCATCTGACTTTTTGGGTCTCCTGCTTTGTTAGAGTGCTAGTCTTCAAGTGTAATTTACCAAGTTAAATTGACACATGAAATATTTAGATAACAAGCAGTTCATCAACTATTTGTTGAAATCAACTTCTTTTAATTCTTTGATTGGGTTTTCTATCATGGGTATTATACCCTTCATCTATTTGTTTTGACAGATAAGTCAAGCAGAAATCAGGACTGTTGAAAGATCTCTTTCAAGTGACCCAGCAACACTATATACTGGTATAACATTGGGTGGTGAAAAGTACACATATCTTGCTTGTGAACCTGGTTCATCAGTGGTCTGCTGTCTGAAAAAGTCTGGTTTTGTAATTGTGCGAACTGGTAAATGCATCATTATTTGTGAATACAATACAGATTCACAGTCCACATATTGTTACTCTGCTGCTCATCAACTGGCTGAACAGTTGCAGATTCATAACTACTAGAAATATGTCAGCAGTGTAATCTGTGTTCTTAAAGACTCATTGCTAACAATGAGCCATTGCACTACGCAAGCATCCCATAATGCATTTTCAGACAATCTGAAATCAATTATGGTTAATCCGTAAAGTTTACTGCCATTGTTTGATTGTCACCTGGATAATTTGCCACCCTCGCAAAGGCTCATTGTTAGCAATGAATCTGATATCATGTTGGTTTTCAGCAGCCACTCAATACAACATTTTATGCACTTTGATTATTGCCATGAGTTTGATGTGGCATAGGATTTTCCCTAAGCTTTGCTTTATGCTGTTTGATATTAATTGAATTAAGAAAATATGAGAAGTAATACAATGAAAATTCTGGCAAGAAAAAATTAAAAGGATACTGGTTTTAGCATCCAGTCACCTAGACTAGAAATAACATTTGTCTATACAATGGTTAATTTCATAGAAATGTTGCACTAAGGCAAATTTAAGAAAGATGTAGCTGCTTCATTGATAGGTTATTATAAGAACGATGCTATCATAGGAAAAATAGAAAAATATTTTTTCTTGTCAATGATAATATGTTTACTTGTCATTGATAATTATCCAGTTGCGCGATAATTGAACAGGAAGATCTGGTGAAAAACAAAGAGATCACCGAAATTTGTTGAATTGTAAACAACATTCTTGTATAATATTGTGCTGGAAAAACAGTTGATGACAAAATTATCAGGAGAAACTTCTTCATAATTATCTTTAGTGTTTTTTTTCTTCGTAAGCACTGATAGTGAGAAAGTCATTGTAATAATTCCTACTAAAAGAATTTTAAATTTGGAAAATTGAGGAATGGGAAAATTTAAAAAAAATCTGAGGAACCAAGAAAAAGCAGTAAAAACATGGAGTCCTTCGGCAAAGCATGGAGGATTGACAGGCCTGCTTCCTGCCACTCAATGGTTTTTTTAAGTTTTGTAAGAAAATTATCATGGCTTCAATGATTTAGGCATCAGCACTGACTGCATGAAGGCTTTAGGCTTGAACCTTCTGGGAACTTTTTTAAAAAGGCTCAGCCACACCTGGTAGCTTTCTTTGCAGAAAATATTTTTGGAAACACCAAAAGGACAATTGAAGGTACTTTTTCATGCATCATGAAGGGGCTTTTCAAGTATAATTTTACATATGAGAGATGAACTTGTGAATGAGATAAACTTGAGACCATATTAGTAAAAGCATTGATAACATACATACAATAATGTAATTTAAGTATACTTTTCATTCCCATCATTGCCTATTTCTATCACCATGTTATGCAAAAGATTTTTGTCCCATTTAGCTTGTTTGCTAGGATTTTAAAGAAAGTGCAGTAATTTCAGCTCTTCAATCCTATGTGAAAATCCTATTGTGATCAAAGACAAGTTTTTACCTCGACCTAAAATGCAACGCAACAAAATAATTTTGATAGCCGAGCAGGCTACATCTCAGGATTTTTTGTAAGATATCCAGATTAGGGCCCACGCCACCAACCCTAAACTAGGGGGTCGCTGGCAGCTGGCTAATCTAGGACAACGGTATTTTAGTCCCTGCATGAAATGGCTCCACCATACTGTTTGACCTCTTCATCCAAAATTCCAAGAGCTCTTCGCAGGGCATTTTGAACATGGTAAATGGAAGGGGAAATTTCTACGAGTCCCCCTACCACTGACAAACAAAATGCTACTATAACCCCCAGATGCCAAGCCACCGTGGGGCCTTTTTAAATAATGCAAGCATGCTGGCAAATAGAAACAGAGTATTGTATTTTCTATAATCACGATGTTTTAGTGAAGTGGCTCCACTACTGCGCTGTAGAACGAGGAAACAAGCTATGCCTGCAGTACAGTAGGGAGGACATCCATATTCTTCACTGAAAATTTTTAATTAAAACTCTTTGCTAGAATGGTTCTTGATCCTAAATATTTCATAAAAAGGTTTGAAAATGGCTTATAAACAACATATAAGAACGCTTTAAAGAGACATTGTAATAGTAATTAGTCACAAATCTCGAAGCCTAAAGTCTCAATCCTACAAAAAGTCAGTACGGAAACAGCGTAACCATGATGTCATGAACCGTGTTATTGCAACAAACTTCAGCCACTATGTAATGATGTCAAGTGCAAGTTGTCTATTGTTGATGGTCGTAATTTATATTTAAGCAGAGTGGTGTCGGTTCGGCGATAGTGTCCAATGGGCGAATCGCCCCAGATATCTTATCCACCCCTTTGAATCTATCTCAAAAAATTTGCAAGACAGGAGTCGTATAAGTCGTCATAAATCTCAACAAATACGCATTACACGAATATTCACTACACACTTTTTTCTAAAGATTACAGCTCAAGACCAAGTCTCTAAAGTTCCTAAAATCCAGACCTTTAATCAAAATGCGGTTCCAAAACCTCAATAAGAGCTCCCTTATTTTAACTGCATATTTAGTGCCACGAAAAAAGCATAGCGGCAAGAAAGAAAAAGTTTACTGAGTTTTGTTTTTAAGTGGAGCTAGAAAGAAGGCCAAAAGATAAAAAGAGCCAGAAGGAAAATTAAGTTGCGTAAAAGTACAATGTCTATCAAAAAGAAACTTTGCATACAGAGTGACATACTTTGACTACACTCTTTGACATCCAAATAAGAATAATATAAATCAGCTTAAAATAAATATCCCTAGTGAGATCAAATCGTACAACATTCCTTGCAAAGCTAACTCTAATAAAATTTGATTTGATCAGCATTTTCAAAGCATCTATTGCCTAACAAGCACAAGAAATTCATAAAACTGCAAGAGCAAAGCATTCAGTACAAACTATCCAAATTCATCTACTAGATGCACTTGCAGCAGAAAATTTCAGCTTTCATTCTTGTTTTTATCCCCATTTTCGTCGTACTCTTCGTCCTCGGTTTGTTTTCGTTTTCGTGCTCATCTTGGTCTTTGTCTTCCTCTTCGTCTTTGTTTTTGTCTTGTCATCTTCGTTCTCGTCCTCGCCTTCATCTTCGGTTCCTCTCCGTCCTCCTCCTCGTTTCAACAGTAATCCTTGTCTTCTTCTTTGTTGTCCGTTTTTACCCCGTTCTTTTTTGTATTCGCCTTCGTCTCTGTCTTCTTCCTCGTCGTAATCGTTATTGTAGCTGCCAATACCATCACTTTTTTTAACTTAACATCGGCTTTAAAAGCTAGCCATTTTGGCAGACTATCTATGGGAGTAAATATTTAAACAATATCTATGATGCATTGCCTCAAAAAAAACTACATAACTGCCAAAGTGAAAGTGAAATGTATAGCTTATCTTCCCATTGCAGTCTTGAAATTCCTAGCTTTTAATTCTGTTTTGAATGCCTTCACAAATTCTAGATTTCCTCTTTTGGCAACTAACTGATAATAAATTCTGTTTCGTATTAGGTTTATAACAATTTATAAATTGCCTAGGAAAACTCTACGCTAGGCAATTTATATACCCAGTTGTGGATATCCAGATGTAGGCCAATCAGAAACACGAGCACATGACTGTTGAGGTTTACTAGCGTAGAGTTTTCGATCTATGTTCTGACGTTTTAAACTCTAAAGAGTGTCAGACGAAAAGCTTTAGTTTACTAATTGTTTGCTTTTTTCAAAGCCATTTTCAATTTTGTACCATCAAAAAGATAATAATTTATAAATTATTTTGTTGTATGCATTTTTTAATATTTACGCTTGTAAATAAAGATTATAAGCGGAGGGCCCCTTATATCTGCTCAGGCTGGAGGCGAACCTCCTTCAATGAATTAAAATGAAATGAAAATACTTTTGCTGAAGCTATCTGCCGAACATTTCGGTTAAATGGATGTCCGATTTAATTGGCGTAATCTACAGCTTTATTAATATGGAAGCTTGGGCTAACCAAATCTTTCTCTAGCAGAGTTCTATAAGTCGAACTTGAATTTAATGCTTCAAAACGGGGCCTCTTTGGAAATGCTTTTGCTTACCAAAAAGTGGGCCCTGTTTAGGGAAAATGTGAGGATCCCCGCAGAATTTCAAATTTGGCCCTCACAGTACCCCCAGGTAACAGTTAGCACGTAGTTTTTGAACAGTAAACCCGCGGGTTACACTGAACTGAGGCTAATTTCAAATGGCACCTCAATAGTTGTCCAGAAATTCTTGTTTTTGAAAACAGAGAGGGAAATTTTTCGCCACAGTTACTGGTAAAATAAAAGCAATGGACGATAAAGAAAGCAACCTCGATTGCTCTGGCTTATCAAGAAATGTGTGGCTGGTTAAGGTGATTGATGTAATATTTTCACCTCAAAATACAATATTATAGATTGTATATTCAATTCTAGGTGCCTTCCTTCTATACAACCAGCCAAGCCAGCATGAATTCAATGGCAGCTGCACTCTGGACAATCTTTTTTGTAAAATTATCACTATTGCACACCTGATTGATGAGCATGGCTTGGGCGTGATTTTGGATGTGGCTTAGATTTACAGAATTTGTCAAAGATCACAAAATGACTTTCTAAATTTGTTTGCAAAAGAAATTAAAAATTGTCATTCTAAATTGAGTAATCCTCTTGAGATCAATGCTGCCAAGAAGTTTTCAAGCTCTAAGGCCAAGCTGGCCCTTTGAGCGAATGAATCAAAAGTTCCTATAACTATAAATTTCAGAATAATTCTTGCAGTCATTTTCTTGCCATTGTTTTGAACGATTTACCACTTTTAACTCTTTTTAGGCCTTATAGGTCTAAAATACTGGGGTGGAGAAACAAATTTTATTGGCCAGGCCTTTTGCAAGTGCCAAAATTGAAATTGATCTGATCAGCAAAACCTTCCTCTCCCCCCCCCCCCTCAAAGGTTTTTCTACGGGGTCCACCCCAGCCCACCCTGTGATGACACAACCGGGTCCTGGGCTAATGTGCCCCCTTTTCCCCTCTTAGTGACTAAGCTTGTGATCTTCCATTTATATTACCATGTTTTAGGCCTTTATAAAAATGCTTTCTATAATTGTTCCTTTGCTTGCTAAACCGGAATTTGAATAACAGCCACTGGTGGTAGTTCTAGGAAAGCTTTCAACACCCAAATGTTAACACTTATCGCAAGTTCACATTGCACTATATGTCAAAGCTTGTACACTACTGAGATCTCGTCAAAAACTGTTGTGAAATCCAGACTGGCCTACCAGAGTGCAAAACTCTTTGCATTGTTTTCGATATTCTACCCCAATGACATTCAAAAGCAAGTTTTGAATATGATTTAGTTAAAGGATGTGTCATTAATTCCTGCCAGAGAAATGGCTAACAGACAAACACAAATTCTTGTTAAGTTTTGATACCCTGTTTTTCATTTGAATTTTTATTAGACTCCCCTTCAAATGATGACGGGCAAAAATTCAAGCCCCTCCCATTAGACAGATCAAGAAAGATAAAACATGTCTTGTCAGTTCCCTAGCAATGAAATGTGAGCAGCTTTTAATGAGAAAATGTTACATTTTGGGCTATTGAAATTGTAAAAGACTTGCCAGATGAAGCATGATAAAGCTGTCTTAAAGAAAAGTTTTGAAAATAGTTAAGAAAAGCCTGCAATTATATACTGGCAGTCTTATCTGAGAATAAAAAGAATTTCCAGTATTTGCCAATTTTAAAAATCATTATGTCCCTAAAAGCTATTATGTCTCAATACTCAGTGCATGATGAGTTTCATAAAAGTATTTCACTATCTTGTTCTACTTACAAAAAATACTGATAAATAAAATAAATATTCAGAGAAACTGTATTCACCAGTCTCAATTTAGTTTCACTTTTGAAAATTCAGAGGACAATGCTACCCAGTTTAGTCAGAATTTTGGAACTGTCCGTACAGTGGATAGGAGCACAAGCTTTTGCTAAACATTTAATGATTACAGTGTTCAGTTTCCCAAAACTTTTGCATATTAAAGTTTTTATCTCTAGCATCTCTTCCCTCTTTACCAACTTTGCAACTGTGCATTGTTCTAGCTGTCATATTTTACAGGGATAATGGAACTTATTTTGAAGTAGGATGGGGGAAGGCGGAGATTCCTAATTAGAGTTTATGGAAAGTATGATTTATATTAAATGTAAGAAAGGGTTTTGAGGGATTAATTTATGCAGGAAGACCAACATAAGGTTTGCTTGATTTGAAGCTATTTGTGAAGGAATTTAGTACACACAATATCTAGGTACTATGCAAAAATAATGCGCTGTCCCCGGTGAAAAATCTTGCAGGATCCTGTATAGGATCCTCGCAGGATCCTCACAGGATATTGGTAAAGGATCCTACAGGATCTTGTGCAAGATTCTGTACAAGATCCTATAGGATCTTATAGGATCCTATAGGATCTTAATAAGATCTTACAGGATCCTGATAAGAATAAAAGTATTCCTTAAAAGATCTTAATAGGATCCTATGTATTTCTTGAACCTTAGTGAAAAATCTTGCAGGATCCTGTAAAGGATCCTATATAGGATATGTGCAGGGTCCTGAATAGGATCTCATCAAGATCCTGTAGGAAATGATTCGGGTCTTGGACAGGATATTTTTAAGATCCTGTATAGGATCTAATCAGGATCCTGTATATGATCCAATCAGGATCCTGTATATGATCTGTTCAGGATCCTATATATGATCTTGTCAGGATCCTGCATATGATCTGTTCAGGATCCTATATATGATCTTATCAGGATCCTGTATAGGATCTAATCAGGATCCTGTATATGATCTAATCAGGATCCTGTATATGATCTGTTCAGGATCCTAATAAAGGATATTGTAGGACCTTCTACCAAATAAGAGTTCAAGAAGTAGATCTGTAGAGAGCAAATCAAGTTTCATGTGATTCACATTTGATAAAGTCACAATCTTTGTATACTACATCTTCATCAACTATGCTTAATTTACTAGTTTGTCAAGACATTTCTGTTTAATTGTTCTGTTTATAACCTCACTCTGCTTTGCTGTATTTTACTCTCTTTAAACTGCATTGAAAGCACCTAGAATGAGAAAAGATTTAAAATTTCAAAAAATAGAAGGTTCCAGATGAATCATAAGGATTTGAAATTGGTTTTAATTTTACATTGTAAAATTAAGTCTTGAAATGTCTTACAATGAATATCTCGCAGAAGGGTGACTGTTTTGCATAGCCATGCCCTCTTTCCATCAAGTACAAGAAAGGATGGTGCAACGGACCAAAGGGGGCCACTGAACTCTTGTTTTTGCATGTTTACATGGCAGACAAACTTTTATTTGCATTTATGAACTTCATTACAGTATTATCCCTACTATAATCCTATATATTTTGAATATAATAATGTACCGCTATACCTGGTCCCGTCAAGATATACAATTATAGCGATTTTAAAATATTTTCGGTTATGGCATGATTTGTCTTCAATCTACTATTTTGTCTTCAATCATAGTATGGTAGAACACTTTATGAACCGATTTCAGTTTATCAACATCATCAACTGATTCTTAACATCAACAAATGTTGCTTTTCGCAACCTCTTGGTATTATGGCCAAAGATGTGACTTTCTTGCAAAAATCGTAAAATCTTTTAGCCAAAGGAAATAGTAGATTGAAGACAAATCATGCCATAACCAAAAATATTTTAAAATCGCTATAATTGTATATCTTGCCGGGACCAGGAGGTAGATCTTCGTACCTTGACAATCCTAGGTTGAAATCTCCACAGAACATTACTTGTTTGTTTTCTTTTGTAACCTACAAAAAATCGTTTTTACAGACAAAAAAGTCAGAATCCCCTTTTTATCAACAAAATTATCATAACCTGGAGGACTGAGACTTTCAGTTACAGTTTTTTATGAAGTAGATGTTCTAAACGCTTTTTTCATATAGAAGAGAGCTAATATTTGTTTGAGATAAGCTGAAAACGTTATGACATTTGTGTAAAGCATTTTCCTTGAAGTCAGGGAAGCTACAGCCCCCCTAAAGCATCTCATTGTTGGAAAATGTGTACGAAATTTTGCTACTCTGTCGAGATTTTAAGGAAATATTGTCTATCGACAACCTCCTAATACGAATTTTGACTCTCACTGCGCCTGAATTATTTATGAAATGCACGATCATATTAAAAGTAGCATGGTGGCATTTGCTTATAAGTATTTATGACCTGGGTCTGCGCTATCAAGCCTTTCAAGAAGACTGCAACCATTTCCTTGCAACCGATTGTTTGACAGAAACAAAACAAATTGGAATTCAATGTGATTTCTAGTAATGGGATGTCATCTAGATAACTGATTGGAATATAGCTTGTCGGCATTTGGAACAGCCCTAATTTTGGCAGTGGGTTGAAAGATTTGTGCCAGCTCTTTATTTTAAAAGAAAAAGCCTCTTGGATGTGCGTCATGAAACTAATGAGGCGCCAGAAAATGATTCTCTGAATAGCATTTTTTTTGTAGTTTTTTTACAGATTTTCCATAAGAACGAGCCCAAAGATGGCCAAAAAATTAAAAAATAGTACTGATCACCCCCAACTTTAAGAAGCTGCTCGAAATTTAGTTCTTTTAGTCGATAAGAAACCTATTTGTGTTTAAATTTTCATAGATAATAGAAAGAATATAACTCCTTACAACTGATTAGGTGTTTGTTACGTTTGATATTCTGTTGCGTTTGTTTGTGTTTTTTCCCATAAAGTAGCTTTTTAGTTCTTGGTATTGAAGCAAACTTTCAATAATAAATTCATTAATAAAGTTAAGAAAATTTTAACTGGTAGTTTGCTTAGTTTCTTATGAAAAATGCGCATGTTAGCTTTTGTGATGTAAAAACTTGGCCCACTAAGAACATTTAAAACGATACAAAGATTTCTAAACTTTGTAGCAAATTGGCTGTTGGCGGTTTGAAACAGTTTTTGAGCAATTTGAAATTTTAAAGTGCAATTTTCAAGGTTCACACAAAATCTACTCATTTAAAGTGTTTCCTAAAATTATCCTTCTTGGCCTTTACATGTTCTAGCAGCAGTTTTAGGTCAGACTCTAATTTTTTTAAAATAATATCTGGTCTAGCACAGTACCAAAGAAGAATATTCTTTTACCTGCTAAGCTGGATCCATTCTTCTCGATTCTTTTGCTTGCAATCTTGACTTTTTCGAAAAAGCGCCTGACAGATGTTCAGCATTTTGCATCTCTGGTCGCGTTTTACAGCGGGTCGCATTTTGCAAGTCTTTCTTCTGCTTTCCACCAACAGATTGTCTCGTTCAAAATGTGACCCGCTGGACTGCCAAGTGTCCTCTGATTGGTTGGTAAAAAAGGCATGCGACAATTCACTCCATTAGCGATGGTTATCGCAGTTTATGAATCCCCGTACCTACCAGAACACCGGTTACAGCACGATCACCCCTTGAAAGTCCCTGATTTTGAATAAGTCGAAAACAAGTTATTTGAAAAATATTCTTTCCAGTTCAACATCGTTTTCTATAACCATATTTACCCGACAGCATATCTAATTTGGGGTGCAATGATAACCAATTTGTGCAATGACAAAACGGTTTTGTGCAGTGCTAAAATGGAAAGCTGCTCCGTTATAAAACTGATGCTTTAATTATGGCGGACGAATTTTATGCCTTTTAGATAAACTTCAAACTTTTTGAACCTTAAAAAGAAAATTGATAGCCTGAACATGCCCAGGGCCCCCAAGAGTTGGGGAAGAGGCAGGAGTGTAGCCAAGAAAATTGTTTAGAGGGATGAAGAGGCGATTTTTGCCGACAAAAAAGGGCGCGTTTCATTCTTTAAGGGTGTGGTCAAAAACTATAAATACTCTAAAAAAGATAAATACTCTTGCATGCTGCTTTTATTCCTTTCTGTTTCAAAGTTTATACTCTAGTGCCATACTTTGATAGTTCAACTACACAGAAATGTTGCAAAAAGGTTGCAGAGCGAGTGCCCAGCAAAAATCCTTACTGTGCCGACCAACAAATTGTTGGGATACCACACCCCCACCGTACCCCCCTATGCCGACGCCTCTGGGAAGAGGGGGCAAACTGCAACAGAGAATCAACGTCTAGCATCTAAGGGGCCACATAAAGTAATAAGTTCCATTTTAAAAATGGAATTAATTCAACTTAAAAAGAGTATGCCTAAAAATAGTAAATCGATTTAAGCCAATACATGAAAGTGACATGAAGAAATAATTCTGAAATGTATTTGAAAAAGCTAAACTAAAGGGTGTGGTATTTATATACATCAGAGATTGATATGATCATATGTTTTGTTTTTCTTGCGCTTTGCTGCATCAAAAGTCCACGAAATCGATTGATATACACTTAGGATCAGGGGTGTAGTGCTAGGGGCTGAGCCCCCCTTGTTAATGCCAAAACTTGGCAAATTTATATTTTTCTATTGTTTTTTGCAACTTTTTGTGCAAGAGCCCCCCTTGTTTTTTTGATAGCACTACACCACCGCTTAGGATTCAAGATGTTGGTAGGATCCTGGTCAGAATGTAACAGGATCCTCTTTAAGATTCTACAGGATCCTATCGTTATATTCAAGATCCTGGCAGGATCCATGTCACAATCAAATAGGATCTTGGAATCGTTATGTGTAAGATCCTAATCTAGTTCTTGTAAGATCCTGCAATGTCACTATGGATCCTAGCAAGATCCTATTCAAGATCCTGTTTTAGAATTCTGTAAGATTTTTGGTAGGATCCTGTGTAAGATCTTCAGCTGTTTATCTCCTACAGGATCCTTATGTAAGGTCTTGTATAGGATCCTATACATTTAGGATTCAAGATGCTGGAAGGATCCTGGTCAGAATGTAACAGGATCCTGTTTGAATTTGTACAGGATCCTATCTTTATATTCAAGATCCTGACAGGATCCATGTCACAATTCAATAGGATCTTGGAATTGTTTTGTGTAAGATCCTAATCTAGTTCTTGTAAGATCCTACAATGTCATTCTGGATCCTAGCAAGATCCCATTCAAGATCCTGTTTTAAAATCCTGTAAGATTTTTGGTAGGATCCTGTGTAAGATCTTAAGTTGTGTTTGTCTTACAGGATCCTTATGTGGGATCTTGCATCAGATCCTATGCACACAGGATCTTGCAGGATTTGTGGTAGGATCTTGTCCAGGATCCTAAAAATCTAGGATCCTCCTAGGATCCCACAGGATCCTGTAGGATCCTGCAAGATTTTTCACCGGGGGTGCTGCCCACTTTCATCACAACTGCAAGCCCAAGGTTTCAGCTAATGCTATGCCACTGTGAGTTACTCAATTAAATCATCAAAATCAAAAGCAAATAAATCAATTCCCATTAGATTAGCTTATGATAGACTAAGCTAAATGTGCTAATTAATACTTTTTCTCTACCCTTAATAACATTCTTTATGATTTTCATCTTAAGGTTCCAAAATATTTATCAGAAACTTGGAATAAAGCCGATTCTAGTGGCATAGTTGGAAAGCTTAAGTTTACTAAGTAAGTATTATATATTGTGATGTTTTTTGTAACCATGCAAAGGTAACTAAAATTTGACCCTGAATCACATTACATTATGTTTCTAGAATACTTTGACATTTAGGTTTCCTATAAAAATTAGGTCAAAAACCCTCCTTTGATGACTTTTTCATGAAACGTGTTAGCTCTACGCGCCGACTTTTAATGGCTTGCTCTTTGTACCTAAAAAATTAAAGACAGTTCAACAGGGAAGAAGGAGCATAAGTTGCATGAAATTTCTAAATGTAAACAACCACGGAAAGGAATTCATTCCTTTGGCCATGTTGGTTTGAGTTAACCAAAGTTATTTTGGTCTAAGTGGTGTTAAAGAATACCAATAAATTCAGAATGTGCTGTAAATATGGAACAGTGGATGAAATATGATTTGATACCTTTTGTGTTAAATGTTAATAAAGACGAAATCTGATTTACAATTGTTGAAGAGTCCTTAAAAAATTCAAACTTAATTTTTTTTCATAAACTATGTTGATTCAGTTACACTAGTGTCACATAATATCAACTCTTCTATTGTCATTACATTTTAGGACACAAGGAGCCCAGGTGTGTTTAATTTTTCTATTGTTTAACTGTTTAACTGCAACAATAATATTTACTTTACGATAACCACTGTATACATTTTTGGAGAAGTAGGATTTCTTCAATAAACCAATGCCCATTATACAATATTGAGATTCAAAACAGTACTACAATATCACATACAAATATCTCAAATACTGAATTACTACAATATTACGATGCTAAAGCCCCACTACAAGCAAATTGGATAAGAAATTGCCCCAGAGTGTATATGGGTACATCTTCTCTGCAGCCAACAAAAAGTTCATAAATAAAGTCAGTGAAATTGAGTGTGAAGCAAACTCCACGAAAAGCAAAAATTTAAGTATATTGAGCTATGCAATTAAATCACTCATACTGTAACACCCAAAGCTCGCCTTAACACTTCTGTCAAATGTATTAGCTGTATTCAGGCTGTCACTAGCTATTGTGCTCAATGGGGGTTTCCAGCTCCTATTTGTCCACAAAACTGGTGAGCCATCATGTATTTGCTGGCAAGTAGGGAACTTTGCAGAATAAGCACCTCTAGATGACAAAAAATCCTCGTTTTTGCAACCAATTTTTTTTAAGAAGGTGTCACACCCCTCATGCCCTTATAGCAATGGCCCTTGCTGTGCCAGAAAAGGGAGAATGGGTGGTGGTAGCAGAATTCAGTTATGGCTCTCATTAGCATAACCTCTTATTTTGCAAATGAACTAAAATGAGCATTTCATATTTGGAGAAATTATAGAAAGGCAAGGTCCTTATGACTGATAAGGTGCTATGCTTATGTTATGTTGATGATATATTTTGTGTGTGCTTTTGTTTTTCATTCTAATAATCAGTTCCCTTTCTTAGTTTTATATCCTAGCTTTGCTTGTTTATGTTATTTTGTAATGGTCTCAATCAGTTGAAAATTTCTGGTATGTTTGTTTTATGTTATATTGCTCTTAACTGTCAGGATGTTCTATGAATAATGAAGCAGCTCAAGGGTACCATGAAACAGCTTGTTGCCTCAAGCCATAATTTTTACAATAAATGTCAACAACCCAAGGTAGAATGACAGCATTGATAACTGTGTGTGATAGCTGTATCCACCAATTAGGAAGCCTGAGTTCCTCGCTTTAAGATAGGAAACAAGTTTGTTTACTTCTCTTCTTGCACGTAATGTCAGCATTTCTGGGCTTTGTTGGTTTTCTGCCTCAAAGTACATTGCAAGATACCCAGGGCAGTACTTATTGATCTCGTTGCAGAATGATTCTTCGTTCATTTTCATGCATTCAGCATAATACAATGGTGTGAGCCAACAAATGAACATAAATAACAAGAACAATACATACACGACTACGTCAAGTGCACATTGATTTTTACCAATCTCCACACAAAGAAAGAACAGCTGTGGCGTTATAATCACCATCAGTATATTGTGGCTTATAAATAAAACTCGTAAATTTTGACATGATGACTTAACTTTCAAATCATAGTAAACGTAATGCCGGAAAATTGCATCCTCTGCATGTTGGTTCCAACGTGCATAATCATGCTTTAAGGCCAGCAGGCGAATGTCACTAGTGTGATAAAGCAGGTACATCAGCCATGTCAAGCAAA
The DNA here is from genome assembly GCF_013076305.1 of Rhopilema esculentum. Next base: position 7,074,144 of record NW_027019322.1, read on the forward strand.
GTGCAGTGAGCACCAGATAGAAGTCACTTATGCTTATCAAAACTATGTTTGTTTTCACAAAGCCGCTCATTTGGATTCCATGAACAGTTCCATTTGCTGCGAGCCGTTTATGGTGATCTATTTTCCATTTTGAAGGATAATGTAAGTGGAAGCCTGCTACCATTGACAGAACCACAGTAGTCACAGCAATCATGATAGATGATATTAAAATCAGAGTCAGCCTTCTTTTGACTTTCCCAAGACTTTGTCGATTGCCTGACCCTAATTTGATACCATCAAGCATTTCTTCCATATGACGTTTTTTGAAGTATTTAATGATAAAAAGGTGGCCGAGCCAGCACCATATATAACGAAACAGGCCAATGAATGTCTCTAATATTAGATTTTTGAAACGATCATTCTTCATGGTGAGGTCTAAGGTTGTGTAATAGATATTAATGATGATCATAACAAAAAAAAGCATATTAACAGCTGACGGGTAGAGGATTTTTTCCACAAAAGTGGCCTGCGGATTATGCCAGAATCCCAAGAAACGAAGTATTTTTCGAAGAAAGCGTAACTCAGTCGAATTAATCGATAACTGCCCACTGTCTTTTCCCATTCCCTGGTAGCCTTCATCTTCTGTAACTTTGATGTACATTTAGACAGTCTCTCAAAGGTATTTCGGTCCTTCAAAGCGTATTTAAGTATTTGAGCTTCCAAATATATGAAAATGTTTGTAAGCTATCCAAGTGTTTGTTATTCCAGTCACAATTCTCACTTAAGCAAAAGTACCTGCCCTTTAATGTGGTAAACCGCTACTGGATACCAGTGAGTCCTGTCTTTGAAAGGCTTGTTGCATTAAAACAGATCTTTTGTTATAATGTAATCAACCACTGAAGTTATGCAAATGTGAAAGACTTTCAATAATCGGTGAATCTCTGTTAAAATGTCGAATGTTTTTGATTACGAAGCGTGCCAAAGTTGGTTACTTGCGGTTAAATTTGAATTCAAGTCGAAGGATTTCATTCACAGCCCAATTATTCACATTAATAGTTTCCATAACAAACTAATTGTTATAAGTACAAGAAAAGAAGTACAATGAGATATGAATCAACGATATAAGAGATTATTATAATCAAGATCTAAAAAGCAAAAAACAATCATGATAGATGTCGTGGTTCATATAAAATTAAGAAATGATAGGTAATCGGGTCAATTAGTATGAATGTTAAAATATAGCTGAATGAAGTTTCATTTTCAAAGTAAATAATGTTTTTTGTCTTTGTTTGTTCTGCTATATGTGTTTATTTATTTTTAATGGGCAAGTTTTCCCAAATTTTTGAAGCTTTGATGCAAATTAACTGCAAACAACCTCTATGACTAAGTGTGCTTACGTAGTGACAGCTCCAAAACAATAGAAACATATAATGCAATTCTGATTGAATTTAGGCCAACTACAAAATGGATCATAGCGAAAACTAGAGAGACTAACAATGGCTGGTACATATTTGATTTGGACCTTTGGTAAAAAAGAACAGTAAAGTACAAAACATCCCCAGCTCCAAATGTTTCGATCAGCAAGACTTGACAAGTTCATTTTTCTGCCATCGATTTCATTTAAAAGATAACTGAGCTACAAAATGTATACGAAAAATGAACTTTTTCACAGAAATGATTTCACACATACATTGGATTTTTTTATACATAGATCGTTCATAAACGGGGTTGTTAATATCTTGAAAAAGACTCATCCTGAAAAAGTTTGTTTGCCCGCGGCATGTGACCAGGCGGAGTGATTTATGTTTGTGTTTGCCAATATGATGGGGAGCGTTTCTGACTCCATCGTTCCCATGTGAACAGAACGCCTTCCGGGTATGGTATGAACATATTTCGATACGAAATGAATGCTTCATAATGTAAATAGGGCCTTAAAGCGACATCTCTAGTTTTCTACTTTTTTACAGCCTGCCTTTCAATGCAAGCTGAAGCATTTTGTTTTCATGCTTTTCCTTGCTTAATTTTTAGGTGAAGTTTGAGCTCTCGGAGCAGTTGTCGCAAGTCGGCTGTGTTGATGGGGTTCCCCTGCCACGTGAGCACAAAATGTTAATGTCAGATGTTTCCCAGTCCTTAGCCGTGTTTTCAGAGACAGCTGGTGGTAAGCATCGTTAACAAAGGAAATATCCATATTATGCCTCGTCATCATAATCATCATCATTACAGCTATCATCAAACATAATCGATCATAGTCAATCGTTGTCAATCATCGTTAATCGTTGTTAATCATCGTCAATCGTCGTTAATCATAATCAATCGTCGTTAATCATCGTTAATCGCTGTACCATAAAAGATTTGATTTTAATGAACAACTCTTTTTTAGCCAATTATCGACTTTATTCAATTAATCCAATTTAACAGTATCATTTGTGATTATCGTGATTTTCTACATTGTTTTGCAATCTTCAACATCAACATCACAATTGTATCAACCCTACCAAACGTCTTTTATGGCACTGTCGTAATGCTAAGAGCATTTTAAATTTTATTTACCTCACTTTATTTCTGTTGTAGATTCAACAGATCAAAATTTACAAGGTAGGATTCACAATGTTTTTGTACCAAAGCCTAGGACAAACGACTTAACCTTTCAGTAAAAGTTCTATTGAAAAATGTTGAGAAATGTTTAGCCTTGTTTTCTTTTATTGTGTATGGGGGGTGCCAAACAACTGAACAGCTTGCTGAAATTTTTTCTAAAATTTCGATATGTGAATTTTGTTGGCGCTTCGACGGTGAATTGAGGAATAATTGAAGAGAAAAATATCTTTGAGCAGTGGTCTTCATCTTGGCAAGGGTAAGATTTTTCACAAAATGCAAGCTTACGTTTCACAAGTTCACTTACGTTCTTTCTTTCATTTACGCCGAAGTAAAGTTTTTAGGGTACTTTTATTACTTTAAGCTGTATGGGCGACTAATCACGTTCCCCGTATCAAAGTTTCAACTGGAACAATCTAAGATATTCATAGTGAATTTGATGTGCTTTTTACCTTGCAGGAGACCCAATGTTTGCATTTGAGGGAAAGGTTGTGAAAAGAGCTGACTGTCGACCTGTTGAAAATCCAAATTACCTTTTATTAAAAAAGTAAGTATGCAGGATTTAGGTCCTTCTTTGGTATGCAGTATTTTCAAAAGGCCTTATTCGTTAGAGTTTATCCAAAATTTACAAAAATTAAGTCCTATAAACCAATTATCAAACTTTTGTGAAGATACAATTCGTACCATAGAGTACATTTTTTCGTAAGTCACATATTTTATAAATAACAATTGCTGAAAACTTAGCAGACCCTCTATCAAACCAGATATAAAAACAGATACTTTCTCACTGAACTTCCCTTTGAACTTTTTTCAGCTTTTTCGTGCCATCTTCAAATTTTGTGGCACCAAAACTTCTTTTAGTAAATCTCAAGTCTTTAGACCCAACCTACCGGTGAGATTACTGCCCAATCTACAGGTAAAGCCCATTGGAGTTAATTAAAGATAAACTTGGACAAGCATGCCTTCGAAATCCAATATTGGAAGATTACGTTTTAACAAATGTTCTCTTACAACAGGTTATTCTTTGTGTTCCATCTAAGATTTTTTGCATCTATAGATGCATGTTTGCTTTGTCCTAAGTTGTTTGAAGAATGTCATAGACAAAGTTGGCTAGTAAAATCGAACTTTCGAAATTGTAGCTGAAGATGAACTGTCTCCAATAGGAAAAAGTTTTGATTTTTTAATAAAACATTAGCTTATGTAAACGTTAGTTTTGGTAAAAAAACTGTAAAGATGGAATGGCAAATCTTCTATATTTCTAAGACAACTAGCACCTCCAGCACTCATTCCTCTGTCTCTTCTAGCTTCAGTTAAATTGTATTTTTATACATTCAAACAAATTAGAGTATTTGAAAAACAGAGTTAAAATCATAAGAGTCGCTTATAGTGTTTAAGAGAGATGACTGGGTGATATCAACTGAGAGACGGTTCCGAGCGTTTTCTGAGAGAAAAGGATTTTATCATTGGCATTTTTCTTGAATGTTTGAATTCTGTCTTGTTTCTAGCTTATTTGCATGCCAATATTGTTTTTTGTAGAAATGCCATCAAAAAAGCTGGACAGCCTGCTAGAAAGGTGCAACAGATAACAGAAAAAGTTCATGGAACGAGTTTCAAGCCAATTGCAGATCACAAAGTGAATGTAAGCCAACTTAAAAATCTCTCACTCATGTTTCCACTAGGCTTCAAATGATTAATAATTTGACCTGACCATGAGATAATTTCGCGAAAATGCACCCAACCCATGAATTGTTTTGATAAGTAGTGTGCATCAGATACCCTACTAGCACAGATACAGAAGGGTCAGTTAGGATACTTTGGGCACATAGTTCGGTGCGACTCTCCATCATTGGAAAAATCGGTTATGCTTGGCTACGTAGAAGGGAAAAGGAATAGAGGAAGGCCGAAATTTAGGTGGACAGATAACATCAAAAACTTGGTGGGCGCTCCTTTGGTGGAGTGCGTCCATCAAGCCGAAGACAGATGCCTCTGGGATGCGGTCCTTAAACAAAGCACAAGCAACCAGCCAAATTGTTGAATGACTGATGATGATGATGATGCATCAAACTAATGTCCATCATATTTAGAATTCTATGTTTCAACTACTCCATGTAACATTTCCTACATAATACTTCTTCCATGCCTGACCTTTCTCTTATTTTTTTGAAAACAAAAGTACTTCAATAGCTAGCTGCCTGTCAGGGCTAAATTGGCATAAATGGTTTTTTGGTTTCCTTAGCATTGGTAGATATGAGCATAAATATTTGTATGCAATTTTGTAGATTGAAAGAGATAGAAAACGAAAAGAAGAAGGAAAAAGAGCTCGCTCAGAGAAAAAGGAAGTCATGGACAAATTGTTTTCTGCATTTGAAAGACATCAGTATTACACTTTAAAGGATTTGGTACATCTCACACAACAGCCTGTTGTAAGAAGTAGTTTTTATATTTCTTTTATTTCTGTTTATGACATTTTATATTTTATCGAGCCTGCTTTTGTGAGTACTCGATGGCTAGGCTTTTGCCGCTAACTATGTTCAAAGTCGATGTGTTTGTAAATATTGGATCAGCCAATCACATACCTTCTTTACTATTCAATATACTGGCTGCTTTGCACGTGATCGCAAACGTTTATTACGTAAGTGAATCCCTGGAAATGGATAACGCTGCCAAGGAACGTTGAAAATGCTTAAGGATACCAAAGACTAACAATGTGCACCTTTCTATTGAATATTTGCGAATGGTCGCTTTGACTAAACTTTCACGTTGAGTGATTAATGTTGATAGTTATATAAACCGGCATAGGAGTTACATTATTACTTAGCATCTTTTTCGTCAAAGAAAGATCTCTGAGTTTAAAACTAGGGGCCAGGAAAGTATTCATACTTATTTGGGACAATTCCTTCCAGGCTTGAAAGCCCACTACAAAAAATTTAAGAGCAATAGACATGGCCCTTTGATCTCTTCTGTCTTCGACCATATTCTGGTCTTGTTTCTGGGCCTTGAGAAATTAATAAGAAAAGTTCGCAATTTGCGGGGAAAAGTCTATAAGAAAATCGTGTTATTTATATTTTATGTATTTTACAATTAGTAGATATAAGATGACCGAAAAATGTTAGGAACCTATTTCGAGGAAAGGGAGAGAGGAAATAGTTTTTATCACCAGCTTATTCAAAGCGTGTAGAGACCTGGATATATTTTGTGATATTTATGAACGTGCTATTTATTTCTTATAAAGCTAGAAATTTGGATGACATATGATTTTATCTCTTTTCAGGGCTACCTTAAGAGTATTCTGAAGGAAATATGTAATTATAATTTGAAAAATCCACATAAAAATACCTGGGAACTGAAGCAAGAGTATAGGCATTACAAAGAGGAGCCTGGCAATGAGGATTGAAACTGTGAGAGTTCTGTCATGCGCAAGGAGTACGATGACTTCAGTCTAAAACACAGGGAAGTGGCAGGTAAAAGATTTTTTTATGTCACAAAAAAACAATTTGAAGTAAATGGAATCAAGAATATTCCAAACATTCGCTGGTGGGTGTAGGGATTCGCGGGCGCAAGTTGCAAAAGCCTATTTATTCATGTATAATGGAATCAGTATCTTCTCTTTAACGATATGATACATTGTTTTAATAACAGACAATTCTCCAGCTTGGGATAATGACCATTACCGGCAAAAATTTGCAAAGTGACTCAGAGACTATTAAAATGGGCTTTCATGCTAGCTAACCTAACATGTTACCTTAAGAGCGTTGTATTCATGTTATTTATACCCAACAGCCTGTGTCAAGCGCTAAAAATGCTGAATCTCGTGGTGCGGTCTTAGCAAGCTTTTTAGTGAATGCCTTTTCGTTAGTGATGTATTATTTGATTGTCAGCAAAAGTTACAAGCTCTGTTTGTGCTACGTAGATGTTATTCTGTGCTTGAGATATAATGCACTACTTACGTTTTTGAGTACATGATAGTACGCGCTTAAATCAGAGGATAGAAACAGCAACAACAATAATAACAACAACAACAACACAACAACAGCAGCAGCAGCAATAACAACAACAACAGGCTACCTTAAAGTCCAGGCAACGCTGACTTAAGAGAACGCAAGCCTTTCATTTCAGTGCTAGGCAAGTCATAAACTAACTCAACGCGTGTTTTTGTTGGTGCTTGAAAGCGCGAAATACTATTTTAAGGTCTACCCTGTGTTTGTAGGTATATGCTCCGCTATTGTCGTGTTGAAATGTTTCTAATTCTCAAGACAAGTATCCACACAAATCGAACCCATGACCGTTCATGGGAAAACCGCGCAGAGAGGAAATTTCGATTGTTTGATAAGAAATAATAAGTAACCCTATACCCGTTTTAAGTGTCTGAAATGAGAGCAAACGACGCAACATAAAGAAGGCGGAGAGTTCGATAGCACAAGAAACAGCAAGTGAAGTTCCACGCTCATTCCACTCATTTTTGCAAATTCAGAATCGCGCACAAGCCGTTCTCATCCAGTTGGCTAGGGAAGAGCCAGGGAATTTTTGGTTTTCTAATCCAAGGGGCAAATGATGCCTGGGGTTGAGCATATGAAAATCTGAACTTGCGTTTTATAGACCCCTCCCCGAGAGCACATCCTTCCCTGAAAGGCATTCAGTCGAACAGGGTTAAAATACCGAGGCAAATATTGGCTGAAAACCACAATATTCGGGTTTTGAAATATTTCAAAGCTACTCCGTGTCTGTTTGTAGTTATCTGAAGTGAATCCATGCCCTTGCTTCATTTTTAAAGCTGTTGCTACCTTATTTTCTTTTGGGGTCGCCATGTTTGACAGCGGGAATGGAATGGAATTGCAATCGCTCGTGCCATTTAATAATAAATCATTGATTTTATTTAAAATCAAAATCACACGTAACATAATCCAAGTCATGTATAAATTTCTTCAAAATTTCATCTAAGAGGCAATGTCCTAAGCAATATGTCCAAGAAATAGAATTATATGAGACCTGAATCATATTTAAGCTTAGAATGCTCGCACCATTCATAAATTGAAACGAAATTTTTTCTCAGCTCTTTAAACAGCTGTATGTCTCATTATTAGTGCTTGAATTATGGATTTTTTGTAAAATTCTAAATCAATATAGAAACCTACAGGCCCCACTTCTTTTTGAGTTATTCAATGAAAAATAAAAAATTATACTCTAGATGTCGTTTATAACCTTTTGCAGATGGACCCTGTGCTTTTTGGATTCTGTCTGTAGGGATTTTGAGTTGTTTCAAAAAATACCTCGACTTGTCAATGCGATTTTATCCAGTTCAATACAGAACCAGTTCACAGATCTCAACACGCAAAGAAAAGACATATTTCAATGCGAAAAATTTGCTTAATACTGATTGCTCTATTGAAAGCAACCGCTCTAAATCGTTAAGGTTATTCCTATATAAACTACACCCTTGGTGTGTAGAGTCTAACAAAGTTTATTAACGTTCATTTTTGACATCTAATTAATGCCATGGTTTCTTTGAGTACCCGTACTTCTTGCCTGGCCTTCCGGGCCTGCCACGTGGTCCACGGGGTCCCCCTGGTCCTCTTGGTCCGGGTGCTCCGTCTAATCCGGGCTCTCCCTTCTTACCGGGTCTTCCTGGTCTTCCTGGAAAACCTCGTCTGCCTGGGCGTCCTGGTCTTCCACGCTTCCCTGGGCGACCGGGTAATCCGTCTACTCCTGGTCTTCCTGGTCGTCCTATTTTTCCTGGTCTGCCTGGTCGTCCTGGTCGTCCTTTTGGTCCTGAGTGCAGAAAGATAGTGATAATACGGACATTTGATAAGACGGACGTTTTAGAAATTACCACGATTTTGAAAAGGTATTGTACTGAGAGTTTCAAGAAAAGAAAAAAGTTAAGGGAGAATAACGCATAATATGTTGATAATCTTTCACAGATTGAGAACCAAATTATGGTGAAGTGGATCCATTAAGCCATCTTTTTGAACAAGTAAAAGCGCTTACCCTCTGGGCCAGGAGGGCCGGCTGGTCCTTCTGGTCCGCTTGGGCCTGGAGGTCCAGGAGGTCCAGGGGGTCCTTTTATGACTTTCACTTTGTATCCATAGCCATAACTTGCATCCTCTTGGCGGTCGTCTTCACTTTCAAGGTACAGGGCATTTGCAATGCCTAAAATTAAACAAATCGTACATTTGTGAATTAAATTGCAAACTTGGCCTTTATTCAGTTAGAAACATTGAACTATGCTTGTTCTTAGTCGGATACGGGAGTGGCTCTAGAAAAGTTTTTTGGGGCGTGTTGTAGTTCGAAGGTGTGTTTCTTTAATTTAGCCAACCATCTTTTTTAAAGTGTTTTCCTGAAATTGCAAACCAAGTTTGGAGTTGGCATTAAAATATGTACACACGAACGGGCGAGAAGCAAGTGATGTGAGAATTTAAAGACAATGTTTATCCGAGATCATACATGCAAATGCTCTAAGACGTTTCTTTTATAGCAATGTACAGAATTAATAAGAAAATGCTAACAATTCTTAGGAGAGAAGTGGCTTTTTCTTGCTAAGCTATCTTGTTCAGCTATAAAGCATACTAGCCCGTACTGAGGGATGATGGAGATAAGGAATTTAGTACTTTCGAAGACATGCACTTACGGATACCCCATTTGGTATGATTATCCAGTACTGTTACATCACGACACCTAATATTGTGTTCGATAGTGGCAAGAGAATTTTCAAATATGCGTTTCTGTTGGGGGCCATTACATTACTGATGATCTTACATTCCTGATGAACTTTCAGCTGTTCAATGATGTATTATAAACTCTTTGCTTCTTATTTCGATCACATTGCTAGCTTCAGTGTGCACACCGGCCATTCATAAACTTTCATATGCGCATTTATATAAGAACAACGTTGCGTGTTCAATTTGAGAAAACTTGTGTACTCACCAAAAATCAAACAGCACAAAATCAGAGTCTTCATCTTGATCTTCGTCAAATTGTCACTTGAAAATGAACCTGACACCAAGTGCAGAGCTGATTCTTTCTGTCCTTTTTATACAATTCTGCTTTCATTAGTGGTACAATTTAGTGGGTTTCTTACATCCTGACTCTCGTTACCACGCTTGAAATTACCACAGAAATCGTAGCTTTGGTATGATAATTTCGTCGTTGTGACGAGATCTAAGTGTTATTTGCCAGTAAGATGCAAAGTTTTATGTCAAATAGTTAGCAAACCTCGTAATTGCTACTAATTTTTGTGAGAACCATATGATAATAGATTTAATTACCCTACCGCCATGATTTTCTCAGTTGTAATTATTTTCAATTCTAGAGTAATAGATAGATGATTGTTGCCTAATATCCTTGTACTGTACGTATTAATGAGCAAATTGGATTTCGTGGTGAACTACCAAGATAAAGATGAATCTCTTATTGATAATGATGCAATGTTAAGAACTGCACATTGATATCAAACGTGTATATCATCTCATCTTCGATTGTTATCTTACGTAAAAGCCCATAAATGCTATCTTTTTCTACATTTAACCTGTTTTCAGAAAAATGTGCATTAAAAATAGTGCCTTAAGTGTTGGGGACAATTATTATGGAGGGATTATTTTTCAATAATTTTTTTCAAATCAGCTCGTTAAATCTTTCAGTCCTTCATTCAGTAAGGTGTTTTCCAGTGGATGAAATGTTAAAATTTTTCGATTGGTCCGAGTATTTGTTGGATTTAGAGAAGGGAAGCTGTTTCTGAAATTATTTCTTTTAGAATTCTGCTGATAGTGCTGGAAAGTCTTTCGACAGCTTTGTGAATACAAAGGAATCTATAAAATCGGTAACTTCGTCGTCATCGTCTTAGATATGATTTTCGACTTTTCTACTTTGATAGAGAACAGTTGGATTTTCCTGTACCCTCCAGTGGTTTTATCTTGAGACGAATTACCTACGAACAACATGGGCGGCACCAAGGGAGGGGGATGGGGTGATTCAAAAGTGTTTTTAAGTGTTTTTAAGTGTGTTTAAGATAATAAAAAAATAAAAGAAATGTAATAGAAGAAAAGAATAATACTAGCCAGTGGTTCTTTCTTAAAACGAATCACCCATGGAGTAGATGACTAAGTTTACTTTGACAGAATCTTTAAGCCTCTGTTGTCGCAGACAACTATGACCCTTATTTGGTTCTCTTATTTCCCTTTAGAAAAGAGGATGCCCATGCAGCAATCTTTTGCCCCCAATATAACCACAGAATTGTGATATGACCACAGCAAGTCGTATGGCCATTGTCAAATCTCAATTTCTTACTCAGGGACACGTTGACAAAGGAGGTCTTGAAATTTAAATAAAAGAGCTCCATCAGAAGAAATTTCCACATGCCTTGTGAAATCTGGCCTTGAAGATAGATTCCCTGGCATGGGAAGCGATGCTAGAGTGCCGAAGTGATGATGTCACAAAGATATATTTAAGATTTTTCAGTTTTGACCAAATAACTCAAAAAAGCATTATGAAATACTTCAAAGCATTATTAATACTTCTATTGTGCAAAATCAGTTGAATATGTTACTTATTGGCTGAGATATGGCCATATTAGCATAGGCTCTTTCCCCATCAAATTTCTGTAATCTTGTCTTGGTTCATAACTTTCAAACCATCTCAGAATAACAAAATAATTAGCAAACCTGAAATCTTTCATTACACCCAATTATATAACTTATTTTGTATATTGAAAATAATTTTATCCTGTTTTTTCACATATTTTTGTCAAAAATGAGAATTTCTAAAAATAAATTTTTGATGAGGTCACACTTCGATACTCTTTTGGTCTTGGGTGCATCAGCACAAGTCGCTCCCTACCCTGAATCACAAATATTACCCATCACTCATCGGTCATCATTTTGATGACTTGACACTCATCTGAGTCACGGGACAAAGCTTTCGTGCAAAAATCGAAACTGCAGAACACCCACTTCTCTATTATGGACAAAGGTATCAAACAGCGCATAAAGGCTTAACGTAAATGATAGAGTTCTGCTAGAATTAAAACCCATAGTAGAATCAAATTCTACCACATGTTTTACGAAATCAAATGTGAAGAAATTTAATTTGATCATTCTGAAAAGTTGTACAGTTGAAACACCATTTACCGACCCCTCTATTCAACTGACACATCTCATTAAAGGGACTGATATTTTTGTCCCATCTGCTCAAAGCGCTGTTAAAGAAACCTCTATGCAAGGGACACTTCTTAACAACGGAACACTTACATGCACCAGATCGCCCACGCATTTTAGGATCGGATCTTGTACCTTTTTCAGTGAATATCAGACCATAGAAGTTCACTTCTGCTTGTAGAAAACTGTATTTTGGTGCTTTTGCTTTTATGTTAGATCTGATAGTTTTTGCAAGCAATTTACAAGTGCTATGTCATGTTCTTTGCGATTCTTTCCGAAAATGATTATATCTTCAGCAATATTTTTCAAATTTTTCATGTCACTAAGGTTACGTTGCAGAATGTTTTGAAATAATTCAGCACTGCTAGATGTACCATAGGACAATATTTTGTATTTAAAAAGGCCTTCGTGTGTTGAAAATGTTGTTATAAAACGGCTGTCTGGTTCTATTAGTTTCCCAGCTCCTTTAAAACAGCTTTTGTGATAGGGTATCCTTCTGTGGTTGTAAAACTGGGGTTACATCATTTTGTATGTGTAACTTTCCTCGCTGTCCCTTTATTTTTCCTTCCTCGATGAAAACATCTTTTGGGTACAGAAAACCGCTCACCGCCACAAATCAGTCTTTCTAACTTTAAATGAAATCAAAATACTACTAATCTTCTTGGCTTCGCATTTTAGGGAGACACTTCCTACTTTTTCTACCTTTTTAACTGCACAAATGTACAAGCAATTCACTATGTAAAAGGCTTAGAGGGCATTAATCGCATAACAGATCATTGTGCCTTGTTTCAGATACAGGATTTTCGTCGGTCATTTCTACAATTTTTCTTGCAAATCCTCTTGGATGTACTCTCCAGCCGAGAAAATTATGTTTATTATTATTGATTTATAAGATTTCTGTTGGGCGAATTTAGATAAAACTGTTTTTATTGCGAATTTCAAATTATTCTAAAAGTTGTAATGCTCATTAGTTGCCTCTTTCCGAGAAAAAAGGAACAAAGACGAATCGATTTGATGAAACCCCTTTGTCACAATATTCGGCTCTCAATCGCCGTTAATTGTTTGCTTGGTTGAATATTACTACTGCTGTACCTTGGCCTATAAAATAGACTTTGTTGGTTAGAATAATTCAAATAAATGGCACAATCCGAAGTCAGTCCGTTTGATTTGATCCTTTTGATTGCAGTACAACTAATGGAATCGTTTTGGACAGAACTCAAAACTTCAGTCTACAACTTTGAACTCATTTTATCATCTTCCTCATGCCTTTGCTTGAATATTAGTTTTTTTTTTGCAAAGTTTTTCAATCAAACATTTTATAGATATCTACAGTCCCCACCTGATAATTTTTCCTTTTTATAGATATTTAAAAGCATAAAAATTGAAAAACTAGTTTACTGCAAGGCGCCCTTTTTTGTTCTACCCTATTTCGTGCGACCTTATGCAGGTGGACCCGGTCCATTTTGAATTTCGAAAATCTATGGGGCTTTTGGTTTAAAAAACGTTCACTTATCAATGTCATTTTATGCGATGATTTAACGCAGAACCAGTTCGAAATCTTTAATAAACAAAGAAAAGACATATTTCAATGCGAAAAGTTTGCTTAATACTGATTGCTCTATTGAAAGCAACCGCTCTAAATTGTTAAGGTTATTCCCATATAAACTACACACTTGGTTTGTAGAGTCTAACAAAGTTTATTAACGTTCATTTTTGACATCTCATTAATGCCATGGTTTCTTTGAATACCCGTACTTCTTGCCTGGTCTTCCGGGCATGCCACGTGGTCCAGGGGGTCCCCTTGGTCCGCTTGGTCCGGGTGCTCCATCTAGTCCGGGCTCTCCCTTCTTCCCAGGTCTTCCTGGTCTTCCTGGAAAACCTTGTCTGCCTGGGCGTCCTGGTCTTCCACGCTTCCCTGGGCGACCGGGTAATCCGTCCAATCCTGGTCGTCCGGGTCGTCCTGTTTTCCCTGGTCTGCCTGGTCGTCCTGGTCGTCCTTTTGGTCCTAAATAAAGAAAACATAACTGTGTCCATAACTGCTTGACAGATTTTTTATATACAAACAACCAGTTCATCAACCGGAACCAAACGAGGTGTGAGAAACATTCGATATACTCGCCATTTTATATTCACTGAGAACAGTATCGAACTCTTAGTTGATTTTATCAAAAACCAAATTACACAGAAAGATGAACGCGATATACACGGTTACCATTTTACAGACAAGCGAAATACGAGGAAATGGATACAGAGCCGATAAGAATTTTTATAATGGATTGTTATAAGCGAATTCGCAATCGCGTAAACAAGTTAAATCTCCAGCTAATTCAGAGAATATTTCTCTAAGAAAATTTATGCACGTCATGGGGACCTTAAAACATCCTGGAAGATTATTAACCAAGTCATAAACAAAAGCAGCAAGACCACTTTTATCCCATCCCTTAATGTTTAAGGTGAGTCGACTAAAGACAATAAAATGATTGCTTCATCAATCAGAGTTTTTCTGTACAATTGGAAATATACTGAGTGCAGGGGCGGATCTAGACGTTCGCACCGTTCGCACATGCGACAGTCAAACTTTTAAAATTATACTAAGAATCCGTCTCGAGAGAGGTTTTTGCTGAACAAAAACTTTCTCGCTTATTGGCAAATTTCTCATTTGTATTTTGATTCTATTTACTCGGGAATTATGCTTCAGTTATATTTGACAACTGAACACCGTGCAGAAGCAGGAAGATCCAAGGTCTGAATCATGCATGATTTAAACCTGGCCATAAACAGAAGCAAAATCTTAAACACAATCTCTAATTCTATCTCGATCTTGATTCAATCTGATTCAAATCTCAAAGCATCCTGACTAAAAAACAACAGGGTACCAATGTAGTTAGATTAGGGTATTTCGGTGCACAGTATGATTAGTAGCACGTTCGCACCGATTCGCACAGCTTTTGTTTTAAAATATTTAGCCAATCAAATTGCTAGATAGTGCGAACTTCGGTACACAGTATGTTTTTTAGTAAGGTCGCACCACTGGGCAAAGATTAATCCGTTCTCATTGCGTGTATTGTGCAGTTTTGAGCTTATTTATGCCTGGCATGGGCAAGCTTTTCACTGGAGAAAAGGAATTTTGTGTTATGGAGTCGGCTGGCTACATGTAAAACGAATACGTTAAACCTGGTAGTTTGGAAGACAAAGGTCGCTAGATTTTCAGAGTAACATTCGACACGGGATGTTTTCAAGTTTCGATGTTCATTACCTCCTCCATGAATCGAGGGCCTACTAATGTCAATAAATGCTCTGGACTGGGGTGATAATCAGTGGGCGATACCTGCGATTTGGCTCTGGCGAAGAAATAATGTTCAGGACGTTGGCAGAGAAAAATCTTCACTTAGACAAAACTTTCAAAGTGAATCTTTTCAATGTGGATTTTCAGTTCTTTATCAGCTTTCAGATATTTCCGGGTAATGTTTACTTGCTTGGGTATTCCCCTGAATTCGAAGCGGTTTCTTGGAAGTAAAATACATGTTTACACGCTGATTTGGTTTAGCTATTAAATAATATTAGTTATTAATGCAGGTTTTATGACTATTTGTGTAAATTTGTTCTATTTGGTTAGTTCTGAAAATTCATTGCAATGATGTTTTTCATTTTTTCGCGTGGCCTGGTTTGTCATCGTATACCATAAACAAATCGAAAAAGACGACTCGAATTTTTGCCTGCTTATGAAAGGAAAACCGTGTCAATACGTTTAAGAATTTCAAGTTGTTTCTTGCTTTACGCTTGGCTAAGAAACAACATAAATGATTCTGTAGTATCAATTGAAAACTCAGATAAGGAATAAACAACAGTTTGGCCACGTTCTAAATAAAGCCAATTTAATGTGCGTGTCGACTGCTCAAATGAGAAGGGGGCGAATATCCTTAAAAACCAAGGGGGTGTGGTCACGAATGATATTTCCGACCACACCCTTGTGTGCGACAGTCAGAATATTTTCTAGATCCGCCCCTGACTGAGTGACAAAATTCCAGAAAAACCAAACATCTTTTGTCCAAAGAATATGAACTCGGTAGCGCTATGGAAAATTTTCCTTTCAAAGCTGTTTCAGAGAAAGATGGAACTAAAGTTATCACGAAAATGAAGACATCGCATGGCTCTGGTTGTGATGGTATCGCAAGCTTTTCTATAAAGATTGCTTTGCCTCTAATCTCTGAATCATTATGCGATCTTTTTAATATGTCTTTGTTCTCTGGAAAATTTGCTACAGATTGGAAAATAGCACGTCTTGCCCCAATTTATATGAATATTTAAAAGTGAAAATAAGAATGAAAAAAGAAACCGGCAATCGCTATTCATGCAATTCTTAAAAAAGAAATACTATTTATATTGAAACAGCTTACCCTCTGGGCCAGGAGGTCCGGCTGGTCCTTCTGGTCCGCTTGGGCCTGGAGGTCCAGGAGGTCCAGGGGGTCCTTTTATGACTTTCACTTTGTATCCATAGCCATAACTTGCATCCTCTTGGCTGTCGTCTTCACTTTCAAGGTAAAGGGCATTTGCAATGCCTAAAATTAAACAAATCGTACATTTGTGAGTTAAATTGCAAACTTGACCTTTATTCAGTTAGAAACATTGAACTTTTCTTGACCTTAGTCCGATACGGGGGGTTTCTCTAGAAAAATTTATTGGGGCGTGCTGCTGTTCCAAGATTGAATCCTTTTTTATACAAACCACCTTGTTTTCCGAGTAAGCAATGAAAATACTCTATAACTGCCGAGAAAGAAGCTGATTCGGGATTTCCTACAGACACCGTGTTGCTATACCAATAAAATTCGTTGGAAGTGTTTCCCTGAGATTGCAAACCAAGTTTGGAGTCGGCATTGAGGTATGTACACACGAACGGGTGAGAGGCAAGTGTTGTGTAAATTGTAAGACAATAAGTTTCTTTTAAAGCAATGTACAGAATTAATAAAAAAAATGCTAAAAATTCCTAGGATAGAAGTGGTTTTTTCCTTGCAGAAGTATCTTGCTCTGCTATAAAGCATACTAGCCTGTACTGAAGGAGGAGGAAGATGAGGAATTTAGTACTTTTGAAGATGTGCTTATGGATATCCCATTTGTTATGATTATTCAGTACTGTAACATCACGACACCTAATATTGTGCCTGATAGTGGCAAGGGCATTTTCAAATATGCGTTTCTGTTGGGGGCCATTACATTTCTGATCAATGATGTATTATAAACCCTTTTCTTATATTTTCCATAACATTGCTTGCTTGCCTGTTCAATCAGAATATTGATTTGAGAAAACTTGTGTACTCACCAAAAACCAAACAGCACAAAATCAGAGTCTTCATCTTGATCTTCGTCAAATTGTCACTTGAAAATGAACCTGACACCAAGTACAGAGCTGATTCTTTCTGTCCTTTTTATACAATTCTGCTTTCATTAGTGGTACAATTTAGTGGGTTTCTTACATCCTGGCTCTCGTTACCACGCTTGAAATTGCCACAGAAATCGTAGCTTCGGTATGATAATTTCGTCGTTTTGACGCGCTCCAAATATAATTTGCCAATATGATGCAAAGTTTTATTTAAAATAGTTAGCAACCCTCGTAATTGATACTATATTTTGTGAGAACCATATGGTAATAGAGTTAATTACCCTACCGCCATGATTTTCTCAGTTGTAATTATTTTGTATTTTAGAGTAATAGATAAATGATTGTTGCCTAATATCCACATACTGTACGTATTAATGAGCAAATTGGAAATTATGGTGAACTACCAAAATAAAGATGACTCTCTTATTGAATTTGATACGGTGTAAGAAATGCCAAATAATATCAAACGTGCCTACCATCTTCGGCATCTTCGATAGGTATCTTACGTAAAAGCCAACAAGACTAACTGTTCCCACATTCAGTCTGTTTTCAGGAAAATGTGCTTTAAATGTTGAATGAAGTATGCCTTAAGTTTTGTTTTGGGGACAGTTATTTTTGAGTGAGTTTTTTCTAAAGTTTTCTAAATCAACCCTTGAAGTCTTTAAGAGTTAGATGTTTTTATCAGGTGAATGTTAAACCTTTCGAAATGACCTTTGAGTATGATAGCTCTTTTGAGTATTTGTTATTTTTAGAGAAGAGAAGCAGTTTATTCAGTTCAAAACTTCATTCTACAACTGTGAGCTCATTTTATGATTTTCGATGGTACCTGAAATTTAAATTGTGTGAGGATACAACGATTGATGAAAGTAGAATTTGACTCTCAGAATCGTTTTGGATGAAACTTGTCTTTCTCAGTTGCTAATCACTGTCAAAACCTTTCTGAAATTTTAACTTTATCACGAGCACGAAGATGTAAACTTAGACCCCGTTTACACTACAGAAAGAAGAACAAAACTCTTTGGTTCCGTTCTTGTTTGGGCACGATAACTCTTTTCTTCGCGTTTACACTGTAGTAAAAAATAACGTAACTTTTACGCGACGCATGCGCAGTGACGCAGCAATGACGTCGGACATTATAAGAAAGCCTCTTCCCAACCGTAGATTAAGCCCCGTTTTCAATCGTAACAAAAAGGTTCCGTTCCTGACCGTTGCGAAAACAAGCATGATTTGGAAACGGAACCAGAGAGTTTCCGATTTTAGCGAAACCAAAGAAGAACGGAACCGTTCCCAAACTAGCACGGAACCAAGATGCCTGGCTAGTGTAAACGCAAGGTCTACCGTCGCTTTTTCAGGCACGGAACCAAGGAGTTCCGTTCTTTTTTCTGTATTGTAAACAGATTCTTATTGTCCTAAATCCAAATCTGAAGTCAAAATTTCACTTCAAAGATATTTTAGGCATTTTACCAAACGAGATCTTAATTTGAATTGTATTTGTATTATTGTAATTTGTTAAGCAGTAGGCTGTAAAATGACTTTGGCCTTTTCCTCGCGTATTTTGGCTAGTACCGATGAATTTTGTTGGCTTGTTGCGAAAAACAACTGGGAGCCTCGTGTTAACATTTTCAAAAGCTAAAAAAACTCTCGAATATAACAGCACTATAACTTTTACCGCTTGCAACTAGCATCACCCGACGTAATAATTTGCGTCTTCGCATATAAGGCTTGTACACTGGGGTCACAAAAGTATGGAAACGGTGCTAAAATTGGCGGCTCGCTGAAGCCAAGGGCCTAAGCCGACAGGTTTTTAGAACAGAAGTTTATGTTTTTTGCAACAAATGCTTTCGCGTAACTTCAAAAATTTATGAAAATGTTTGATTTTACCAAAATCGATACACCAAAATTTATTTTGTACCGGGAAAAGGTAACTGTACAAGTGCCTGTACCCCCGGGGTGTGATGTCAAGGTCACGTAGCGGTTTCCCCAACCAAAAGATACCTTTTTGGTAATTCAACTCAGTCATTGTTTGAAAAAACAATTCAATACATTTGAAAACAATAAATTCATGATCCACACTACTCGTGTAACTGAATTGACGAGCATCGTTGAGAAAATTTAGTTCTTAGCACTAAGTGGTAGATGGAGAAACAAGGAGAGATTGTGCTATCTTTTCACGGTCCTTTTTTCTGCTAGTAGTTTACTTCGATCCTTGCCACAAGTTTTCGAACACCGGCATCTGTTTTCAAGGGCAAACTCAGCTAACTTCCTTTCCCCTTGAATAAAATTTGGTTGACTATAAAACGACGTATTAGACAAGGTAGTGTCCAATTTCCTGTTACTTGTGTGACATTTTCCTGAATTAATGATGTTGTTATAGGGTTGGAGGGGCGGATACATTATTGTTTGGGACAAAAATGAAAACCGTGACAACTTGGCTCCAGCCGGGGTTCAAAGTGTTTTTGGCAGGCATTGTACGAGTTGTTAGAAGCGATAGATTGTCTGTAGCGATATACTGTATACCGGTAAAATACAATTCCAGAAAGATGTTGTTTCATTGAAAGAGTATTTTTCAAACAAAAATCTTTTTCACATTAATCAATAGTTCAAATATCAAATAAATATTCAGTATTGGTTGAATTGTTACCAAAAAATTCAGTATTGAAGCTTCAGGTTCAGGTTTTGTTATGGCTTGCCTGGGCTTCCTGGCTTGCCTGGTCTTCCTGGCTTGCCTGGTCTTCCTGGCTTGCCTGGTCTTCCTGGCTTGCCTGGTCTTCCTGGCCTTCCAGGTCTGCCGTATGGTCCAGGGGGTCCCTTAGGTCCCTTTGGTCCAGGTGCTCCATCTTTTCCAGGGTGTCCCTTCTTACCGGGTTTTCCGGGTCTTCCTGGTTTTCCGGGTATTCCGGGTCTTCCGGGTTTCCCTTTATCACCTGGCCTACCTGGTCTACCTGGTTTTCCCGGCTTCCCTGGGTGACCGGGTAGTCCGTCATATCCTGGGTGTCCTGGGTGTCCCGGTTGTCCTTTTTTTCCTGGTTTGCCTGGTCTGCCTGGGTGTCCTTTTGGTCCTAAATGTAGAAGCATATTGAGGGATGTTTATTTAGTATCTTGAAAGGGAAGAAACTAAGGATAACAATAATGGAAAGTAAGTTGAAGTAGAATAACGCAGCAAATGCAGATTGACCATTTAAGTAAATGAGGTAAAGTTAATCGACTTGGCCAAGTTTTTGACCAAATAAAACCATATGTATAGGGGATATGGGGCTGGTTTTATCTCTATGCTCCTTTCAGCATTTTGGCTTCATTCGGGTAGTTTTATCTCAATGAAGCGAAAGTATTCAGGCAAGATCAATACTAGCACACCCCCCCCCCAACCCACCATCCGCTATGGCCATGAGTACCTTAAGTACAAAAATTTTCGGCGTTTTGAAAATTTATTTGTATGAAATTGAAAGTTATCCAAAAGTTTGTCGCGCGGAATATTTTTGTATGATTTACGCATGCGCATTTTTATTGACTGAATCAAAAGCTACAATCTTTGAACATGAGTGTTTGCAAATTTTTGAAAACAGTCTTTCAAATTCCTCGTTTTCATCGCATATCAAAAAGTCACTAAACAAAGAAACTAAGAATTTGAGCCACTTCCGTAATGAAAATGTTTTGAAGCTTAACATTGTCACATTTTCAGTAGTCGGAGATTCTTCTAAGTTTCTTGAAAGTTCAATAACAAACCAGAAATTTTGTGCGAATTGATAACCTAATAACCTAATAACCTAATGTGGTTCTGCTTTGAACATCCAAAAGACCGGTCAATATTGTCCGAAAATTTATTTGTCCGAAGTTTCAAAAATTCGTCCGAAAATATTTTCGCCGATGTTTATTGTCCGAATCGTTATCCCCTGAAAATTTTTGTACTTAATGTAAAACCGCTTACCCTTTGGGCCAGGATAGCCGGTGTGTCCCACTGGTCCGCTTGGGCCTGGAGGTCCTGGAGGTCCTGGAGGTCCAGGGGGTCCTTTAATAAATTTCACTTGGACACTTCTCGATGGACGATCCTCTAGGCTGTCGTCTTCACCCTCAAGGTACAGGGCATTTGCAATACCTAAATGAAACAAATCACGTGAATTAAATTGTTAACTTTTAAAGAAACATTAAAATATGTTTGTTCGTAGTTCAATACAAAGGCGGCGCTTGAAAAATATCTTAGTGGTGTTTTCAAGTTCCAAGTTAATTTTTTTAATTGAAGGCCAACCACTACTAAATTTGCAAAATGAGCAAATAATTCCAAATTTTTCGAGTAAAAAGCCAGTTCAAGTCTGTTTTGGGGTTCTCACCATCACCTTCCTCACCAGCACCACCCTTGGGTCAATACCGTTTTGTTTGGATGTAACTTGAAATTACTTTTATTTCGTTTTTAATTATTTATACCGGGTAGAAGCGTCGGTATTAAATACTGCTTTACAGCTTGCCCTGGAAACTAACAAAATGGAATTAAAGTCCTATTTACAATGATATTTCAAATCTGGAGTGATATAAAAGAAAACGAAAGAGGTTTAAATCAGTATTTTATTGTGGCTCACGTGAATGTTCTCTTGAAGCAGAGAAGCTATTTGTCTTGGCTTCAGTTGGCGGCTAAAGTTTGACACCCCTAAACCAAAAGCTCTTTTGTCCTAAGGATATTTTCAACAGGGGAAGGTTCGGTTCCTGTTAGGAATACTCTCATTCCCTTTAGCATTTCTCAAAGACCCTTGAAAAAAGAACGTGCACATAATCAGCGACCGTGCACAGTGGCGGATTTAAGGGGGGGCAACTAGGGGCAGTTGCCCCTCCCTCAACGAGTTGAAGCAAGTTTGGCGCCCTTATTTGAAAATTTTGCGCCCCTTTTGAAAACTGAGAATCAGGTGAAAAAGTTTCTGCGACCAATAGGTTAATTTCCTTTTAAGAACTACC
>NW_027019322.1:7102947-7266310 GCF_013076305.1 Rhopilema esculentum
GTAGTGGGTGGCTGTTACCCCTGTTTCTTTCTTGGGAGCCTTTTCCACAATTCCCGCCTTTATCTGCTCTTGTATGATGCCATCATAAGCTTCTAACTGCTCCGGGACTCTAGATAATCTTTTCAGCTGAGAACGTAGC
The DNA here is from genome assembly GCF_013076305.1 of Rhopilema esculentum. Next base: position 7,103,087 of record NW_027019322.1, read on the forward strand.
CGCTTTTCACATAGCTTCTTGTTGTCTGGTAATGAGGCTTTGGCTGTTGCTGACTTCCAAGGTAGATTTACTACATAACGTCTACCGTTGAACTTGACTGTATCTTTGAACTCCACGTGCACTGGATCACCTTCTCGGATCCCGACAGTCTTTAAGTCCCATAGCCTGTCTACTTCTGTAGCTATCTCTGGCCTGTTCTCCATACAAAACAACAATTTACTTTCTTGATCATCAGTTTTTGTTCCTTGATAAGTTGGTCCTAACAAAGTCCATCCTAATTTGGTTTCCTCGGCAATAGGCTGATCTTCCTCCCCCCGTATATAACGTCCTGTCTTTACTCTACCCAAATCTTCAAGACCAATTATGACGTGAATTTCCAATTCGTCGTACTCCGACACATCTGAGAATTTGATGTCTTTCAAGTGCTTAAATCTTTGCTGTACAATTTCAGGTCTGGCGTTCCTCACAGTTGTCAGTTTGCTTAGCGTTGCGGCCTCTGTAATGAGCTGAACTTCTCCTTCCATATTCCTGATCTCTAAATTATAAACAGCACACCTGTGGCTTCTGCTTCCATGAATAGTATCAAGAACCTTTGTTTCATGTCGAATGGGTTTACCTTTCAATTTGTCAGCAATCTTCTGCACCAAATACGTTTTGTCACTACCTGTTTCTAGCAGCATGCGATATGGAACTGAGTCATACCCTGGTATGTTAATCTTTGCCTGCACCGTCTGATACGCAATAGCTCCTTTAGTGGCAACATGCAAATTTGGGGTTGTTTCTCCACTGCATATCGATGTGTGGTGCCCTGTTTTCTTGCACTTGTCACACTGCCTTTTATCTCTGCACTTTCTTTGAGGATGTTCTTATCGAAGACACTGAAAACATCTGTTGTATTTACGCAAAATGTCCTTTCTTTTATCAGGATCCTTGACTTGGCTGCACTCTCTACTTTGATGTTCTCCAAGACAGTAAACACAAGAGGTACTGTTGACTGAAAGTACTCTGCCCTCTCTTCTCCTTTCGAATACTGGTTGGTCTTGTGACTCACTCGCACTTCTTATCACCAATTCTTGCCACAACTTATCAAGAAACTCTCCTATCATCCACTCATGATTAACATCCTTTGATCGACGTATGTTGATTGCTACATCTCTTGGTACTTTACCCATCAACTCTGGGACAACAGCTACCGAGTAGTGCTCTCCTGGAACTCCTAATACCGACAGCGCCTTGTAGTGTGAGTCTACATCATCATAAAATTTCCTCAATTTGTTCACATCTCTTGCATTTGAAACTCCTTGTGTCGCCTTTAAAGCTGCCATATGGGCTTCCTTCAACAATCCTGTCTGTCCATATTTTTCTTTGAGGATTGCTATTGCTGGTTTGTAATTGTCCCCAATTATTGACAAATTGGCGATCGTCGTGCTCGCTGGCCCATCTAAACATGCCTTCAAGTATGACATTTTGTGTACATCCGAGTAGCCTGGATTGTCATGGACATTTCTTTCGAAATTCTCCCAGAACTCTAACCACTTCATTGGGTCCCCATTAAAGCGTTTAAGCTCCAATCTCGGCAGTTTCACCATATTTTGGACTCCAAAATTAACTGCATTCTCACGTTCCCGCATATTTCTTGGGAGAGGGTTGAATCTTGTTTGAGGTTGCATTCTGCTTGCTGACTGTCCGATAGGTCCTGGTTGTCAACTATTCGTTCCAAACTGTCCAAAGGCGCTGTACTGTCCTAGGATGTCTTGTTGCCCATACGCTCCTGGCTGCTCCCCCCATCTTTGCGCACCAATGTCGGCCTTTTCTCCAAAATTCTCCAAATTACTTGCCCTTGCGCCTTCACTTGAAAGCTCCACTGGTGGGAAATTTGAAAATAGAAAGCCCGGTGACATATCTCCCTGTCTTGTTCTGGGGTCTTCCCTTTGGGCTCTCGTTGAACGCCCAATTCCGGTTACAATTCCCCTTTCAAATTGTTTCTTTTCAGTTTCTGCGGCCTTGTTCAAAGCCACTTGTACTTTGGCAGCGTATGCCCTGCTTCGTTTTATTTCTTCCATCAAACACGATCTTAACTTCAACTTTCGCATTTCCGCTTGTATCTTAACGTCGAGGTCTTTAATCTCGGTTAAACTTGGTTCTATCACGATTTGAAGTTCTTTAACTTCTTTTGAGATCTCCTGATCGACATTTTCGGTACCATTTAATTCATTTAACCGATAAAGTGCGTCCTTTAAGGCTTCTTTAAATACTTCTCTCTCGTCCTTCAATTCTTCGAGTGCGGCCATTTCGTCCCGCGTCGTCGTTCCTGAGTCGCCGTTCTCAGACATTCTCCCGCTAAAATTTCCACCAAATTATTCCACGACCCCGTGTGGGTCCCTTCGGAGGTGCCAGTTGTTGGAAATACCACAACCTTGCGAGTTCACTCGTATAAAATAGCGAAACTTTAGCGATGAATTCTCTTTTTGCGACTTCACCAAAACTCAACATAACAACTCAACTTGAAACATGATACCCTGCGGTTCTAACTACAAACAGTGTGGATATAAAATGCGGACCCAAGTCCTCATGGTTAAATGGCTATAATATTTTAAACAGTTGTTGTGTTAATGTAATAAACATTATAAAGCTTGTATTTCATTTACATGCATACATTGGAATATAATTATCCGTAAACAAATTGTGTATAAAAGGGGGCTCAGTTGAGCTTAAGAATATATAGTCTCAGTGAAATCTAAGTGAGTACTTTATCGACTTCTCTGAAAGACAACCTGGTGACAGGAGTAACTGAACTCTGGACGTAAACATGGCAAGGTACAGTTGGGTATGACTACGGTCGAAGACTAAGAGGCGCCACAGCTGTGAGCTGAGCGAAAAAAAATATGGCAAAATTCCAGGTCTCACCTCCAGCGAAGTTCACGTTCAAGCTAGAAGAATGGTCGAAGTGGATCAGGAGATTTGAACGCTTGAGACTGGCGTCTGAGCTGAACGAGAAAGATGAAAAAAATCAAGTAAATACGCTCTTCTACTATATGGGTGATGATGCAGACGACATTTTGCAGTCTTTTGGAATGAGCGAGGCTGACAAAAAGAAGTATTCTACGGTAAAACAAAAGTTTGAGGGGCACTTTATTATCAAGCGCACTGTGATATTTGAACGTGCTCGCTTCAATATGCGCGTACAATGTGAAGGTGAGTCAGTTGATAATTTTATAACTGATTTATATATTTTTGCTGAATTTTGCAACTTTGACACACTCCACGATGAATTAATTCGGGATAGAATTGTTGTTGGAATAAGAGACAAAGTTTTATCAAAACGACTACAACTGGAGGCCGATTAGACGTTATCGAAAGCTATAAACTTGGTTTGACAGAAAGTAGTTGTTAGAAAGCAACAAAATTTAATTTCAAGTTCAGTTTTCACAGGATCAAACGTTGATGTGCTTAATGAAAAAAGGCAAGCAAGGCCGAAACAAGAACAGCAGAATTGGTTAAGAAAAGAAAAACGAACAAAGGCAACCCCGATGGAAGTTTCTCTGAAGTCAGACAAAAAAAAATGAGATAAATGTTTTGATCCTCTTCACAAGAAAATCCACTGTCCAGCAGGCAACTCTCAATGCAATTCGTGTGAAAAAACAGGACATTGGAAAAAGGCTTGCAGAAGTAACAGCTCAGTGATGTTTCGGGTGAGATCCATGGTGCTGATCAACAGCAACACGATCAATGACTAAGTGTTGTTTTAAATAAATTGGTCGAGGCTAATATAACTTTAAATCTAAAAGAATGTGAATTAATGCCAAAACTGTAAAAGTTTTAGGCCCTGTTATATCTTCAGATAGAATTTGTGCTGATCCATCGAATGTGAATGCAATTACATCAATGCAGAAATCTAATAATGTAAAAGAATTAAGATCATTTCTTGGCATAGTCAACCAATTTAGTAAAATCAAAAGATATTTGGCAAGTGAAACTAAACGATTGAGAGATTTGCATTGCAGAGATAACCAGTGGTACTGGGACCCAGAACAGGATAAAGCTTTTAACAGTATTAAGCAATCACTTGTACCTTTTCCTATTCTAGCACTTTATGATCCAAATAAAGAAATGAAGGTTAATGCAGATGCATCTTCATACGGTATTGGTGGTGTTGTTCTTCAAAAGCAAAAAGATGGAAGTTGGAAACCAATATCATATGTTTCTAGAGCGTCAACGCCTACAGAGGCAAGATACAATCAGATCGAAAAAAAATGCCTGGCTTTTGTTTGGACATGTGAACGATCAAGTGATTACATCCTGGGGAAAGAAATGATTGGTAAAACTGATCATAAGCCGTTGATTCCGTTGTTGACCACATACATGCTGGATAAGCTTCCTCCGAGAACTGAAAGGTTCAGAATGAGACTCGTGCGATTTCTGGTTCTGGATAAGGACATGAACGATGTCCCGGGAAAGCAAATGTACACATTAGACACATATCAAGAATGTCAGCGAATGCACAAACCAGCGAGTCTGTAGAAAACCTGATTGATCATGATGAGATGGTGTCATACATATCAAGCATTATTCAAGCCCTGCCAGTCTCTGATGTAAAGCTGCAACAAATTATTCGAGCTCAAGAGAACGATTCGGTTTGCCGTAAATTGAAAAAGCATATTCTTGAAGGATGGCCAGAGATCAAATATCTGATTCTCACTAAGCCTTATTGGAATTGTAGAGGAGAATTCTCCATTGTTCAAAATGGTATGAAGTAAATACCCCTGAACCTCTCGGTACTACAGAATTTCCTGAAAGACCTTGGCGGTTAGTGGGAATTTATTTCTTCCACACAAAAACTTGTGATTATCTATTAATAGTCGATTAATTTTCTAGATTCATTGAAGTTGCAGATATGAGTAGCGGCAAAGGAGAAGCTAATGTTATCAACAAATTGAAGGACATTTTTGCGAGACACAGAATTCCTTAAAAGATCAGGTCCGATAATGGACCTCCTTTTGACAGTGGTGACTTTGCTCGTTTTGCCAAAAAATGGGACATTCAGTTAAGATCATCTAGTCCATACTACCCACAATCAAACGGCGAAGCAGAAAGGTGAGTCAGTGCAAACAATAAAGACATACTGAAGAAGGAAAAAGACAAGTATCAGGCATTGCTGGCTTACAGGTCTACGCCACTGCAGAATGTTTTTTCGCCTGCAGAGTTATTAATGAGAAGAAAGCTGCAAACAACGATTCCTGTTTTTCATACTTCACCAAAGTGGCCGGATCTCACAAAGCTGAGCGACAAAGAAACTGCCTACCGACAAAAGCAGCAAGATTACTTCAATACACGACATCGTGCAAAACCGTTACCTGTTCTGTGTATAGGACAAGAAGTGAAAATCACGAATCAAGAGAAACCCGGTATTGTTGTTGAAAAGAAGTGTCCAAGGCAGCATATAATCAGAAGAACACTACGCGTTCTCTATAACAGGAAACAATAGAAAACAACAAGAAACTAGTACAAACGAGCAGAAACGATAAGGAAATAACATGAAACGATTGTTGCCTTAGCGGAAACGATTAGTCTCCAAAACGAGGCAAGCTTATCATCCACGTGAGAATGGTCAATTCGGAGCTTTCAAGTTTCCATACTGCTCAGCCTGATGACGTAATTAGTTTACCCTAAACCTAACCCTAACCTTAACTCTAACCCTAAACCTAAACCTAACCCTTACCCTAACCCTATACTTGAAATAATTAATCATATTAATTTATGACTATAAATCATGCTTATTTATGACTACCAGGTCGAGCAATATGGAAACTAGACAATTCCGGTCAATTCAGGGTTGCCACACGTAGGGATTTCTACCTAGTTTAGGGATTTTCAGAAATTCGTAGAGAAAACCTACGAGAATAAATCAAAAAAGTAGGTAGTTTTTTAAATTGTAGGGATTTCTTTTAGTTTGCGGCCAAACAATCAAATTGCTTTTTTTTATAATCTCGAACATCGACTACCACCTATTTCCCCAGGACAATTTCCGAAAAGAGTATCATGAGACAATAATTTTCGTACCTTTTTAAACCAGTTGTAAAGAAACAGAAGCAAATTAACTACACCTCCCTCCCTTAAGTACTCGCCGTCAGATAGTTGTTTCTGCTTGTTTCTACTTGTTTCATAGTCGTTTCTACTTGTTTCCTAGTCGTTTCTGCTTGTTTCTACTTGTTTCATAGTCGTTTCTACTTGTTTCCTGGTTGTTTCTATTCATTTCCTGTTATAGTAAACACGCAGAACACCAACTTCAGAAGTGAAGCGTAACAGAATTCAAATCATGCCGCTACCACCTTCACCGCCTACAGCAGCAACGACATTGTCAGAGGAAAGTTCGAAGTCAGTTTCTCAAGATGTTCCACCTCTAAAAATTTCAAGCAGATCTAAGAGACTGATTAAGCCTTCTCGTAAGGCTCTTGAGAACATTGGAATATAATTATTCGTAAACAACCTGTGTATAAAAGAGGGCTCAGTTGAGGTTAAGTAAAACAAGTCTGAGTGAAATCTAAGTGAGAATTTTATCGACTTCTCTGAAACACAACAACGGTAATTAAGAGAACATTTTCAAATTTGACAAACTTTGAAAGATTTTCGTTCGCACTGACAATTACAGTGTAATGAATAGGATAACATCACGCTGTCATTAGTGACTTTTGATGGACAACAGTCTACACGCTCTTACATTTGGATGAGGAGCGCTGGCACTTTTTTCTGTCTCAAATGCAGTTTCAGTTAGAAATCGGCAACAAAGCAATCTTATTTTTGCTTTACCGTCGTACAAACAGTTACAAAACACGCTGGTTTATCAAAGACGCAAAATTAAAAAATCAAGCAGATCCCAAGTGTTTTAGAGTTTCCCTCGGCCCGAAGCATCCTGGTTAAAACACACTTTATACGATGAACGAATATTGAAAAGCTTGATGATTGAAGGGAACACATTTTGGAGCATTCTAAACATTATGCCAAAATTATTAGTTTTATTCTAGAAAAGAGGCGATTGGTTTGCTCGGTTTTGGTTCATCTCTTCTTCAAATTGTGTAAACAAGCACAGAATCGCAACTCTGACAGAAATGATGGCATGTCTTTCCCGTTTCATGCTGGTTAATCATTGATTTTCATAAAAAGTACTGCTTCGGGGCTCTACGACGGAATATTTGAGGGATTAGTGAAAATCGGGCTGTCTGGTGAAAAACAGATTTTGCCTTTTCGCACTGTACCAATTATACAGTTTCCTGAAAATCTAAGACCCTATTCGCACTGCATCTAGAAACCTGATAATGCTAATCCCTTATTGTTCTATCTTCAAAGGCGGCAAGGGTTTGTCAGGAAGTAGTTTAATTGGTAGAGTGCGAACAGCAAAATCTGAAATCTGACAAATTGTAACGTTTCGACTAATTGGTCAAAGGTTCCGTCGTAGAGCTCTGGAGCATCACAATCTGATGAAAATCTATGATAAGCAGCGGGTGACTCGACGGACATGCCAGAATTATGTTAACACCAATAAAAAAGCCCAGGGTGCTATTTGAAATCATGTCACAATTTAAAAAGGTACAATTTCTTAATGGCAGCCTGATAACGTGTTAGATAACAATACAACATCTCAGAAAACTGCCTAATGCGAACAGAAGTCTGACAAACTTTGTCAATCTTGAAAAAGTTTTTTTAATTGGCGTGAGAATATCGGGTTTGACAAACATTATCATACTTGCAGTGCGAATAGGGCCTAATGCTGCCTTTAAAGATAAAACAATAGGCAACAAATTTATAAGGTTTTGATGTTGTAGTGTGAACAGGCCCTATAACATGAATGGGGCAAGCCAAAGACTTTTTAAGTGTTGTCCGTTGCCTCTCACCGCCATAATAAATTGACAGCAGAATATATACTAAAATCTTTCATAATGAAAATGAGCCAAGAGGGCCTTATATATTGGCCCAATTCTGAGTCCTCTAAATAGCACCCAAATTGTTGAATATAAGTAGCCATTTACCTAGCTCAAATCTAAAATTGATACCATAAATGATGTATCACCAAAATCTTGATTGAAGGCTAAAGGAGAAAGAGCTTAAAACTAATTTTTAAGCAAATTCTCGATACAATAATAGCTATCGACAAGGTCTGGTTGGACCAATTGCATCATATAAACATGAAATCATTCCTATCAAAAATATATCCTAAAATCTATAAAGATATCAAATCTTATGTTCGCTTAAAGATTCATGTGCGTTCAAAGTAAGTACGAGCCACAGCTGACAAAATTTCCAACGAACTTCCAATAAACGCTCAAATCTGTATCAACACCAGTGGCGTAGCGTCTATGTATGCTACGCTTGCGGCGCAAGCGTAAAAATTTATAGACAAATTCTAAAATTCTTGCAACACTTTCAATGCATAACAATTTCCGCAATAAACGGCTTCTCTTTCTTGTCATGAGCAGCATGCAGTGAACTCTAGCGCCAACAGGCCAATTGGCCCCAAATTGGCTATTTTTCCAAGTAAACAGATCGCTAAAAATTATGAAATTCAAAAAATCTGAAAAACTGAAGCCCCTCCACATCACTCTTTTTGCCTGTCCAAAATAAGAGAAACATGTGATGCTCCAGTGCAGCTTCAGTGCAACTCGAGAGAAGCTTCTGAGAGAAGTGAGAATTTTCCGGACTGGAGCTTGCGGTCGGCCTGAGCGCAAGCCTTCCCAAATATTTGATAATCCACAACATGTTTCTACCTATTAGCTCCTTTTTGCGAATACTCTTTGCGTGATACATCATTTCAAATCCAATTATTTTCCTTTCTTTACTTTGTGACTGTTGAAAAGAGAAAAAGTTTCGTCAAAGTGGGGTCAGAGTCTATTTGTCATGATCCGCATTCCGTAATTCAAGTCAAAAGGCTTGCCAGTATAGTCAGAATTTACGGACCAGGGCATGCGGTAGACCTGAGCGCAAGCCTTGCTAAATACATGATGATTTGCCGGAACTAACTTTCTGAAACTTTACACATGGAAGCATCTTCAATTCTAACAACTCTCACAGCTCACTATTTTCATCTTAGTTAACTATGAGAGTAAAAAATGAGCAGAAACTGTTTCTCCTGTTCGCTTAGGCTCTGCAGTGTGCTAACAATTTCGCAATGTGGAGAGCTCCTTCTTGCGGGAATCCCCAGCTTCATTATAGCATAAAAAATTCTTACATTAGGTGGGCATTAGGTGATGCCTTTTCTTGAGGAATATGAATAAGAATAAAATCTTTTGCAAAGCAGTTTTAGCACTAGGAGTTATTCTAAAAAGTCTTGCTAAACAATTGAGCTTTTTTCAAAAACTTTCGCATGGGTGATAATTTCCCTTGGCCCCTCTTCACTTTCCAACCTCTGTCGGAGCCTCTGATGCTAAAAATAGACACCTTGATTGATTAGAATTAGAGTACAAATGATTTGTTACTTTCAAAATCAAAATTTATTATCACGATTATCATTAATTACCGCTTGTATTTTTTAGAAACTGAAATTACCATTACATTTATTCAACATAGCCGTATATTTTATGTTACCGCATGCCTAAGTTCTGCGCTCACGCTACGCCACTGGCTAGTACCGATAAATTTTGTTGGCTTGTTGCGAAAAACAACTGGGAGCCTCATGTTAACATTTTCAAAAGCTAAAAAAAACTCTCGAATATAACAGCACTATAACTTTTACCGCTTGCAACTAGCATCACCCGACGTAATAATTTGCGTCTTCGCATATAAGGCTTGTACACTGGGGTCACAAAAGTATGGAAACGGTGCTAAAATTGGCGGCTCGCAGAAGCCAAGGGCCTAAGCCGACAGGTTTTTAGAACAGAAGTTTATGTTTTTTGCAACAAATGCATTCGCGAGAATATTTGCGTAATTCCAATGGCGCAAGGATATTTGCGTAATTCCAATGGCTTTTAAAATATATTTGAAAGATTACCGTACTGTTTTGTGGGTAAGCGATCAAGGAAACGTTGGGCTGGTGCGGTGCTTTAGGAAATTTCTGGAAAATATTTTCGAAGGATTCATAACAAGATGCCTCAAAGTAAGACAAAACTATGCAAGCAAGTTTTGCTGAATTTTTCTCCTCAAAACAGCAAACTAATCATTAGATTTTCTTTTAACGGAGGCATTTTCCCGCCGTAACCTATCGTTTCCAAGCCCCTTGAGCTCATAATTCTGATTTTGAAATTGATCGGCTTAGGCCCGTGGTCACAGTGTATATTGCATATTCGCGTACTGGTCATCCCAAAACACTGTCTGACGCCCGGGAAGGGGGGGGGGGCGGTAACTTCAAAAATTTATGACAATGTTTGATTTTACCAAAATCGATACACCAAAATTTATTTTGTACAGGAAAAAGGTACCTGTACAAGTGCCTGTACCCCCGGGTAGTGATGTCAAGCGGGGTTCAAAGTGTTTTTGGCAGGCATTGTACGAGTTGTTAGAAGAGAGAGATTGTCTGTAGCGATATACTGTATACCGGTAAAATACAATTCCAGAAAGATGTTGTTTCATTGAAAGAGCATTTTTCAAACAACAATCTTTTTCACATTATTCAGTAGTTCAAAGATCAAATAAATATACTCTTTAAGTTCTTAATCATTTTTTACCAAAAAATTCAGTATTGAAGCTCCAGGTTCAGGTTCTGTTATGGCTTGCCTGGCCTTCCTGGCTTGCCTGGTTTTCCTGGCTTGCCTGGTCTTCCTGGCTTGCCTGGTCTTCCTGGCCTTCCAGGTCTGCCGTATGGTCCAGGGGGTCCCTTAGGTCCTTTTGGTCCAGGTGCTCCATCTCTTCCAGGGGGTCCCTTCTTACCGGGTTTTCCGGGTCTTCCTGGTTTTCCGGGTATTCCGGGTTTCCCTTTATCACCTGGCCTACCTGGTCTACCTGGTTTTCCCGGCTTCCCTGGGTGACCGGGTAATCCGTCATATCCTGGGTGTCCTGGGTGTCCCGGTTGTCCTTTTTTTCCTGGTTTGCCTGGTCTGCCTGGGTGTCCTTTTGGTCCTAAATGTAGAAGCATATTGAGACTTGAGAGTATGGTGAGGCGGATATCATAACAATAAAAACCTTGATACAAGAACTGTTCAAAATTGTTATAGATCAGAAGAAAACCTAACTGATTCTTTTTATGTTTATTTAGTATCTTGAAAGGGAAGAAACTAAGGATAACAATAATGGAAAGTAAGTTGAAGTAGAATAACGCAGCAAATGCAGATTGACCATTTAAGTAAATGAGGTAAAGTTAATCGACTTGGCCAAGTTTTTGACCAAATAAAACCATATGTATAGGGGATATGGGGCTGGTTTTATCTCTATGCTCCTTTCAGCATTTTGGCTTCATTCGGGTAGTTTTATCTCAATGAAGCGAAAGTATTCAGGCAAGATCAATACTAGCACACCCCCCCCCCAACCCACCATCCGCTATGGCCATGAGTACCTTAAGTACAAAAATTTTCGGCGTTTTGAAAATTTATTTGTATGAAATTGAAAGTTATCCAAAAGTTTGTCGCGCGGAATATTTTTGTATGATTTACGCATGCGCATTTTTATTGACTGAATCAAAAGCTACAATCTTTGAACATGAGTGTTTGCAAATTTTTGAAAACAGTCTTTCAAATTCCTCGTTTTCATCGCATATCAAAAAGTCACTAAACAAAGAAACTAAGAATTTGAGCCACTTCCGTAATGAAAATTTTTTGAAGCTTAACATTGTCACATTTTCAGCAGTCAGAGATTCTTCTAAATTTCTTGAAAGTTCAATAACAATCCAGAAATTTTGTGCGAATTGATAACCTAATAACCTAATAACCTAATGTGGTTCTGCTTTGAACATCCAAAAGACCGGTCAATATTGTCCGAAAATTTATTTGTCCGAAGTTTCAAAAATTCGTCCGAAAATATTTTCGCCGATGTTTATTGTCCGAATTTTTATCCCCTGAAAATTTTTGTACTAAATGTAAAACCGCTTACCCTTTGGGCCAGGATAGCCGGTGTGTCCCACTGGTCCGCTTGGGCCTGGTGGTCCTGGAGGTCCAGGGGGTCCTTTAATAAATTTCACTTGGACGCTTCTCGATGGACGATCCTCTAGGCTGTCGTCTTCACCCTCAAGGTACAGGGCATTTGCAATACCTAAATGAAACAAATCACGTGAATTAAATTGTTAACTTTTAAAGAAACATTAAAATATGTTTGTTCGTAGTTCAATACAAAGGCGGCGCTTGAAAAATATCTTAGTGGTGTTTTCAAGTTCCAAGTTAATTTTTTTAATTGAAGGCCAACCACTACTAAATTTGCAAAATGAGCAAATAATTCCAAATTTTTCGAGTAAAAGGCCAGTTCAAGTCTGTTTTGGGGTTCTCACCATCACCTTCCTCACCAGCACCACCCTTGGGTCAATACCGTTTTGTTTGGATGTAACTTGAAATTACTTTTATTTCGTTTTTAATTATTTATACCGGGTAGAAGCGTCGGTATTAAATACTGCTTTACAGCTTGCCCTGGAAACTAACAAAATGGAATTAAAGTCCTATTTACAATGATATTTCAAATCTGGAGTGATATAAAAGAAAACGAAAGAGGTTTAAATCAGTATTTTATTGTGGCTCACGTGAATGTTCTCTTGAAGCAGAGAAGCTATTTGTCTTGGCTTCAGTTGGCGGCTAAAGTTTGACACCCCTAAACCAAAAGCTCTTTTGTCCTAAGGATATTTTCAACAGGGGAAGGTTCGGTTCCTGTTAGGAATACTGTCATTCCCTTTAGCATTTCTCAAAGACCCTTGAAAAAAGAACGTGCACATAATCAGTGACCGTGCACAGTGGCGGATTTAAGGGGGGGGCAACTAGGGGCAGTTGCCCCTCCCTCAACGAGTTGAAGCAAGTTTGGCGCCCTTATTTGAAAATTTTGCGCCCCTTTTGAAAACTGAGAATCAGGTGAAAAAGTTTCTGCGACCAATAGGTTAATTTCCTTTTAAGAACTACCTCCAAGTTATGTTGTTTATTTCGAAAATGGATCTGAAATTGTTGTATACAGCGTATTCCGTCACCAATTTGTGAAAATTTTTCAGCGCCCCCACTACCAACTGACCCTCCTTCAAATTTGCTCTGGATCCGCCCCTGACCGTGCAGTGACTTGTGCACAATGCTCGTTGTTTCAAAGTCCATCATTCGCGTAATCCAGCCAAGTTTTTTAATACGTGGGTGTGAGGAGGCATGATAGGGGCTCTATGTTACTATTCTGGCTGCTTTTTTGCAGCTTTTGTGATATTTAAAGAACGTTCTAATAAAGTTACCCCCAAGAAATACGGCTCTACAAGATACTTATACATCGTTTGGATAGTTTGTAAGGCGAGATATCTTTCGAGCCATTTTAACTACCTATTTCTCAGGAGATTCCGAGAACGTGCATGCGCTATTAAAAGATTTTTATATAGAAAGATATGTACAGTATTAATGAAACCATTGCTAAAATTCATATTTATAGGCTAAAAATAGGTGGTTCGTGCAACGGTTTTTCAATGAAGGGGGGAGGGCCTTTGTCTACATTCATTTCTGAGCCATTCGAGTTAACCAATATCTTTGTTTGAACTCGGAAATGTCAAAAGTCGATTTGTCTCATCTACTAGTTTATTTTCAACAAAAATGGGTTGTCGAATGAAATTCCAACGGTCATTCTGTGGATCAATATTGTCAAAGGTGATACACTTGGCTAGACCTTGGCTGAGCCAAAGGGCAAATCGCTGAAAAAATCTAGTACACTTTGCTGAAAAATCTGTAAAAATCTTCTTTAAATCTGAAAATTTCAAGAAATCCTCAAAAAGCTATAAAATTTTCAAAACATCTTCAAAAACCAACAAATATAAAAAATGCTCAAAAATTTCTGAAAAATCTTGGAAAATCCCAAAATCTCTAAGAAAAGTTATATTTTTTGTGCTTTCATGTGTAAAAGATCGAAAACAACTGGCGCGAAGATATCAAAACATACAAAGTAATCAAAACTGAAAACGTCTCGTCTTGTCTTTTGTGCTAAACGTATATCTATTTATTTCGTCTAAGATTCGAGAAAGCTTTTTAACGATCAAGACAGTACAAGAAAAAACATAGCAACCCAAGTAACACTGCCTATCTTGGCCGAGGTTTCGATCCACAGACCAGCCAAATTCTATCTACAGGTCCTATGTAAATCAAAATCCTACCCAAAAATTCAAGATGAAAGATTTCAAAAATGTTCGAGAATCTCAAAGACCTTCAAACTAAAAAAAACCTTCCAATACTCTGAACATCTAAAAATTTCGTACCTTTTTTTGGAAATGATTTGTCTCTTGGGCTAAACCAGAATCTAAAAAAGTTTACCCTTATATTCCTGATTCAGTTACGACATCAGTTATTTATAAAGCAAGCTTTCATGTACGCTTTATAAGAACAACGTTGTGTGTTCAATTTGTGAAAACTTGGATACTCACCAAAAAGCAAACAGCACAAAATCAAGGTCTTCATCTTGATCTTCGTCAACTTGCCCCTTGCAAAAGAACCTGACCCCAAGTGATGAACTGATTCTTTCTGTCCTTTTAAAGAATTCTACCTTCATTAGGGGTATAATTAAACGAATTCTTCACATCCTGGCTCACCTTTCCACTCATGAAATTAACAGTGAAATCATATTTTTGGTATGATAATTTCATGGTTGAGATTGCCTCTGAATATAATTTACCAGTGACATGCAAAGTGGTATGTCGAATAGTTGGCAACTCTTGTAATGGTAGCAATTTTGACAAGAGCCATTTGATAAGAGAATTAGCTCCCCTCCCTCCGTCATTGGCTTAGTTGTAATTAATTTTGTGAAGTAGTACAGCCATAATTGTTTTCAGGTTTTCAGGTAGATTTTCATCTGAGTAGCAATTAGGCATAAACAGTATCTTGTGACTTTCTGACACAGTTTTATGTCTACCTTATTCTTGATTGCTTCTATTAAAATGTCTACATTGAAGCTTGTGCCAATTGACGTAAATTGAATGCAGAATAGTCATTGGTTGTTAATTTGACAAAAGTTCATGTCCAAACGTCAAGATATGGTTGGTGTGCGTGCAACTGCGAAACTAGCTGAAATGTTTATAAATGCTATGCGAATAGCTAAAGTTGCTTCTTCTTTGGTTTTTTCTCTGGAGCACAAAGTTTATAAGAAGTACCAATTATTGATACCGTGAGGTCTAGAAAAATGTTGCATAATACCCATCGACAGTACCTATTAATGTACATTAAGGAAGGTGCGGTAGCGGACAAAATAACGATGGCTCTCAAATTAAAGCTGATGAAAATGCAATGTAAAAACTGCAAATTGATACCAAACATGCCTGTAATAAGAACTTTGATGGGTACCCTGCTTAAAAACCCACAAAACATGTCTTTTTCCGAATTTGATTTCCTTAAAGAATTATCTCCAATCTCCATCAAAAATTTTGCTTGTTTTTTGTAATTTTTAGGGCACAATTGTTATGAAATGAGTTTTTTGCCAATATTTTTAGTTTCTTTTTTCAAAGCTTTCAAACCTTCGTGTAGATTATATGCTGGATTTAGAGAACTGGAATTTCCATCAAGTCTTGTTTCAAATATCTAGTAGAAGAATTTTTTTATTTTCGGAAAGTATTTTTGTAAGCCGCTTATCTTCAAAAGTGAATATAACCGAGAAACCAAATTTTCACGAGACACAAAAGACGATTTCGATTCATTTAGACACCTTTTGACTACCTAAATCTGTTAAAGTTAAGCTCTGACTAAACTAAGTTTCTATCTATATGGAACTTCGAAATTTTCCAGACCTTTATCATAAATACTGTACAAAGAAGTGTAGTCAGTACTTTCGTTGTCATCACCAAGGATGATATTCGAAAGTGTATGTTTCGTTGTCAAACCGAATGCCCCGTGCACCCCAGTGCACATTATTTTACTTTATTTTACTTAATCATGGTTTATTTTCACGGCTAGCGAGACTTCAGCTAGCCAGGAAAATGTTTTCCTGTGTGAACGCTGGTGCTATGTGTAGCAAATCAGGTTTCAAAGAATTGTCTATAAAAATTCTATTTATTGTAAGACAACCGATATTTGTAAAGGGAGCTAGGGAACGGGTTTTGAACTGAAAAAAGATGTTTTAGTCAAGATCCCTACCATTGGCACAAGATTTTACTTAGCTTAAGATGATACAGTTGCACTCTTCCCTTTACCCGTCACATTATGCAAAAAATAATGTTTTGGTAAAAGACAGACTAGAAAAATACCACTCTTATGTTTGTTCTTTTTTGAAAAGAATCATTTGTAGATAATTCAAATCGTTCAATTATTTGAGGCTAAATTATATTAGAAAGTTCTTAACCAATTCTCAAAGTTTTGTTATCGAAAATGTGTCCAAATGTTGTCAATAAACATGTTTCTTTGGGTACCAGTATTTCTTGCCTGGCCTTCCTGGTCTGCCGCGTGGTCCACGGGGTCCTCTTGGTCCTCTAGGTCCTGGCCTGCCATTTCTTCCTGGCTCTCCTTTTCTTCCAGGTCTTCCGGGCCTTCCTGGAAAACCTCGCCTGCCTGGGCGTCCTGGTCTTCCACGCTTCCCTGGGCGACCGGGTAGTCCGTTTAATCCTGGTCGTCCTGGTCGTCCTGTTTTCCCTGGTCTGCCTGGTCGTCCTGGTCGTCCTTTTGGTCCTAGATAAAGAAAACATTACTGTGTTCATTACTGATTGACAGAATTTTATATACAAAAAACCAGTACATCTACCGGTAACAAACGAGGTTTGAGAAATATTCCATATATTCACTTTTTTTAGAACTGAGAAGGGTAACAAACTCATAGTAGATTTTATTAAAATCCAAGTTATACGTAGACACGAAGGCCAAAATGCACGATAATATGATTTAGCAGACCAGCGAAATAAGATGATAAGATACACAGGCGTTAAGAACCCGGATATAGCTACTAATGAGTTTTATATAGCTGTCCATGTACATTAACTATCGTCCAAACCATCTGTAAATAAAGAGATTATCATCATTATTATCATTATTGTTATTTTCCATTTAGATCTATGGGAAATATGGATTGAAGCAGCTTACCCTTTGGGCCAGGAGGACCGGCTGGTCCTTCTGGTCCGCTTGGGCCTGGAGGTCCTGGAGGTCCAGGGGGTCCTTTTATGACTTTCACTTTGTATCCGTAGCCATAACTTGCATCCTCTTGGCTGTTGTCTTCACTTTCAAGGTACAGGGCATTTGCAATGCCTTAAATGAAGCAAATCAACGAATAGTTAATTCCAAGCTAAATTCTACTTTTTGAATACATTCAGTTACGTTATTCTCTGTTTGATACCGTATTGGTTTGATTTTAGCCTTTTACTTTAAAAGTGTGTTTCAATATTATTTCAAACATGCAAATAACAACTAGACAACTTCTCCCTATCGACTTAAGCTGATTGATTAAGGTTTTATTAATTAAATAAAAGTACCCTCATTAGTGCAAAAGTTTGTTTCATCCTTCAGCCTTCTTGTGTTGTAGCTCTCGTTAGTTGACACGTTGTCCATTATGATAGATCCTACATCCTCATAGAGCTACGCTACTATATATGTAGATGTGTGCATCTTTTAAGAACAAAACCGCCGAAATTAGGATCCTCCCTTTTTCAATCAGTTTTCCTATATGCGCTGCAGAAATAATTCTGTGTACATAAGAATATAAAAATGAGTGTACTCACCAAAAACCAAACAGCACAAAATCAGAGTCTTCATTTTGATCGTCGTCAACTTGCCACTTGAAAATGAACCTGGCACCAATTGAAGAGCCTGTCCTTTCTGTCCTTTTTATACAGTTTTACTTTCATTAGTGATGCAATTTGTACTGTGCATCCCATTATCGATTTCCTGTGCTGAAAATTACGGTAGATTTTGTGGTTGTTGCATAATTATTTCTTGATGGACAGGAACATTAATTCAAATTTGCTAACTACATGGAAAATTATAAATGAACTACCTAACAACGCCCTTGCTTGCTACAATATTTGTATTTGATACTTAAGAAACTACATCATCATTGAACCCACAGCCTTCCTCTATCACTTAACGTAAAGAATATTTCACCTATGCGCTTATAATTAGCATCGGTTCTTGAAATAATGAATAAAAAATTACATCTAAATGCTTCGGTTTTGCAGTTTCGTAATGCAATTACAAATTTTTAGTCAAAGACAATTCCATATCGTGTTCATTATCCTTATGTATATGCAGAGCAATTCAATGAGAATTAGTGATTGCGAGAATTTCAAAGCAAAAAGCTTAGTGTTGCCAAATTTGTAGAAAATATCTACGGCCAAATCTCAAGTAAATCATTTTGAAGTATAAATGTGAAGTATAACTTCAAAACTGGGGCTGACTCAGGATTCCATTGAAGTGAAAGGGATTGTTTTAGCATACCCTTATTTTGCTTTTTCGTCTTATATATTGTAAATAGACATTGCTTGAGACCAAAAATTACTGAAATATCACTTATCAACTAAAAAAATAAAAGCAATTAGAGTTTGTTAAAAGGGGGTAAAATTATTCTCTCGTTTGATACGACCTAAGAAAGCAGGAGCGGTGACGCATATAACCATGCCCCCCGGGCCCCCTGATGTCCTTAAATGTTTGGGGCCTCGAGCAAAAGATCTATAAGGTGGCTTCATATTTCGAATATCAATTAAATCGAAAATTTAAGAACAGATAGGCTAAACGTCGCTCTTTTCGTGCGTTGAACCGAATTTGAGTTCGGCGGACCCCCGGCGCATAAAAAGAGCAACGTTTAATATCAGATCATTCAAAAGGGGCATAATACGACAGGGTCAGTCGTGCCCACTTATCGCACCAACTAGATTCTGCTGCACTGAATCAAATCAGTCGAATTCTATCAAGTTAAAGGTCGCTCTTTTCGTGCGCTTAATTCAATAATTGGTTTGGTGCATGAGAAGTTCGACGTTTAACCTAGGCTACCCTGGGTACCAGAATCACTATATATCTATTATTTTATATAGTGAGTCTGGTACCCAGGGTAAACCTAGGCCTTAGAAACTGCTTTGGACGTCGGCTAACGTGTTTTGTCCCACGTCCCCGCCGTGATCAAACTTCCACTTATATTAAGGAGAGTCTTCAGCTCATTGAAAGTCTTCACATAAAGCCTCTAAAGTAAGCCCCTATTACACTTTTGAACTCTTAAGGGCAGCAAATTATGTTGGTTCACCTCATGGCATAGCAGAATTATTGATTGTAAACAGCTATTATATTGAAAACCTCAATGTCCATAAGTGAAAAATTTTTACTTTTCAGCATTAACAAGTGGGCTCAGCCCCCTGAATCCCCTAACCCTACAACATCGTTACCAAGTATTATGATATAGGGACAGATCCAGGGGTATTCCACATTCACATTCCACACCACATTCAATACAAATTTCTGAAAAATTCATTTTTATTTTCATGTGGCCTTTTGTGCTACGCTATTCTGTAGAATAGGTTTACATTTGCGTGAAGTTCAACGTGATATTCAATAATTTATTGAAAATTGCCTTTTAGGAGCCTCAAAAGTGATAAAAGTAGCGTGGTCAATTTGCTTCTCTTTGAAAACTAGGCCAGTATATTAAAGCTGTCTGCGAAATATTTTCCCATACCTCAATCGTAGGCTAGCAGTAGGATAAGCTAGCAAGAGTTTCCTTTTTCTTTTACCTGCCGAAAGAGATTCTTTACACGACTTGAATATCAACAAGGAATCTGGCCTTCAATCCTAGGAGTTTTTAAACTACTTTCAAACTGATTGCCATCGAAAAAACCTACTTAAATCGTCATTTTGCACCAGCTCCGCACATTCTAAATGGATACTGATACTACCCTCACTTCTAAATTTTAGAACATGGGTTGTATCCAGTACCGGGTGTTGACCTAAGCAATCCGATTATTTAAAATCCAGGTTTGAACTTTTGTTCTAATTAACTAACCATTTTTGCATTCAAATACATTGAGTGGTGCCCCTCCAGGCCATGCCGCCACGCCAACCGCCAGTCAACAATTCAACATTGCCGCGCCGCCGTTCAACCGTATTTCAATTGCTGGGAGGCTGTTCTGTGAACGTGTGGCTTAACAAGCAAAGAAACATACACGCAAAAAACATACATGCATTTTGTGATTTATGAAAAGTTAGGGTGTTAAAATTCTCCACTAGTCTTGTCATGCGATGTTGTGTAAAGAGTTATTCTTCTTGCTTAGTACAAGGGTGGCAGTGGGTGCAAGGGCAATTCCACGAGCAAGGGTGGCATAAGCTATATGTGCAAATCCCGAGTAAGCTATTACATGGACTAAAGAAAAAAATCACAAGCAGAATTACAAAATTATAAGGAACAGGAGCCTTTTGTGACAAGTAACACAATCTGTCTTGTTGGAAATAAACACTCTTTCTAGTTCAGGAAAACAACCTTTTGTAGCACTCGTACATCTGATATACACTAATGATCAGAGCCTTTTCAGCATATTAACTAGGGGGGGGGGCAATTGCCCCCGCACACCAAGTGGCTTTTCATTGTTTTAAACAGTAGGCTATTGTCTCTTTCTTTATATGAACAAAGGTTTTCCCTCGTAGCTAATTTCCCTTGGAAAGGTTATGGTAATGATGGCTTCAGAAAATTGGTATCAGATCTGTATGTAGATTTGAACATATAGTTTTATGCCACCCTTGCTCGTTGAATTGCCTTTGCACCCACTGCCACCCTTGTACAAGGCAATCAGGATAACACTTTGCACAACATGGAATGAAAAGACTAGTGGAGAATTTTAACACTCTGACCTTTCATAGATCACAAAATGACGATTGAAGCAGTTTTTTCGAAAGCAACCAATTTGAAAGTAGTTTAAAAACTCCTAGGATTGAAGGCCAGATTTCTCTTTGATATTCAAGTCGTGTAAAGAATCACTTTAGGCAGGTAAAAGAAAAAGGAAACTCTTCTAGCTTATCCTATTGCTAGCCTACGATTAAGGTATGTGAAAATATTTCGCAGCCAATTTTAATATGTATTTTAGCACTAACGTTCTCTTTTTGCCGTCACTGTAAACCAAAATCTCTGTCCGGCAAAACATTTTAAGGGGGTTTTAATATGGGGTATCCCCCATAAAGGATGCAAAACCAGTATGAAAATTTGGTAAATTTTTGGTTGTTATTCTAATCAAATGAAAATGTTATGAGAAAATTGGACAGAGTAGCAAAGAGGGCGATTTCCCCAATCAATCCTTATTTAGTCAAGTCACTGCCAAAGGTCCGTCTACTTAACCGCTTCTTTTATTTTCATGTAAGCATGGCGATTATGTTTCGAATTACCCATTATAACACATGCGTATTCATTTGTATCCAATGTATTAGCTGCACCTTGCTGTTAAAAATGTTCCCCACCCAATCTAAAGTAATTTTTATCACACACTAATTGATTTTTGTTTCAAGTATATTGTTGACTATCTTGAATCAAAATTTCTTTAATTTATTATTCCTCACAACCACAAAAATTTCAACCAAAGCATGTATATCACATAAAATTTATTTTTACTGCCTGTTTTTTGTAACATTTGCTCGTTTAGCTAATAATTTGGAAGTTTCTCTTAATCATGATGTAGATAAAATATACCTTAATAATCGAGAATGAGCCACAAGACTCTATATCAAATGTGATCGGCTTTTATACAATTAACTGAGGTCGGTAATTGCGGTTCGGATTTTACATAAAAAGCGGGTACAACTCCGTGTTCAGCAGTCACCACAGCGTTGTTTTCAGTAGTGGCAAAGAAGACAATTCAAGTGAAACCAATCATGAGGGCCTTGGTGCTATGCTGTTTGTTGTTTGGTATGTTGCGCCTTTCTTTAAGGTTTTACCATGTTTAATGCTTCATTTGGAGTGAAAGTCATTGATTCGATCAAATCCTTTACTCGACGTTTACAAATCTTGGGTGAAGCAATCTAATTTGAGGTGAAGGCAGATGCTCGACACGCAACAATTGATGGTTTCTCAATTTTTAACTTTTGTTGGTTTTTTTAGAATTGGTCTCCATAATTTATTAAGCTTCTTAAAAAGATCAGGTACTTGTCTTTCTTTCCATAAAATAGGCATTTTACCGTCGTATTTTCTGTGATTGGCTAGGCTCCCGTGCCCAGCTCGATCCTTCACGTTTAATGAAAAACCAAGCTTCTTGCAATCATTTGCTACCGTAGCTTTTCCCAACAATCAGAGTATATCTTTCATGTTTTTTCCAATGCACTTTTGTTTCACCCACAATCTTCTTCTTCTAGGCATCGCCACTGCAATGTATATTGACAATGAAAACGATGCAGAAAAAGATCCAGGATACCGATACGGACATGGGTACAGGGTGAAGGTCATCAAGGGACCTCCCGGCCCACCCGGACCACCGGGACCACCCGGGCCAGTCGGACCACCTGGTCCACCTGGAAGAAAAGGTATGAAACATCAAAACTTCTTAATTTAAATCTTGTTCGTTTTATTAAACGATTTCAAAAAATAAGCAAACGCTTTTCTTGGAATTCACTCTTATATACAAGGAAGACTGCCTTACGCACCGAAAATGTTTTTTGACCACAACAAAATTTTACTTGCATTGCTTGCTTGCGGTTCACTTATCGAAGCAATCATGTCCGTTCCACAAACTCTTCGTCGGTAATCGTGTGTTTTGAAATGAAAGCGTACATTTTATCAGATGTTGAAATAATTCACCGGCAACGGCAATTCTTGTTGATACCAATCTTTTTTAGGTCCAAAAGGACCGCCAGGGAGACCAGGCAAGAATGGACGCCCAGGAAGACCTGGAAGACCAGGAAAGAACGGACGACCAGGCCGCCCAGGAAAACGTGGAAGACCAGGACCCCCAGGTAGACGAGGTTATCCAGGAAGGCCTGGAAAACCCGGGAGAAAGGGACAGCCAGGAAGAGACGGCAAACCAGGACCTAAAGGACCAAGGGGATACCCTGGCCCACCTGGCAGACCAGGCAAGAAATATGGGAAGCCATGGTACTAGAATCTATTTAGAGTTTGCAAAAAAGCACAATTTTGACACTAATACCTGAAATGAGGACACTAATTTTATGACAAAAGTAAAACTACGGTTTCGTAGCAATTACTTGAATGATTTCTAACTTTTCTCAAGTTTCAACTTTTGTTTGCTTAATTTCTCTTGTGATCCTGTCTATTATAAAACGCCACAGATCCGTGTTTGAAATTAATATATCTACAGGGACATCTTTCGAGCTCTTGCACTGTACCTTTTTGTTTAATCGGCCCTGCCACTATACAAGTGTGGCAATCTAATGTTATTTATGGTGGATCAACGTTTTTATGATTAAATGATTCTTCGGCTTCCAGTACCATCTGCATAGCATAAATTAAGTGAAACAACAAGTATACGCTTAACAACCTACTCGTTCTTTCTAAATAAAAACAGCTTTTCCACCGATCCCTGGGTCTGCCAGTGCGTTCGTCAATCAGCAGTATTTTCTGTTTTTAAGCATTAGTTGTAAGGTCGTTGAGAGGTTTGGGGGCCCAGGGGCAAGAATTAGGAGGCCCCCTACGAGCAAAGCGAGCATAAAATTTCATTTGATAACGCCCTTTTGATTAGCTTAAGTACTTTTCTTTTTCTTGCCATCGTCAGAAAAGTTTTACTCCACTCTCGGCGGCCTTGTTAGTTACTATCGTTGATGATCGATGGTTCGAATATAAACACCTTGAGGTGAATCGTCCGCCTAAATCTCATATTTCAGTATTCTGCTTCTCTAATTTTAAAAAGACTAGTTTAACGCGATGCTTACGCATACATACTTTTGATAATTTTGGATCATAAATTCAAGTGCAGTAAAATTTGCCAAGTCAGACACTGGTTTATTTCTAAACGTTCTTTATTTAAAGCTAAATGAATTGCGCTTGGCGCAGAACAGCCTATTTACTCAAACATTTCTTATTATCAATAACAATTTCCAAAAATGAGCCTCCCAGTTTTGTGTTCCTGCCAATTTAATCTCTAGGAATTTCAGAGGGGAAATTTGGTCACTTGTCGACTCTCGCCAGAAGCTTTGTAATCTAACACGTCTCTGAAACTCTTGAAACCTCAAGACTGTTTACAGTGGACATGTGAACAAGGGCTGACATAAACAAGGCAACCCAGTCTTGCTTAGCCGAGTTTGCTCAAGATTGCTGGCGTGGACGCACTTAAACATGGATCGTCTTCATTCTGCCTTCGAAGGTGCTTGTCGAAAGCTAGGCTTAAAGAGAGTCTATTATAAGAAGCGCGAGGTGTGTTTCAAAATAAAGGCGATGGGATTGGCTGGGATGCCTGTGGATGGTGTTCAAGCAAGCCATGCCAAGGCGGCAGTAGCTGAGTTGGTTAGAATCTGGGACAAGGGAGACTCTTTGAATGTTATTCTTACCATATCTGCAAGTAAAGGATTGCGAATTAAAGACAAGAGGGGCAAAGAGTTACTCTGCTACAAAATCTACAATATCGCTAATTGCACAGTTCACAAGGAAAGCCCAGATGTTTTCTTGTTTATGGCAAGGCAGAGAGATACAGAAATCAATTGTCATGCATTTTACTGCAGTGACGAAGTGCAGGCAGAAGCAATTTGCTTGTGTTTGTCCAGTGCTTTCCATAAAGCTTTCGAGGCATGGGTACGTCTAAATGGGATCCCGCCAAACCCTTTAGACCCCAATCAAAAGACGGAACCACAAAAGGAGGAACCTTCCAGTCCTAAACAAACTGTGGACGTGGATGTAAAGGAACAGCATTCAGAGAAGGAAGAAATTTTCTCTTTTTCTTCTACTTCGCAACCGAAAAGAAATTTCGAAAATGGGCGACGACCAAGTACTCTTAGTGAGGCTTCAGCTTTCAGCTTCAACAGCCAAGCAGATGAGGCCTTCGCAACACTTCTTGCGGTCGAGGAGGGAGATGAGACACCACAAGTACCGGTTATAAGAACAGAGTATAACTGGGCTAATTTCGAGGAAAAGCAGAAGGTTTTATCCCTGCTGAATGGCGAGGACGTCGAATGGGAAGATGATTCTCAATGCTAAGAAATTTATTATATGAAGAACCGTTTTTTAAAATGCGACTTGTTTAGAAATTTGTTTTGACCTGCTACTTAAATTGGGCCACTTTTCGCCTTTTTCAGCAGAAATTTTGAGCAAATTCCTGTTTTATATAACCGCCTACACGCTATGTAACAGATATATTCTAAAATTGAAAGATCAGTACTACAGAGCAAAACCAATTTTCAAATATAATCAGCTAATCTAACGATTAGCAAAGGAACTTTTTTGAAGGAAAGTTTCTCAGTTTCTTGTTTGGGTTTTTGAAATTAATTAAAAAGCGCATGTGTGGAGCTATTTATTTGGCTTGCACAGTGTACTTTTGGAAATTTTTTAGATTTGGCCCTTTATGCGACTTTTGGCCTGAATTGGTTACCCGTCTGGTCTTTTGTAAATCCCATCTTGCAACCCTGACTCTGAGAATTCAGTATTTTATCATTTTACACCTAGTATTAGTCAATTTTTATTATTGCTTACTGTTTTGACAACAATATCTTTGACTTTATGCTATAGCACTGATCTAGTTATTATGAACCTATTTACGAGACCTCTTTCTCCATGTCCCCAATCCATACTAGAAGATGTTCAACAGTTTTAACTAGTGCAAATTTTAAACAAACTGTGAGTTGTGACACATCCCCTGCGTTTGGGGGTAGTCTGAGCTACTGCTGAAATAAACCACACCAATCCCTACTGAAGTCTAGGCGGACTATCTCCTCGTTAGGGTTTGAGTCTATAAAACGCAAACCGCTAACCAGCCCCCTAAGATCACTTCTCATTAAAAAAGACAATAAGAATAAGAATTTTGGCAATGGAATTTGTTTACGACTCATGCGGAAAATGGCCGGTATTAAGTGAGAAAGTGAGAAATCGTGATTTCAGCTCTATTAGTTGCTTTTTTTAAATACTCCAACTTGTTTTATTATGATTATGAAAAGGGAAGAAAGTGCTAAATCCGATGCCTTGCCGTCCAACATGCTAATTAAAAATTTAATTCGTTTCGTGCTCGCTACTTATAGATTCCAGGGGCAGCGAAAACGGGGGGGGGGGTGAAGAGGTACTTCAGCGAATCTCAAAAAGCACTGAAAGCCATCTGTTTTGCGTTTTCCTATGAAGGCGACCGCCACAAACGCTATTGCATAGGAGCATCTTATCAAAAATTCCGAAAAGTTGCCAAATTTTTAGACAATAACCAGCGGGTGCTTTGACCGCAGACGAGATGAGGTTTATACTCGGACGAATATCGAATTCAAAAAACAAGTACACGTTGTCAGGAAACTTGATCCTGCAAATGTTGCTCTTATATGGTGACATGCTTTGTTCGCGAGGGCAAACAGCGAGGGAAAGTCCCGTATTCTTGAAACAAAAACAAAACTATACCGTGGTTTAATGTTTCTTGAAAGATTTAAGAAACCGTTACTAGAACAAGTTGCGAATCGACTTTTGACAGCATTTATGCATCCAGAAGAACGTTTGTACCAGACCAAATGTCTATCGTTATGTAGCTGTCTACCACAATTGTGGTTTTAAAGTGTTATATTAATGTGTTTTTGTACAAACAGTGACAAGATACCCGGTTTTGAGTTTCGCTTCGGTCAACTATGCATATTTTGCAGCATAGGAAAACAAATGATGTTGCTGACATGCCTCGACCTGCATTGTTAGAGAGAAAGACACTGTGACACTTGAAATTAAATAAATTTCATATCTAGTTACATCATTTCCTTTTTACACAATTTACTTGCAACTCAGAACCCTGTTCTATACTAACAAAGCATGTACAGCTCTGCCACAAAGAGTTGAGCACAAGCAAGAAAAAGTCAACTTATATTAGTTACATTTTTAGAGGTTCATATAGCCATGATAAATAAAAAACCTTGACTGGTGGTCAATTTCTAAAAAAAAGGGGAGCTAAAACCACCATCCCCTCCAGCCTGTGCCCCCTGCCCCATGATGCCTTGATAATAGAACCTTTCACATTTATATTAATTTCATATTACTGAATACACACAGAATATGACAGATAAATTCTGAGCCTTTTAGGAACAACTGTGAGTATATGATTAGAAAAATGATTAAACAATACAGAGTAGATTAATAAACCAGAAGATGCTAGTGCTTCAGGCTTTGTATTTTTTTGCTCCAAAGCATCAAATAATTGTTTTCACGATCTTCAATCTTCATATTGAGTGACATGACAGTATATACAACAAGGTGACTTCTTTTGATTCATCAAGGTGCCATATGACTAGGTTCAGTAGATTGGTTTTGGCTGTTGGGTCAGTAAAATTCCAAAACGCTTCTTAAGGGTGTATCTATGACTTGAGTACTTGTCATCAGGAGAAAATCGTGCTGTAGAGATAAACAAGTTCCAATTTGTAAAGAATACAACTACATGTAGATACACACAGAACTAAAAGGGCCTTAATTATTGTTATTTTGATTTAAGTCACAGCATGGTACATGGAACCAACACATTTTCAGAAAATGGCCAGTAAGGTACAAAAATTTCTTAAGTAAATGTGTAACAAAATAAAATCTTCAGTTCACACATGAATGACCCTGGAACAGCAAAAGCTTATTGTCAATCAATTGCAATTTCTGGCCATTGTTTTAAATTTATATAATTCATTTAAACACTTCAACTAACAAGGTATACAAAAACATCAAGGTTACCATATAAAAACTGAGAACCCTGACAGGAGATATGTTAAATATTTTGATAAATTGTAATGATAAATAGCAGACAGACACTAAATTAAAGGCAGTATGTTCCATCACATTTTGCTGGCAATTCAAATTTCCCATTGGTTGGACTTAATAACAGAATTATTGTACGTAACTAATTGGCAACGTAAAGCTGATTCTCAATGCTTTCTTGACCATAAATGCGTTGCAAAGCCTTTGTTAACTTTGAAAGGTTGACTGATGAGACAAGGTACCTTTAAAGTACTAGATTACTGAAAGGCAGGTACTTGTAATGTAGGATTAGCACCACCCCCAACCAATTTCAAACCACCCCCCCCCCTACCAATTTAAAAACCTTACTACCCTGGTGGTTCTTTTGATGTGTGTTATTTTGTGTATTGCCTATAATACAGAACATAATAGCACTGACAGGCAATGCACTCGCAATTGGTCCATCCCATTACATCCCATAATTTATCGGATCTTTGAAACTTCACTTGGATTTCTTAATGAATAATGTGAAGACTGTAATTTGAAATTATCTTGCACAAAAGGACAATTTTATGGGTTCACTATTTTGTATATTTCAATGCACTATTTGGTGTAAAGAACAGGACAGCTTTAACATGGCATGAGCCATCCTGTTCTTTACACCAAATGTGTTGTGCAGCTGGCCTATACAGCGATGTGCACTTTATGACTGACTGGTAAACAGTTATTTTCAATGCAAATATATATTTTCAGTATTCAGCTTTCCATGAAAGAAACCATCTAGAAATTGACAATAATAAAGACACTAAACTTAGACTACATGCCCTAAGTTCATGTCAGTTAAACGGGGCCAGAAGCTTTCATCTAAACAATGTTTCAAATAAAATCATATCAAGTTATAAATAAATTCCGTTATCATACCTGGGTGGGCTGAAACTGTCTGATTTCCTTTAGGATCTGTTTTCTGAAAAACAATTGAATTCCTTTATTTGCTTCTTTTATGCAAAAATTTAATGGACCACAGGCCTCTTTGCCATGGCCCCTTTGTCATTGGTCTTTTTCCCCTCTAATGCCAGTGTGGAATCCATGCAGCTTACGCCAGAGATATCCAGCGTAGACTAATGATTTCCCATTGTCTTTCTATTGTTTCTTGGCATATGTCTGGCGTGAGCTTCACATGGATTCCACCCTGGCTACAATGTCTAGCAACCATGGCAGCCCTGTATAGTAAAGCTAAGAGTGGCAAGCTTAAATTGTGAAAGAAAGAGAAATAGCTGATCATTAGATAAAAATGGCACATTTGACTCAAGGAAATAGAATAATATTATTTTGTTTTTTGACTTAGTAATGTCTTTAACATTTGCATTACCAAATTTTTTGTTTAAGTTGCACCTAGCTTTTGATGTATTCTTCAATTGTTTCTATTTCTTACTAATTATAATAAATATTAAATTAATGTGTAAATGTGCAAATGTTTTAGCGACTATGCCACGTCAAGCTGTGGTTTATAGTGCCGTGGGAGCAAAGTCGCTGTCATATGTCAAAGAGACAAAATTTCAATGACCTTCGCGAGGAATAAAACTGTACATTTGGCATAATATGAAGCTATAACGTTTAGGTATGTGTTTATTTATTTGTTATATAATCTACAGTTACACAGTGATTGTTGGTAAGCCTGTTGGCTGTTGATGTGTAAGTGAACTGATGAGAGAGCGAGATCGCATGCGTCGAAATAAAAAAAATTATTACCTTCAACGTGTAGACTCTCTTCCCATCTTCCATGTAGTACATGAGATGCATTTTACGAATGAATTTTTACGCACTCCTATAAATAAGTTGGTGTCCTTTCTTCCACGCTGCTTTCTTTCGCGTGGTATAGGCCGAGGTGAAAATGAAAAGACGTGCTTTCAGCTGCAATGTTATTTTGACTTCGACATCAAAAGGAGGTCAGACGAAAAGCTACGGAAAGTTTGAATTACATTTTGATATTTATAAAAAATTAACGTATTGAAAATATACTTCTTTAAACAACAGTTCTTAGAAACCCTAGCAAAAAATATGTGATAGAGTATGTAAAATAACAGTCAAAAAAGCCATTTTAAAAAGCCATTAATAATCAAATCAAATCAAACTTTTTCATTCAGCAATAATCGTACAAGCTTTAAAGGTATACAATTGCTTTAAAAACTTCGAAAGCACGTCGCTGTAGTATCTCTTTCCCCCTCATTATAATGGCCTGGAGATTATAACTTAATGGAATAAGCCTCTACCGATCTGTGCATACCGTAGTCTCCATTTTTGAAGTCTAACTTAGGACATATTCACGCTATTTTTAAACTTGAGTGAACCAAGTACCTAAAACTGCGGTACATATACGTATATGAATAAGCCTAATGAATATGAATGCAAAAAATCGTCTTTTTAGTCAAGTTTTTTAACATGCTCATTACCAATTACCATAACTCCCCCGCTGTCTCCGTTTTTATACGTAGTTTACAACTGACAATAATATTGTTGGTGCATCGATAAAATCAGGGTAAGAAACAGGGACAATATTCCCTGCAGCAGCATTTTGGTCAGTAGATTTCACAATTTCACATTAAACGACTCTATCGCACAGAGATTGGTGTTAACTAAAATCTACTGATCTTTTGTAAATCAAAAGATTGGCCTAAAGTCATCATTAATCCTTGGACTTCCTACTCAATTTCGTGAGCTGGATAATACGTCCTATTTGTGGACGCACATAGCTTAATCGCCTCCAGCTTTTATTGTGTGATGCCTGGAACTCTCTAAGCCTCCGACCGTGGCCTTTATAAAGGATCAAATATATCATCTTAGATCATTTTTACCATTATCCAGAGCAGCTGTACGAGTTTTATTATTATGTTATATCATTTTGGCATCATAGACGTAGGAACCAGAGGACATAGAGGGATAGGGAGCATGCCCCCCTCCCCCAACTCTTCAGAAACAGAGGCAAAGTGCCTATTTGCAGCTTACAGATATGCTTCTTTTTGCACACGTGTCCCCCACTTTTGAAGTGCTTCCTACGTCAATGTTTATCATATTGTTATATTTATGTTGTATATATGTTGTATATTGTTGTATATTTGTGTTAAAGAGCACCTAGGGTCATCAGCTAAGAATTCT
This sequence comes from Rhopilema esculentum, assembly GCF_013076305.1. Next base: position 7,134,080 of record NW_027019322.1, read on the forward strand.
CTCACGGTCTTTTGGAATATTTAGCGTGCAGTTTTCAAATGTGATCGAATATCTTTGATTGATTTTCTGGGGGCGTCAATGATTTTAGCTTAATATATCTACTTGTTTTCAGGTAATGCATTCTAAACAGTTGTTTCAAAGGAAATGAAGCAAGAAAATTTTAGACGAGTAAGGAAATGATAATAGGTCTACCAGGCATCGCAGGCCTTTTTGTCGAATTTACAAACCGTCCGTTGACTGTGGTTATGAACGAAATGAGGAGGAACTTTGCATGCATTTTTTATAAAAAATTGATGTAGTTTTTTTCAATGGTTATTGAAAAATTTTGCAGCTAAGAACGAAGCAAGATATTGCAAATGATTTTACATTCGTGAGTAAATCATATGTAAGCTTGTGATCGGTTTGGCGTGGATTGACATGTTTTGGGTCAGTTGGTAGTTCGTCACCATGTAAATATAATGATTTTCCAAACAAAAATCCCCAAACAACCGAATTTCCCATATGCACAGGTTGTTTTGTTGATGAAATTAGAAATATCTTGATAGATTAAGAAAGGGTTCTGATTAGAAAATTATATCAAGGGCGTTTTGGCGATTGATTTGTAGGGAGGGGGCCGAGAAGACTAATAACTACGGCATTTTTTGTGAATAACTAATGCCAATTTGCTGACTCTACAGTAGAGAACAGTCCAACAATCTCACTGTATTGTACCCATATTGGCACGAAAGGCATGCTTGTAGACAAGGGACAAGGAAGGTCAATTTCAAATCGTTGGACCAAGTTTACGCATGGGATTTTGAAAATGCGCCTGACCAAAGGACTCAGAGATAGAGGTGGACCCATCCGTGCAATTCCAAGTTGCCAATTTGCATCTCAGATATTCGAGTCACTATATTGCTACACTGGGTGCCAGAGCCTCAGAGAGTCAAAGGATGAAGAACGGGGGAAAGAAAATGCGTCCATTCTCCTTCGCAATTCCTTCCCCCGTTCTTCATCCTTTGACTCTCTGAGGCTCTGGCACCCAGGGTACTATATTGCGTACGTAGACTCAGTGCAGTTGCAGTACCCCGGGCCTAAGCTTATAATACGGCCCATCATTTTGGTCTTCTGATATGTTAAACACATAGATATAATTTTAGTGCATTTTTCCTGTGTTAAAGATTTTCAATGTATCACGAAAACGATTTAAAGTCGCATGACACTGTGAAAGACTATGTATCTGACTAAACCTGGGATTTCCAAAGGCAAGTAACTCAGAAAGACAATGCAATTTTATACCGTAAATACTACTATCTATTTTTAAATAATGTCCTGGACACTATTAATGCATATATGTAGGCGTGTATGTTAACCTATACATCGATATATATAAGACATGCATCATACAACTGATCCAATACACATCTATACTATTACCAACTTAACTTATGTCTCGACATAAGACGGGCACACTATAGCTAAATCTATATTACGTTATAATTGAAACTATTATTACTTATTCTTAAAGATTATAATTTTTCACATTAAATACAGAGGTAAACAAAATAAGATTGACGAATTTTGATAACAATTCCATACGTTGTTTGTATAGGTAATGTTATGTTTGAAGATGTATTCTACAAAAAAATGGTAATATGGCAATGCAAAAACAGACCCTGCCCCCAAATATGCCCCTTTTGTGTAAACGTTTATTGAAATTTAGAAATTTCATGATGGTACTCTATGCAAAATGTTTTAATGGTCTGCTATAGATGAAACTTTTAAATATTCTTTAACTTTTGATCCTTGCTTATTTCCCTTTTGTTCCGTCCAACTTGCAATGCGTTATTGTAATTTTCTATCACCCCCTAGTTTTTGCTCTCAAATCAGTAGAACAAGTCTATGCTCTGTATAGAAGTATTTTCGATGCAACCAATATGCTCCTTCGTATAAAAATAAAGCCTATCAGATCTTTTAGGGGCAGAACCATGCAAATATCTTTCTAAGAAATTATCTGGTTAGTGAGTATTAGAAGCTACCAATGTCCGACTGGGAGTTATGTATTGAACGCTTTCAATGGTTTCCAATAAAGATGCCTTCCTCGGACAATTTTAGTTTTTCAACTGACTACTCCTCAGAATTAGAAAATCAACTTTATCGATGTTTACACGATAGACAAAATGTTAGCGAAGTATCTTCGTTCCCTTGCCCTTGTCAAAAACCGTTGCCACCAAGACACATGCAGATGGGATTGGACACATGCAGTGGCGTAGCGAAGGGGAGGCAAGAGAGGATGCCCCCCAAAGGCAAAAAATCTCTTTGAAAAAGGGCGTTTTCTGGCGTTCAAAAAGGCTTGCCCTTGCCCCCCTAATCTTATCACCCTGGCCACGCTACTGGCCACAGTCTGTCGTTGCTCATCTCTAAGCTGTTTTTGTACACTGCCACCAGAGCCCACTAAAGCTTTTATATTAAAATAGTCTACACCTTGCCCATCAACCCATCAGCCTCTGTACTGTTATCACAATCTCCCTCCTTTTTTCTTTTGAAGCATCTTTTTATGGCTGCGGTGCCATATCCTCCTCCGTCGCTATCGTTATACTCAGATAATCTTGCTTCTCTTTGTTGATCCTCGTACTTCTCCACTTGATGGGCACTTTTGAAAACCTTCGACATTTCATCATAAAGGCTAGATGCCTCGATTTCGTCCGTGCATTGAAAAACGTTACACAATATCCGATCATCTGCGCTGCAAAGGAACGCAAATACGCTCGGATACTCATCGCTGACGAAACAGAACGGAATCTTGTCAAGGTCACATTGGGAGAAAAGTTCTTCCCTGTTCTTTATAATTTCTATCCCATTCGCTACTGACATTCGGATGTTCACGTACATAGAATTGAATATGTTACCACCTTCTTTTAGCTTCTTTATAGCTTTATCGCACGAGTCCATAGCTGTGTCTGGTAAAACTGCACTTCCAAGGCATTTGACACAAAATTGTTGTGTCTCGTATCTCAAATTTGTTATTTTCTCGTTTGAACCAAAACTGAAAAAGGTAGATCCTTTACCCTTTCTAGTAAACATGATATGGCGATCTGACTTTGACTTAACATTTAAATTGCCCTACCTGTCCTGAACGGTTGAGCGTTTATTCCAAGCTTCCCAGCCGTTTCGACAATTTTGCCGGTCACTCTAAACAATTGTCTTCCGTTGGGCGTAATCTAAGGATATACTAATGTCAGAAGAATAAATATCTCCGGTGTAAGATTCTTCAGGAATAATCCATTGGCCTTGGTTTACCGCAGTTTCTGTTCAAATATTGTATTTAAATTTATACAAATTATCCCATGGCTCATATAACGTAACTTGACGGCTTCCGTATTGTTGGTCTGTGAAGCGTGTCTGAGATTAAGGAGGAAGGGAAGTCTATTTTGATTATGCGAATATGAGACTGGCTCCCTTTCGAGGCTCAATAGTTGGTTTCATTCTTGATTTAAAAACGGAAATTTGAAAGCTGAACAAAAAATTTTTTTCCAAACTGCCCTTTTCCAAATTTCCAAACTATCTGATATAGACATCAAAGGATAAAAATTCTATATGTTCGCACCGTTCGCACATGCGACAGTCAATTTTTGAAATTGTATTAGTAATCCTTCTCGGAAGAGGTTTTTTCCTTAAACATTAACTTTCTCTGAGTTTAGGCCTTATTAGCAAATGTCCCATTTGTATTTTAGTTGCATTTGCTCGGGAATTATTCTTCAGATATATTTGACAACTGAACACCGTGCAGGAGCAGGGGATCCAGAATCTGAGTCATGCGAAGGGGTTTCCTCGGAGTAAAACACGTGTTTACACACTGATTTGGTTTAGTTATTTGTTAATATTAGTCATTAACGCAGGCTTTTATGATATCTGTGTAAATTTGTCCTATTTGATAAGTCTTGGGAATTCGTCTGTAATACAAAGGATTCGTTCATGCTCTAGATTTTTCAAGACAGTAATTGATTTTTTGAAGGTTTTTGGCAATTCTTATTTTGATTCCATGGTCCCCTCTTAAATGCAAAATGAAAAGTGTTTCAAATGGGAAATGATAAAAAAGTGCGATAAAAAGATAAGAACAGACGTTAAACCAGGCACGTTAATAATAGGGAGCGTGGTGGCCTAACGCCCCCCCCCCACCCAAAAGTTTGGGAATACCGGTTACAATTGGAAAACTTAACGGTTGACTTGGATTTTTTTTATAAGACCAAACTTCTGAATTTTATATTTTATAAATTTTGGGATTTTAGATGTAAAAAGTTTAAACCTTATTGAAATTCACAGGCTTAAGCGGACCCATCCATTAATAGTTTGGATCCAAATTGCACAATTGCGCCGTTTGCTTTCTTTCTTTCGGGGGTTAAGTTGAATCAAACTACGAACAGGCAAAGTAGATTTCCGGATAAAAACTTGAAACTTTACAGTTTCGAATAATTACAGTTACAGTTTGAAACTTTACAGCTTTTTGAGAGAACTACGAGTAGTTAATTCAATAAAAAATTAAGAATCTTTCGGTACTAAAAATTCTCAACGCTAGTGTATGCTGAGCTTCGCCTGTTCTTTGTAAATGTCCTTAACTCCTCAATATAAGTTGCTATGATAAAGCTGCTGAGAAGAAAGAAAAAATTGCAAAAGCTGTAGCAGAAGTATTTGATCAAAGAAGAGTGTTTCATCTTACGAATCGGGCATATGCACTTGCTCTCAAATTATCATTTCAATTGTAAAGAACGAAAAAGCATCTGGCTCTCTGAAAATTGTTAATAGTTTCGTTCGATCAAGAACAAAGATAAAAGGCTCAATTCCTTGATGCTTCCATATCGTGAAAAATATATTTTAGATAAAATTTATCTGCAGCAAATAGCTTTAAGATGGGCAATCAGAAAAAGAGAAGAATTGACTTGAAAGAATATTACTTTTTATCATTAAATACATCTAGTACTGGTTTTGCTTAGATGTTGCTTTACTTCTTACAGTATGGGTCATGTTAATCTAAATTTAGAGATTTAGGCTTTTATGCCTTAGGCTAATTATTATGTGTAAAATTTTGGTAATTATAAGAAACTAGATATACGGAGTTAGGGCTTTTTCCAATGATCGATTTGGTAGGTAAAGTAGATTCACAGGTCGAATGAAAAATTTCTAAGTTAAAGTTGGGATTTTCATCCTTCCACGCCCCTCCAAAATTAGCCATTTGTTTTCATCCCTGCTTTAAACAACGTTTTCCATTCCTAAAAACATGCAATGAAGATTGTGTGAAATGTTTCAAAGTTCATAAATGATAATTTCAGGTTATTAAAATGTCAAAGGATGTCAATGTCACTGTCTTTGTCAGAGTCCTTGTCTATGACATGAAAACATTCATAGCTAATCATTTGAACCTCTCGTTAGTTCTTGTCAGGTATTAATTTATCTGCCTACCGGCATGGATGTGCCTCGTCGACCAAAATACGTGCTTGTTGATTTGAATAGCGTGCCTCGACTTTTCATGCAGCTCGAACACTAAATGTTTCGTGGTTATGATCGCTGATATATTCCACCCTGTTGCAGAAACGGCCAAAAAAACAACGGGAACATAGGAAGACAAATCTCAAATAAACAATACATAAAATCATAGTCAATAGAATATTAATGCCTGGTTTATCTGTTGCTTTTTTAATGTCTTTCCGCAAAGCTTTTGTTTTCACCTTTCTTGAAGCATATAAATGGTTTCCTGCAACATCTCTTGCAAAAGAAAATGACCTGACACGAAGGTACAACTTCAGCATGTTTTCCAACAAATTGTTTTTTACCTCGAAGTCTATTGGTAAAGTGGCATTTTCTATAAGGCAGTTATACATGCTAATGACTTCAGTATCAAACAGTAGATGGTCTACCATGGGCTGTAAAGCTATTCTCCTAACAATATTTGGTGTTGAAGTGTGGGCTCTGAAAGTTTTTTCTGCACACAAGAAGATTTTCTGTACCTCATTTTTCACAGCAATTAACCCTCCTCTTGTCTGACTGGCAATCAACCTCTGTGATGTATTATTTTCTTCAACAAAATTGTTCAATACTGATAAGAGTGACTGGCTGGACTCTGACATGTAATTAGGGCTGTTTTTAATTCTTTTCAAAAATCTGCTCACTACATATCCAGCAAGATACTGTAGTCCATCCATTTCTTTGGCACTGATTGGGGAATGCGGTTTTTGGCAAGGCAGTTGCTTCTGTTTCTTGAAATAATGCAAAACATTGTCTCCAAGTTTTTTGGCCATTAGTGTGCACATTGGTGGAGGCAGATCTGGGATTAGTGTACCAGCGTTTATCACAATTTTCCCGTAGAAAAATGAATAAAACTTCTCACCATCAGCATATTTTTTTAGAATGGCAAAAGCGATTTTTAGTTCACCGAGCAGGTGTTCGCTTGGTTGAAACTGGCAATCAGCAATCGTATCCCGCATGGTTTTTGGGTAGCATTCATTTTGACACAACTCATCTTTGGTTTTCTTGACAAGATCAAATATACCAGTTGACGTAAGTTCGCATGTTGCGCTTCCGTCAGCTTCTTTGGTGCTTCTCTCACCATGTTTTGCTCTGGTGTGTCGATTTAGGCCGCCTTTTGTCTTGTAACCTTTATCGCATTTACCGCAAGTAAAATATACTGAAACCTCTTTAATGTTCAAGTCCTCTTCCACAGCGCTAATATCTTCCTGGAACATTTGATCCAACAGTTCTTCATCCAACATGTCAACGAAAATTTCCGGAGTTTCTTCTCTGTCTTGTGCATCCGCCATTGTGAGGCAACAGAACATTTCATCTTGTCCCCTTACTTAGATCACGTGATAAAAATAAATTTGATTTCAAGTTCGCTTGGAGAACAAAAGAACGGAACAATAGGCTTCCAGACCAGAGTTTTTTCTATTGACTATGATAAAATATATATATACATAAAACAAGGGGACGCTACGAAAGTGTTGTTGATTACGTTACTGTGGATACAGAGACAATGGAAGGTGTTAATGACGTTGATACAATGGAAAACATGATTACGTTCGACAATGGTCACTACAAAATTACGGCAGGAAACAATGACGTTTTATCATTTTTCGTCCAGTTTTGCAAGACCTTTCTGATCAAATAATCAGATTTGAAAATTTTGCTGACCGTGCATTTTTCACGCTTTCTGAAAAGTTACCTCCAATCATTTGCCGGAATGTACCTAAGACTTAAAATGATCAGTGGCCTTTACTTTCATGACTTAAACTTTAAAATTTCGGTTAGGCAGTTTGTGTAGATGGTTATGCAAAATTCCCTGTCTATTATGTATAGTAGGTTTATAAACGAAATTACGGACTTGTCGTCACATTTAGCTTGGCCGTGCTCGTCAACAGTCATGTGCTCGCGTTTCTGATTGGCCTATTTCGATCCACAACTGATTATAAATATATAATATATTTCCTAGCTTAGTGTTTTGATCTATGTTCTGACGTTTTATACTCTGAAGACTTGAAGAGTGTCAGACGAAAAGCTTAAGTGTGACTTAAAATGTTTGCTTTTTAGAAAACCATTTTCAAATCAATTTCTGCTATGTTTTTTATAAGAACACACTTTATTAGAGCACACAAATTCAATTTGCCAATGAATTAAGAGCAACGTGCCAGCATGACCATTCTCAGGATGAAAATTAGAGGCAAGAAAGCAATGTGTGTTAATAATGTACTCTCATCTTAGCAAAACAGAGCAGCAGGGACGGATTTAAGCGGCAAGGATTGGATTTTGGTGCCACACCTTTCAGTTTACATAAAAATGATGTAAAACGCTGATTTTTAAAAGTAAGCTTTTAACTGTAAGATAAAGAAGATTGGAAGATGAATAATGTAAATTTTTTGCATTCTTTCTTTAACTGCTGGCTACCTAATCGACGCAAAATTCATTGAAGGACACAAAATTATTAGATTAGAGAGTGACGCAAATCCGTTCTTGTAGAGCAGACTTTATCAGCTAGTCAACCACACAACTACAAATGGCATGCCAAACTGATTTTTAGCAGACTTTGAACACGTTTATAGCATATAGTTATAGAAAAACCAATTCTGAAACAAGTGTGTCTAATGATAAAGGAACAAGAGTGCATGCTAATACAGATAAATTCCTGTTAGTATGTCCACTGCATTTTGAGGCCATATGGTTTCACAACAGGATCAAAAAGATAAGTACTCGGTGAACTTGAGCTTCGTGCGACAATAGGAGGACAATAGCTTATTGTTTAAAAAAATGGAAAGTAACTGGGGCTGGAGGGGCAGAGTGCCCCCTAGTTAGTATGTTAATAAAGGCCTTGTTAATTTTGGGCATAGAAGTGATTTCGAAAGGAGTCTTGTTCACAAAGCTTCCTTCAAGGGCCGTAAATTCCGAGGGGACGGGAGGGACTGGACCCCCTCCCCCCAAAAAAAACCAAGGGCAAAACGATTTTGTTTGCAAATTATCATTATTTTCTTTTAAAGAAGGGAATCCCTGTTAGCTGGGTCAGATCCAAACTAAGTTTTTCTGTGTTATTGCAACAAACTTCAGCCACTATGACTATGATGTATGGCATGGTGTCAAGTGCAAGTTGACTATTGTTGATGGCTGTTATTTATATTTGCAGAGTGGTGTCAAGTCGGTGCTCGGTGAAGGTGCCCATGGGGGATCAGCCCCAAATATTTTATCCAACAGTCACCTCTTGAATAAATCTCAAAAACATGTAAGAAAAGAATCGTTTAAGTCGTCATAAATCTCAACAAATCCCCATTACACATATATTCATTGCACGCCTTTTTATAAAAATCTCAAAACCTAGGCCCTAATAGCTCCTTAACTGCACATTTAGTGACAATAGTGACATGAAAATAGCATAGACACAAAAAAAGAGATTCTGAGTTTTGCTTTTAACTGTAGCTTGGAACACGGCCAAAAGACAAAGAGGGCAAGAAATATAATTAATTTGAAAATGGCTTTGAAAAAAGCAAACATTTTACAACATATTACAACAACATTTTACAACAAAGTTTTAGCCAATATGTTGTAAAATGTTTGCTTTTTTCAAAGCCATTTTCAAGTTCTGTACCTTCAAAAAACTGTTCAAAATTAATTTGCGTAAATTACTACGTCAATAAAGAAGTACCTTTGCATTAGATGGGGAGAGAGGCAATTACTACATTCTATATTATAAGATTGCAATAAATTTTGCCCTGCCTCGATTTTTTTAGAAAAAATTTCGATTTGAGCCCGAATATGTTCTTAGATACATCCCTGTTTTTTTCGAATCCGATATGGATCCAGGAAAAAATCGCTTGCTTTCGAATAGAAAACACACATTTTGAAAAAGTAAAAAATGTCAGTATTGCGATCCTATGTTGCGAATACTGACAAAAAAAGCAACTTCCAAAAACAAAAAAGAGCCCCCCAGATTCAATTTCCTCCCCTGTCTCTGAAAATTTTATCAATTCAATTATAAGAAAATCAAAATTCTAAAGAAGTATCTGTAAATACCTTCTGTAGAGATGAAAAAATCTTACTAAATCTAAAAATATGATTATTGTTTTTTAAGTTACGCATCTGTTTCGATACACACATACCATAAATTGCTTGTTGGTGCCATGACTAACTGCACACTTTAAATTCACTCGCCCCCCCCCCCTCCTCCCAATATTGACAAGACAGATTTAGGGCCCTGCTTCCTCCGCTTTCGAAATTTTTCACACCTTGTGCAATTTAGAGTTTGAAAAGGATCACTTTTACCGGTTGTCTTTGGATGAGAAATTTTCTGCTTAGAGCCCCCGGCAACAGAAGAACACGCCGCACCGCCATTTGGGTCCTCTTTGATCTCTTTGTTTATAAAATTGCGAAACAGTCCTTTCACATCTTGTGCTAGGTCAGATACGAAAGGTAGGAGTGGCACGTGGTGCATGGCGAATCTAGCTATATCGAGGAAGAGGGAAAACATCATTCCCAATAATGGGTAAGTTTACATTTCCCGTCCCCTTGATCAAGATTTAAATGTAATCCCGCCCTTGAAGAAGTTGGTGTGAGTCGTTTTGTATTGCCTACGTTGTTCTAGGCCTAATCCCCCATATAGACAATCAATCTATCAGACTGATGCAACAGGTGGATTCAGGTCGAAACGTTGTAGGGTTTGTCATTTGCTATTGTCGTTTAAAAACAAATCATAGATATCGGGAGAATTCCGTGTACTCTCATTTATTAAGTGGGCGTTGGGCAAAATGGCCTTGAGGGTTCGGAGGACGTGGGTCAAAAGTCATCATCATGATTGTTTTAGGCCTACCTCTTTTGACGTTCGTCTTGTCTAATTGTATTGTCTCTGGACACGGTCGACGATTTTCAGGACTTATATGAACTTAAATGCTGAGGTAAAGGAGTTTTTCATTTGATTTGAGTGGCTTGAATCAAATGTTTGATGTTTTGCAGAAGCATAAAACGGGGAAACATTGAATTTGGTCTATTTTGGTGGCAGTCAATTAATTGAAGTTGGGGGTAATTGATTAACTTGAACTCAAAATGTTTACTTTAAAACTAAAGATGATTAAACAATCTCCTTAGCATGCTTTTGCTAATTTCTTCTTTTGCATGTGTTCCTGCTGCACAGGGGAACAGGTGCAACTTCCCTCTATCTAAATTTAGGAGGTTTAGAAGAGTCTTCTCTCTATGGTGTCTCTGCATGCTCGTTATTCACTTAATACACTTACTAAATTACAGAATCGTAGAGTTGTGGGCCTCGGGGGCCTAGGCCTCTTCTATAAAAGACAAGGGGTTTCCCTCCCTGCATTTACTATTTTTTTTAAATTTGTTGGCAAGCCCTCTTTCTCTTTTCATATCAACACACCCCGATCTAGTTAGCAAAACCTAATCCTTGATACCAAGATTGGAGATTGGAGCAGTGTGGCAAGATGCTCTAAGTTTGCTTGTATCCAAAAAGGCTGCTTGTATCCAAAAAGGCTGATGACAATATTTTCTTTAAGTTGGTAAAGAATCAAGCTAATTTTGCTTAAAATCCAAATTTTTCCCAGAATTTACCGGGCACTGCCACATTCAACTTTTTCGATTGTTAAGTGAATTTGAGACATCAAGATTTAAGCTTAAAGATGCTGTAGCCCACAAATATTGTTAAAAAGATTGATAAGGTAGGAGTGTAGGTATCAAATATCCATCACCAGCTCATGGTAGCCTTTCACTGGGTTTAGACAGAATGGATTTTGTGATCGATAGTGTTAACACAAACCCTGTCTCCCTGTATTATGTTTGTTTCAGGCATGGTTGGCTTGTCCGCTTTGTCAAAATTTGCTTCTTCTTATATTTGGAATGGAATTTCATTCCGTTTCTTTTTTGGCAAGAGGTGAAATAATAATATGATAACATGATTTTTAACAACATTGTCTCTTATCTGTAGAGCATACCTACCATACCTAGCATACATATCTATGTAGAGCATACCTAGGCTTTGACCGTGTTCAGTTTGGGGGTTTTCAGTCAGAAGTGACTGACTTCAAGACAATGTTTTTTGGTTATGGAGAAGACCTCTAAAACCACATTGTATATTTGAAATATTGAAAAATTCAACTTCTGTTCTCAATTAATAAGATTATGCATACCACAAAGTCTTTGACTGATTTTTTTTTCATGCATATAAAATGTTACAAAACATGTTACTCTCTATTATACTTATCCTAGTTACTATTCTACCCCACATGGACGATACCAAGGGGAGTGAAACATAATGACTACCCCATGTTCAACAGGCAATTTTAGACTACATAAAATTGAATGTTGGCAAACTAAGCAGATTAAAATCTATGAATTTTGCCATATGAAAAGAGTAGCATCTTACAGGTATTCTATGCAGTGGATTCTGTTTGTAAAGCAATGGATAAACATATAATTGCAAATTTGTTCTTAAATGCATAAAAACAAAGAATCTATTCAGTTTTAGCAAGTCCACTTTCTCTCTATTTTATATTGATTCATTGAATCTCATTCAGTCCTTGAACCCAAAGGGGTCCCCTCATTTGAAGTCCTCTACAGTTGTGTCAGTTCAAAATTTACCTTTTCTTCCCCATCTTGTCCTTATCAAACCATCTTCATATACCATAACTCTCAAATTTTCCCCCTCCCTCGAACTTTGGCAATAAGCCCCCAACTTGAGAAGAAGCCCTCACCCTAGTATTTTGATATGCTGAGGTAGGACTGCATCAAGTTATCTTGCACTACTGAAAAAGACATGATTTTTGTTTGTGATAAATCACATCCCAATATAAAGTGAACAATTTCAGTAACCAAGACCTTCTCACAATATTTTTGTTGCTGAAAAACTCTCAGGATGATAATCCTGTAGGGAGGGAAACCAAAGATTCATTATATTTTGTATTACTAATTGCTTGTAATAGCAAACTCCAGGATACTCTCCCAGTAGCACAAGTTCAGCCTTAAAGTGATGTTATGAACGATTTTGCCATTAAAGGCTCGTAAAGTGGTTCTGTGAAGGCTTTGAAAATTAATGGGATATGAGATTAATGGGAATAAATAAAATATATGATGATGAGAGAGGCTCAGAAGTTGACTCATTTTGAATTGCAAATGTCTTAATTTGTAACACTGCATTCATACCTTGTATTGATAGAACCCCAGACCTAGAAAAGATGAACACTCAAACCACGCTACCAATTAACGTATAAAGCCCATTTTAGCATTCAATTTCAGAGCAAGGGTTGTTTCCAGGAACAAAACAGGGCATGGCCCTAAAATCTTTTGCACCTTCTGGGCTCCACTCAGGCTTTGCCCCGGGGCCTGTCCCACCTAGCAGCAGTCCTGTAGCCACCCCCCCCCCCCCTTGTGACTGTACTTCGAATCACGTTAGGATTTAGACGAAGAAGACTTCATAGTTTCTCACATTTTCTTGATTATTGAAAAGCTCTTTTAACTACAAAATCAATCTATTTATATTCTTTAAAACGGAAATGCTAAATACATGTGAGTGACAGTTGGCTACTACGCATGCGAATTACATACTTTCATGGGGAAGAGGTTACAGAAGTATACAGCAATCCTGTTACACCCTGCTACCCCAATTCTCACCATCAGACCTTTTTTATTCAGATTTGTGATCTTTTCTCTTATTTTTACTCAAGAATTTACAAAATTTATATTATTACAGCTGAGGAGGAGGCGTTTGTGTCATTGGCAGTAAACGACACCTATGCCACCACAGCCCTGGTCCTTGGCGATTCATTGAGAGACACCAACACTAGCAGGAAATTGGCCTTGCTTATCTCAAACAATGTGTCACAGGTCATGAGGTATGTTTCAGTAACACAGGTGGATAACATGTCTGCTAGCATAAGATCAGTTCCTTAATTCTCCATCTCTGCAACTAATTTTCTTCTAAAATTGCCAGGTTCCCTGTATATTTTACTTGGTTCCCTAATATTTATTATCTCACGTTTTAAGAATGAAATGAAAACTGTAATACTTATGTATCCTAATTTTCTCTTAGGATTTTTTCGTTTCTGGATGGTTACCATTAAGTGTTAATAAAAGTTTGTAAGAGAACTACATACTAAACATGGTAGTGGATCCCAGCTTACCAGCAAATCGGCTGAGGCTGTAGTCAAGCTAAAATACTTTTTTGGGAAAAAACTTACCTCTGCACAATTTTTTTACCTTCAGTTTTTTCTGAACATTTCTTGAACATTTCTGGAAGAAGTTTAAAAGAGTTACTTTATCATGTAATTTTTAATAGATTTTTTGTGACTTTAATGTGACTTTAAAGAAATTTTAAATTTCTCCATGACAAGTGATAGATTCAATGAATGAAGCTTCACCTTCACTGCAAACTTTTTAATAACACCTCCCTAAAGCGAATATTCTTTATTTTCTGGGACTTCATCTGTTCCCCTAAAAGTAAAAAACGCATTTAATACTAACAAAGTCCTTTTTTGTGCAATCTGTACCAGCAGAAGCTAATCTGAGCCCAGAGTGTAAGGGTCATTTTTTTTTAATTATGTGGCCATTACATTGATGATGAAATAGCATCAGCCTTTTTCATCCATGCTACCAGTTAGATTCATCCATGCTACCGGATTCTACCTAAATGATATAATTCTGTTATTCATGTTTACAAATGAAAAAAAGTCACAGACAATTAACTGCTGCCTGCCCATAAACCTTTACTGTATGCCAGAGTTACGTTCTCATTGATTAATTGTCATTTTGTTATAGAAACAGGCTCACCCAAGTATGGGATGACGTCATTTTGGTAGACGAGCTTCAGCCAGGATATGTTGCAACTCCAAGCGTTGTCGATAGACCAGAATTAGGATTAGCATTCTTTAAGCTGAAAATATGGACCTTAACACAGTACAGGAAATGTGTCTTCATTGATGCAGATAATCTGGTTCTTCAAAATATTGATGAGCTTTTCAAAAGAGACGAAATGTCTGCTGCTCCAGATATAGGTTGGCCAGACTGCTTCAACAGTGGAGTGTTCGTCTTTGTCCCTTCCTTTGACACGTACCAGGCACTTGTTAGATTTGCAGATGAGCATGGAAGCTTTGATGGTAAGTTTGTTGCGAGCAAACCTACAGAAATAGCTAGCTGCAAGGAAATTCACAATTGCAAACAGTAAAACTAGTTGTAGAAGCAATAAATTCCAAGTATTTCAACTAAAATGGCTATTCTTTTTCAGATGTCCAAATTTCAAATTTGACCTTTCGCAATCACCTCCTACTGGTCTGATTTTTGCCACTTTTTTACAGGAACTGACCAGGGTCTGCTGAACATGTATTTCAAAGAATGGTCGAAAACGCTGACAAGTCATTTGCCTTACATATACAATATGGTCGCTAGCACCTGTTACACATATGCTCCAGCTATCAACCAGTACGTTCGTCATAGATATCATTTTCAGTAGGTGGTTGCTGCAAAGACATTTTGCTAGATTAGAAATCATCCCGTTCTATCTTTATAATAAATAGTACACTAAAGACACCTTTAATTGACATGATGACAAAGGCAATGCTAGCTGAAGCAGCTGTAGGCTCCTCATTGCGTTGCTATGGATTTTTAGAATTGTCAACCCCTTAAACTTTAGCCTGTCTATCCCAAGCTGAACCATGTCAATTTACGTAATGTTTGCATTGACAAGGGTGCAAGATTTTTGGCTCTAGAGGATAACCAATTACTAACTCGCACAGGGATAGCTCTATCGATTAGTTTGATTCCTACAGGGCTTTTTAATTTAATTAGTATCATAGGAGATTCCTGCTATGGTTATAATTCTTGCCTTTCATTTACACTAGCTATGGAAAAAGCGTCAAAGTAGTGCGTTACGCCGGCTCTTCAAAGCCATGGGCGCAAGGCTACGATTACAATAAGTCTCACGCTTATAGACTGTCCTCGTCACCAGCAGATGAATTCCAGCAAAACTTCCACAAGTTGTGGTGGGACAGATATTACAAGTTGCATCCGGATGTTCCATTTCAACAAGAGCAGTCATCGGATCAGGTAAGCCTTGCCTCATACTTATACATAAGGTAAGCTCAGGGAAAAGTGGGAGGGTAATCGGTTTTAGATTCGCCAATTAATAGACCTTTCTGAAGTTTGTGACATTATCTTTCTTACGGGCCTACTCTCCATTGTCAACAACATGCTTTTAAACTAATGAGCCCTTCTCTTCACGATCTATTTTTTTCAAACTGCTTCCCATTCATTTTCAAAGCCTTCACAGTACCACGTTACGAGCGTGCGTTTTCTGATAGCGTTGTTGCTTTCTTTTCAGCATGTATGTCACGAAAGACGGAGTGAGTCGCCAGCGTTTCATGAAGATCCTAAAGAGGAAACCGTATCGGAACAGCAAAAGGCCTGGGAGCGAGGTGAAATTGATTTCACAAGGAAGGATCGCTTTGACGTCATCCAGCATTACATCGACAATGTAATTGAGGGTGTACCAAACGTTAAGGTAAGATCTGACTTGTTATTTCCCCATTTCCTCTCGCTTTACGATCCCTTGCTTGCTCGCACTATTGGCGTTTAAATTGGCCACTATTAAAGGGTTGTAGTATGGCACTGTTCATAGAAATTTTATTGTTTTGAATGCTTGTTGGAGAATGTCAGATTTTTAAATACGAGAATCGGGTAAGGGAGATACAATCGTTCGTAAGCAGAAAGCCCATGACGCAATGAGGTCAAAAGAGGGATAATTCGGCGGATCTATCACTCCGTCTTACCTAAAACCCCCAAAAGCTGGTTGTCTATTGACTGCAATGAGCGACTTCTCGCCTGCACGTGCAAATCACACGATCTGAAATTCTATGAGGTTATGCAATTTTGTTAATAATGGATTGAGACACTTGTCATGAATCGGGCAAATAAGTACCTATCTGTGAAAGGAGCTATCTAATTGCAACTGTTGACCTTCATTTTTACAATGTTGCCCTGAAAGCTTTATAGCTAGTAAGACTGACAGTCTCCCGGCAGATTATTCCAAAGACGAGCTCCCCGGTTATGAAGCATATTTCCAGCCCATTCTGAGTTTGTCCAATAAACTTTGAATGTATCTTTTTCATTTGCATGTATCATAATAGTGTTTCCTTTTGTTTGAGATAAAGGTAAACAAAGTCAATTGGAGAGGACTCGATACATGAAGCAAACTATTTTAAAATCAAATGGGTTAAACAGTTCACAAATGTTTGCTTTCTGATGTAACTTGGAAATATGATATCTACGGTTTTTGAAATAAGGACCTTGAACAGGGGCGTAGTGAGGGGGAGGCAAGATGGGGTAGACGCCCCCAATGGCAAATAATTTATTTGAAAAATATCATTTTCGGGTGTTCTAAAGGGTTTGGACCCCTAATTTTCCCTAGCTCAACTCGCTTTGCCCCCCTCCCCCCCCCAATCTTACCATCCTCGCAACGCCACTCATCTTGAGAATACGATTTTGCATTCATTTCACTTAAAGGCGAGAACTCAATTTAAAAAAGAGCTAAAATTTCATAGAGGATAAAGAAGCAGTCTTTTGGTAAGAAGAAAAGGAAGTTTAGAGAAAGCTCGACTGTTTTTTAACTGTTAATTATTGAGTTTGTTAATATGATCCCTCCAATTCAGAATTTTCTCAATCGAAACCCCAATGAGCTTTATAATTTCCACTTGTTGCAATGGCTAAGCCAAAGTAAGGGGAGCAAATCTAATTAACAAAAGAAGTTTTGCTGATGTTTAGCAAATGATCTTTCAAATATTCTGAAAAGTATCTGCACAATCGGCTACCATAGTGACCTTCTTCGTTGCTCTAATTTGCAACAACCCACGATTCGATTAAACTGATTTTTTTGTTATAGCCCCCCAATGTTGACCATGATGATTATCAGGGAAACTATGGTGAGCCTGGTCACAATGAAAAAGAACAAAATTTTGCTAATGATCAAGAAAACGACATCAAATCTCCACAAGACAATCACATGTCACTAGCATTTCATTTAAACTACCATTCTGCTGAATACACAGCTCCCTGTGATTTTTTTCCACCTTCCGAATATGAGGTACAAACAGTAAACAGATGGTCAAACCATACTGACACTGAAACTTCAAATCATACGCCTAATGTCCAAGAAGAAGTGAAGAAGGAAGAGACAGTTGAGGAAGTAGAGTTAGATCCTGAGCAGGCAGCTCGTCTACGATGGGAGCTTGGCAACATTGATTTCACAGGGGAAGACAGCTTTAATAACATTGAATTGTATCTCAATTCACTCCTCCAAAAAATGGAAAAGTCTTTGAATACAGTAGATGGCAGTTCAAATGAATCAAGGATAGCTGACAATGAAAAACTATCGAATGTATATAGGGATCCAGTTAGTCCGGAGTATTCAAGGGCTAGTGGGGAAACATCCCCTGTGCTGTCACTGACGGATTCGGCCTACTCTGAATTAGTTGCACAGAAACCGGAGAAAATTTCAAGAGCCACGCAGACAAGCTATGCCTGTATTTCCAAGGCAGTGCAAACAGAAATACAGGTTGAATTAGATGATGCTGCTGAAATTTCCAATTGACAATGGCTAGTTAAATCTGTTTTGTTTGCAGTGTTCATCACTGTTCGCTTTAGAATTAGAAAATATTTCTCTAAAGAATTATCTAGTTTACCAATTTTACTTAAATCCAAAGGGTGAGATATTTTCCTTACGATAGCTGCCATTTCGACAAATAGATAAAAGCAATGGTCCAGTTGGATCATAGCTCAATTTCTTCTAGGAATCATAGAGATAATATGTTTGTATTTTTATGTGGTCCTCGACTGTACCCATTGTGGTCACAAATAGATATAGGAATAAACCCTTTCAGTGTTTCTATCTAATTTAGTGTGTTCATAAATGCTAAAACTCGAGGAAAACTTTTCCTGTTGTTGGAAATGATCACATGAATATTTCAAAATTAAGAAAGATCTCTTTGTAGACTTTTCTATAAAATAAAGTTTGTCCATATAACGTATAGCAAATTTGTACAATATTCATTCAAAAACTGTAACACTTAACTAGGATTAGTACACTTCCAATGAATGTCAAATGAAAAAACGATGGCAAGATAAACAACTCTATGACCATCACAATCATCATCATAATCATGAATCATCACCAATCATCGCGGGTATCATAAAAGAATCCATTCACAAAAGAGCATCATAAAAGAATGATTGTGAATGATGCTTACAACAGGAGCCGTTATATGAACCATCAAATTTATTGGTATGGTAGCAGGGTTTCAAGCCGTCGTTTTTTCTTTGATTTTATGTAAGATAGTCATCGCAGAATTTAGTCATTATTTATTAATTGCTCCTCAATCAAAAAAGAAATGTTCTTAAGTTCTATTTAAGAGAACATTAAATTTATGTTTGCAACCATAATTACATATTCATCTCATCAGATATTGGTGTTCTCAATCATAATTAGTCTTTAAACTGAAAGTAACCACCAGAACTCTGTAATTAATTTTTTATGGTAGATGCAGCAAGGCTTAAAGTTCTTGTAAACATTTAGGGCACGCTTCGCAGAAAACTTTGCTTGTGCATATATTTGTGCTTAAAGTCCTTTATATATATAAATGTTTTTCATTAGATGCTAGTCAATTTTTGCTACAATGAAATATGACGTAGAAATTGCCACTTGTTTTCTTCGTTGGTCAGTTGTCAGACTTTCAGTATAATTTGAATGTCACTCCAGGAACAATTTTTTGATATGTGCTGTATCTGTCAAGCCAGTTTATAGCATTTTAAATTTTCCATCTTTTGTTGCTCACATAACTGCAGAATGTATCTTTCCTTTTTGCATTCAAGTTGTTAACAAAATGTAAAAATATCACAAAACTAACTTTTGAGTCCTTATCAGGAATATGCTGAGCTTGAATTATGAATCGGCACTGATTTGTTTTATTTGCAGAGTCGACAGATTATCTCTAGTATTTTTGTTTTCAAATCATTTCTTTAATTAAAGCAATTATTCAACATATGCTTGGCATTTCATAATGACGTAAGTTTGAAACATGAAGTAAGAGCAGTTATCTTTGTCTTTGTCTCAGTTGAGAACATTGTCATATTGCAAATTTTTCCCTTTAAGTGCCTGGTTGTCTGACTCAAACCCTTGACAGGAAATATGTTGAATTTGAAAAACCCTTTAAAGAAAATATGTCAATGAGAGCATTTTTATGCAATTATTGCAATCAACCAGTTGATAATGTTCAGTTGAAACTCAGCCAAGACTCGCAACCATACTACTTTAAAAACGTCAAGAAACTTATAACTTCGTGCTTGAGAATAAAACCAGGCATAAATGAATCGTCAAGCAGCGATAAAGGAGTGCACACAAATCATAACCTTTGCTAAATTGAAGATTATTGAGCAAATTCGCATTCTTGGGCTTTTCCAAATTTCCTTTTCGGAAATGTATTTCGAATAGCAGTATTAGGATGTATTATCTTGTCTTGTCTTGCTTTGTCTTGTCTTGCTTTGTCTTGTCTTGTCTTGCTTTGTCTTGTCTGTCTTGTCTTGTCTTGTCTTGTCTTGTCTTGTCTTGTCTTGTCTTGTCTTGTCTTGTCTTGTCTTGTCTTGTCTTGTCTTGTCTTGTCTTGTCTTGTCTTGTCTTGTCTTGTCTTGTCTTTTTGAGCATGGTACATTAGCCAGTCATTGTACAGTCAACACCCACTTATCGTGAAAGAACTCTTCACTTTTCAAAGTCTGTAGGTGGGAATTTGTTATCAGACCCTCAACGAACAAGAACTTAGCAAGACTGAAAATTGGAATAGATTTTTATTTGCAAGTCAACCGCACCTATTTGACTGGCAGGGTAGTGTTTGCACCAATGTTTGTGTGAATTATAAACAGAACATTAAATTGCGTAGTCATAGGTTACCAGAAAGGTTAATCGAGAAAAATTAAGCTGAAAATGTCAATGTTTTCTCATTCATTGCTCAGGTTCCCCTCTTAAGATCATTATGGAGCAAAGCAAGCAAGATTCAATGTTCTATCATTATATTGAAGCTCTAAAAAACGTGTAGACATTGTGTTTAGAGGCTATTATATGCAGATGTTGTCTTTATCGTCATCCTTAGTATCAATTGTAGGTTTCTTGACTTGATGCCAGCGAAGGTAGAGAGGGAAAAGAGTTTTGTTAAATCTGTTTAGATTCACCCTTCTTCTTTTCCGTCCCTAAAAACTTAGGAAACATGGGAAAGAACATTGGCTCCGACGCAGGTTGGGAAGTGGGGGGGGGGGGCAAAGGGAGATTTTAACCATCAGAGCAAAAGACTTTTTATAAAGCTCTATTGTTTTGAAAAAGGTGGAGGGACATGCTACCCCCCTCCTCCTCCCTCCTCCCCTCCCCCCTCCCCCCTCTTCGTCGGAGGCCCTGAAGAATCACAGTCGACACCTCTTTCGCTAAAACTGAAATCGAAAAGAACGGCACGGAGGCGCTTTTGTAACCTCCGGGTACAGGGAACTGGCAGTTGTTGACTTGAAACTGTTCTTTTCTGCGTGGCGATCTCCGGGCAAAGGGCGGGAATTACAAGCCCTCGTGAATGAGAATGGAGGCCCAAAATAAAGTGCCTGGTAAGAACATCTGTCATTTTCACCTTTCTAACTACTTATTGTTACTTTGCTTCTTCGTTATAGACCCTCAAGATTTGGCATACGTAATGCAGAAGCTGTTTCTTTTATTTGTTGTAATTGCCTAAATGCCACCGCCATTAGCCGGGAATAAGCAGGAGGCCTAGTGGTATTGCAGGTTGTTTGCAAACATGAACGAGATGGCAACTTTTGATTCGTGTTTGTGCAATTTGAGTATTTTAGTTAACACTTTAGTGTTTTATTCTTATATTAAGCTCACACAAAGCCATATTCTGCGAAATTGTTATTCCAAACAACATCACGGATCGAAAAATAATTCCGTCCCAATCAACGTTATTGCGGGAGGGGGGAGGGGGGTGGGGCTTATCAAGTTTTTGTTTAGCAATGTGTCTTACCGGCTATTCCACTCCTGTTTGCATGTTTTCATTTTATATTTCTTGAGTAGCAAATTTTATAGAAAGCCGTTCATATAGCTATTCTCATCATCAGATAATAGATGCATCTGTCATTTGAGTCGGACTCTGAAAGAGTTGCTATAATCAATAAAAACAAATGTTATTTAAGAAAAATGCAAAAATCTATGGTGTACAGTTTAAACAGATTTCAAACTGTTTTTTTTTCGTTTCTGTATATATTTAAAAATACAATAATCCTTTACAGGGCCTCCGACGAAGGGGGGGCAGAGGGCCTTGGTCCCCCACTTTTTTGCAAAACAATTGTTATCAAACACTTTCAAAATCTTATGTTATGGGTATTAACTTTTCCTTTGCCCTCCCCCCCAACATTTCAACCTGTGTCGAAGCCAATGCTTTATGTGTAGATTTCCCTTTGCATTGGATGCTACATTCACTGGGGCTATTACAGTTTCGCATCTATCAGCATGTGGTTCCATACATAAGGATAGGGTTTGGGTAAGGATCAGTGTCCAAGAGGTGCAAAACTGCATTAGCACCCATTCACCTGCAAGTATTCACTGCAGTTTTTCTTATTTTTTTTTCATCCACAGTGATTGATGAGGCATTTGTAAGTTTTATTTCTGATGATGCTTATGGCTCAGGTGCCATTACCTTGGGAACATCACTGAAAAACTCCAGAACTACAAGGAAAACTGTCCTTCTGGTTACTGATGGTGTCAGCAATGATGTCAGGTATTTATGATTTTTGTTACATTCTAGATTGAATAGCAAACTCCTTCCAGTTGTTTCTACTGGTTTCAGTGATCTGAAATTGCAGCCTATACATTCTTACTAAGCATTCTTTGTCATAAAGATATTTTCATGTATGTTGTAAATCACACATGTAATAAACTTGATGCTGGCAGTTCATGCTCTTACCCAGGGCCCCCAACAACAAGTAGCCAAGGGGGTCATGCCCTCCTCCCCACATTTTTGCAAAACAAGAGATATAATTACAAAATCTTGTGGATTGCGCTTAGTTTTGGGAACTTTACCGCAGGTACCAATCATCGGAATCATTGTCATCCAATCTTTAAAATGATAATTTTCTAGCAGTTTGTTTAAGTTGAGGGTGGTATACACTATCATTAGCAGTTCATTTTGTTGCCTTTACTTGTTTCTATCACAATAAAACTCAAAAATCGAAAATGAAAAGAACAAAAATGAAATTAATTTTGTGAAATATCATAATCAATATGGGCAGAAGGGGAATGCAGAATCTTTTAGGGCTGATGCAAAACTGCCTTTTTATCAAAGGAATTTGAAGGAAGAAATTGTAAACAGTCACAAACATATTGCCTGAAACAGACGTGAAGGGATTACCATCCTAGAAAAACCAGATATAAGAACCCTAGGGATATGACTTAACACCGACTTTAGTTTTTGATCCATCTCACACATTTAGCAAAAAAATTTATTCAAGAATGAAAAATTGTTGCAAACTTCCAGATTAATTTTTCAAAATTTTTCTTCTAACTGACGAAAAAGACACAAATTTTTACAGACAAAGATTATCTGTGTTGGAATTTTAAATGCAAAATTTGTTGATGACAATGACAGTATTATTAAAAATTACCTTCTATGGTGCTTTTATTGACTTCAAGCCACTAGGTATTGATTTTGAGATTGGAAATTTTGGTATGTTATATTTCCTCGAAAAAGCCTCCCTCAAATAAGCCCCCACCCTAGAACTACAAATTGTTAATGAGCCCCCCTCCAATAAGCCCCCACTGCTACCGTAAATCCTTGAATTGGCCCTCCTTGATTTGTTGATTTTTGCCATCTGAGGTTGCCTTTGGCATTTTATTGAATTACCACAAAAATTTATACTTTTGGTAATAATTAATTAAATGTTCATAAAGATATTCCTACTAAAATATACAAGGTTTTTTATTGATGCCTTCTTAATGTCTACTATAATTTTTTGAGCATTAATAAATGCCCCCTCGTAATTTAGTAAAGTTTGCTGAGTAAAGCTGAATATTTGAGCTGAGTAAAGTTTCTTAGGCCTCTTGCTAGGTTAGATTGCAAGAAATTTAATAAAAAGGTCAAATAAGTTGAGTGATTTGAAATCAAAAGCTCAATATAAGTATACACTTTTTATACCATCTTATCATTAACTGTCTGTGGTGAATCTTAGAGACAGACTTTCAAGAATATGGGATGAGCTGGTAGACATCGAGCCACTCTTTACAACCAGTGAAGAAAATCTTGCCTTGACAAGGCGGCCAGAACTTGGTGTGACAATCACAAAATTAAAAATTTGGACTTTAACCCAGTTTAAAAAGTGTGTCTTCATGGATGCTGATACACTTGTTCTTCAAAATATTGATGACTTGTTTGAAAGAGAGGAACTTTCAGCAGCTCCAGATATTGGCTGGCCTGACTGCTTCAACAGTGGTGTCTTTGTTTTTGTTCCATCCTTAGAGACTTATGCTGCCCTCATAACATTTGCTGATGAGCATGGTAGCTTTGATGGTAAGACTTATTTTGTAATGAAAGATATTTATTTTGACAATGTTGTTCCATTACAAATAAGGCCAAAGTGTATTACATGGCAACCTTTTGCCTATATACAAAACTTGGAGGTTCCAATAGGCATTAATATGATGCTAAAATCATTTTTGCCCAATGCTTGTAGCCAGAAGTGATTTCCAAGTCAACCATACCAGGCTTTTATCTTTTGTTCTAAGGATATTCAACCTTATTCCAATGCAAGTGGTATTTTTTTTATCGAAGTCAATGCATTTTTACTATTCTTTAAAA
Source organism: Rhopilema esculentum (assembly GCF_013076305.1). Next base: position 7,158,451 of record NW_027019322.1, read on the forward strand.
ATGAAACATTGTGTATAAAAATTATAAAAATATCAAATGAAAACGAATTGTTACAAAGAACTCTAATGCACTCCAAAAAAGATAAAATACTGTATCTAATATAAATGTGCTTGAAAATGGCTTTGAAAAAAGCAAACATTTTACGACATACTAAAAGCTTTTTCGTCTGACACTCCTCAGAGCATAAAACGCCAGAATAAGGTTCCGAAAGAACACAATGGAAAATATATACCCAGTTGTGGATCGAAATAGTATAAATTTTATGTAGATGTTATTGCTGTATGATCCGTTATTGTCGTTCCAAACCATTAAATGTTCCAAGAGCCATTGTAGCTAAAATACTAAGTGCCCATATTATTCAAAATATTTGTGGTGGAATTGATTTTCAAATGCAGTTTTCCGTGGAGATGTAGTTAATTCAGCTTGCTTATATTTCCTGTGTTTTTATATACCGGCTTTGTATTGTCTGTATCACTTGCTTGGGTCACAAAAGATGACTGGCATATTCCTCACAATTTACCATTTTGTGCAAGCATTCAGAGGTTTCTGTAGTTGAATTTGCATGAGTGCTGATGCGATCGCGAGTGATCGCTCATGCCAAACGAAAAGGCCTGGTTTAAGGAGCCTAACTGGAACTACAGATTTTTAAGGACATATTTTTAAGAAAAACTTTTGAACAGCAGTTATATCAAGATATAATGTGATGTGTTGGTTTGAAGCTAAGGAATAGAATTTGACAAAGTCTAAGATTTCATATAAAGATTCATAAAGATTGGGTATAAAGATTTCATAGCATGACCTCTACAACTAAGAAGTAACATGTATAGCTGTGTCCATATGTTATGTAGCATCTATACCAGACCATTTAATGGCAAATATTGCTAGCTTTACCTTTTTCTCAACTTTTACAACTTTTTCATTAATCTTGGCATGGTTTATCTGTTTGGAAGTCAAAATTGATAACTTTTGCAGAAGTTGTTCTGTGTTCCTTTGTTCAACAGAATCTTTGCTTATCTTAATATTGACAATGTGTAATGATATTTTAAGGTTTTCTCATTTTGTTGTATTTACATCAGAAAACCTCATAACATTTCTGACATTTAAGCCGTAACATAGTATTTTTTTTCTAGGGGGTGACCAAGGCTTACTGAACATGTATTTTAAAGACTGGGCAACCAAAGATATATCTCACCGCCTTCCTTTCTTGTACAACATGGTGTCAAATGTTTGTTACAGTTATGCCCCAGCATACAAGCAGTAAGTTTCTAACTGATGAAGGGAATGAAGAAAAAGAATGCTGAAGTAGCATGTTTCTTTCCATGTTTACATAAGCAAGGGTGGTTTTTTGGGCCAGTCATTGTGTTAAGTTTCATTTTTCAGCTACTAGCCAAAATACCGAAAGAGCAATACAATTTTATATGATATTTGACAAATTTAAATTTTGGACTGAATTACTCAAAGTAGATTGAATGTGGATAATAGGATGGCAAAAAAGATATAGAATGGATAATAGCATAATGTTTTTGTAATTTAGTGGATGGCAGGAAATTTGTTAACATACAAAAGACTTTAAAAAATTGATTAGCTAAAGGACTTAAGGATAAAGGAAGACAGCCATCAATAATATGGTAATTCTTAATCCTTCCAATGGCTCTTTCAACATGAATACGGACTGCAGCTATGTTGGCAGTTTCTTCAGTTTCTTTTGGTGTTAGTTGGGCACGAAAGTGGTGCTTTTACTTGCTCACTTGAAATGTTCCTTGCTTGAGGAAGTCTGTCTCCAACGGTTATTGCTGAGTGTAAATTAATAAAAGCATGGCTAGCAGTAGATTATGTTAAACTGAGTATAGAATAAGATAAATAGCCAAGTCAAGTTGATTGACAATGAATTTTTAGGAGTAAAAATGTTTTAATTTCTGAAGAAATTTTGCTTTCTTTCAGGTTTGGCAAGGATGCCAAGGTTGTTCATTTTCTTGGTGCCATAAAGCCATGGCATCATTTCTATGACTCTGAAACATCACAAGTCCAAATACAACAACATGGTGTCAGTGATCTAGGGGTGCAATCTTTTATCCAACTATGGTGGGATGTTTACAATAATTCTGTCGCACTTCAAGATGCAGAGGCTTCAATATCTCAAGTAAGTGTAAACTACTTTGTGGCTATTTTGGTAGAAAGTGATACAGGGAGGGTTTACGGTATGAGTAACCTCCCTGTGCTCACAGACTGCAAGGATAGACCAAAATATTCCCATTTCCCCAAGTTGATTGAAATGTTTGCCTATTGGTATTATGTACTTATTAAGCTAGAAAATGTTGATGTGCTGATTGAGCCATTTATAAGATACAGTCAGACTATAGTAGGGTGCCTGCCTACAGCAAAGGTCCTGAAAGTAGCAACGTTCGCTGGAACATTTAAGTTATTACATTGAACTGCACTGAAGTAAGAAAATCAAGCGCATTGAGCTACACTAAAGGCCTGCTTATTTAGTCTTCGTTAGCATCCATAGCAGTTGATAACTGACATTTCAATGCTTTTCTACACCAAAATATTATTATGATTAAAACGTCTACTTAACACGTAGGTAGAAAACACGTCCTTTTCCTGGGCTCCAACGCCGGTTGGAAAGGAGGGGGCAATGAAAAATTTAACACCTATAATAAAAGATTTTAAAATAATCTCTATTGTTTTGCAAAGAAAATGGGGGCGCATGGCTGCGTCTAACAGAGCTTGTTCACTTTTTCATTGTTTCATTCTCTTTTTGGCTTAAGTTGTGCGAAATATAAAGAACTGCCTATTAAAATTGAAACATTCTTATTGCGAATCATTCAAAGAATCAAAAATGAATTGCTTAGTTTAATATAATCATACTCGCAAAGGTAACCCATTTGAAATCACTGCTCCGTCTTTGGAAAGCCATGGTAAGTGGCTGGACAGAACCTCAGTTACATTCTTTATATTTACATATTTTATCGTTTTAAAGTCATGTTGCTCATTCTGTTGCATTTGCAAGTATCCCGAGCTGTTGAGGCTCTTTTTCTCCAGCTCTGATTGCAATATGAACTAAGGTATCAAAAGTATTGCACCACCTTGCTCAAAATGGCGGCACTTCTTGTCAACTTTTGACAATGCAAAACATTTTAATGCGTTAATTGGGTGAAATAGGCGCATTTAAAAGTAAACTTTGGCGGGAAAAGTTCGCAAATTTTGCCGACGCCATAGAAAACTTAGTTAGAAATGTATAAATTGCGCAAAGACATTTTTATCTGTAAGAATGTAGACCATACCCGAGGAAACAAAATTGTCAAATGTCGCTATAAAATATTTACGAGGAAGTGGTAATTAATTTAAACAAATATGTTGACCAAGTTAGGTGCAGCTACACAACAGCTGTGGGAAATCCAAAAAAAAGTTTGGAGAGTGTTACAGTAGTAAAAAAACCGAGAAGTGGGTGACAACAAATGTTGATGTTAGAGGGAAAGAATTTGTCTGTTTTATTTCGCTGCGTTTACACCAAGGGACAGTAAAAAGCATGAAACTCGACACTGCGCAAGGTTTTGCAGCTCAAAATCCGTCCACAGAAAATATAATGAATGTTTTGCACAAATACAAAAGAAAAAGTTACCTAAATAAATGGAAGCTATTTTTATAAAGATTTATTTCCATTAGAAAGAAATTAAAGCTTTGGCATAGCCAGAATCAAGTCCAATTTTTAACATCATCAAAAAAGTTTGACTTTAAATGAGAAACGTTAGAAACCATGCTCCAAATGGTTGTCCAAAAGCCAGAGAATCATTAATGATAAGAATTTTCCAGGCCTAATACGAAATTCCACAAGAATACGTTGCCCAATTTTATGGATCCATTTCAAGGAGGCTTTTTGCAGTTTCAAAAGTTTGCGGCCACCCGTCAAAATATTGATATTTTAAAATGTTAAAAGATGTTTGCTAGTGTTATTTTTCAAACAAATGCTCTAAATAGATTGAAGTTTTGATTGGTAGTTGTTTTGCTTTCGACCAGTTGCCATTTGCCACTTAAAAACAGACTTAATTTGCATAACAATAGCTTTCGATCATTCATGCGCCATTTCTCCTCCTTCAAGGTGGTTCAATACTTTTGATACCATAGTGTATGTATTCTATTTATTTGCCTATTTATCTGATCTAAAATATTTCTTTCTAGGATTCATCTGCCCAGGCCATCGTCAACATGCCCATTGTATCGAATGCCATGTCTGAAATAGAGCGCAAAGCATCATGGGAGCGTGGCTTGATCGATTTTACTGGAGAGGACAAATTTGAAAACATTAAAGATAGACTAGATGACGTTATTAATGGTTCTGGAACGCACTAAAGCCAATGATTTATCTCTAATTTCACAAATACACGACACTGCAGTTTCCATGGAATTCATACAACGTGCTTAGATTTAATATTTTGTAGACTTTTTCTAAAATTGTCACAGTACGAAGTTGTATCTGTCTATGTTGTTGTGTTTTCTTATTTTAGTGTGCTAGAGCAGCCTTAGCATTCAGTTGAATTGGTAATAGTCTCTCCAGAGGGATTGAGTCAAGCAGTTTCGAAAATCAAAGTCCACTTGCCCGTATATATTTTATAGCGACTCGACTCTCATTTGACATTTTTTCTCCTTTAGGCATGTTCTATATTTCTACAAACACAAACTTTTCTGCATAATTTATACGTTTCAATTTGTGTTCTCTATAGCGTCAGCAAGATTTTCAAGAATTTCCCGCCAAAATTTGCTACAAAGTGCCTTTTTCATCCAATACTGTCCAATGTATTGTATTCAAATGCTCGGTATGGCTGAAAAAATGACAAGAAATGCCACCATTTTGAAAATCCTAAAAATGTGGTTAAAAGTTGAAATAACACTTCAACTTTTAAATCACAACTATCAAAACATCGGATTCTTACAATTTTCCTATAAATAATAGCAAAATCTGCAATGTACGGCCTAAAAACGGCCAACCGTTTTTTTAGAGATATCAAAACGAATTCAATTTTTCAGATTCACATTTGCATAACAGAAATTTACAAGGAAAATTACACTACAGTATTGAGTCTAATCAAAGAAAACGTTACAATTTCATGAATTTACTGAATTTACTTAAGCTACTTTTAAAACTGCATAAAACTAAAGGAAAAGCCACAGTACTCGTCGACGACAATAAATTTTTTCTTACAAAGCTGGCAAGTTTGTATTTCTTATGATTTTTATAGCCACGTTTTTGCTTATGTTCCTCAATTTAGCTTTTTTACACGAAAATATAATGTCTCGTGAGGATTTTACTTCACAGTTCCCTCACAAAGGAACTTCCGTCTCTCGGGGTCGTAAACTTCTACGGTCTGCCAACCCTTAGTAAATTTTTTGCTTTTCTTGTACATATAGAAAAACTTTTTACACCACAAAAGCTGGACTCATTGAGCGGTCAACAAGTGATGCAATTTCACGGAATCCATTTGCGTTATTTAAACAAAAAGCAATTTGCAAGCGCTTCTCATAACTCAGTTTTTGATTTTTAAGAACTCCCATCCTTACGTCGCAAGGCCTATAGCTACGTAGAAACTTTATGGTTTATTTTCTGTGAACTTTCTGGCGTACATAGAAGGCATCGAAACATCAACAATGTCTTGTAAAAAATTCATAGAAATAGCTATCGTACTTTTTGAATAAAAAGCATATTAGAAAGTCTTTCCAAATTTGTTGCATAAAATTTCGAGAAATTTCGAGAAAGAATTTTATTTGTAGAGGATTTTGGCGGAAATTATCCTTCTTACCTAGTTGCAAGGTTTAGTCAGTAACGCGAAAGGTACCGAGGAGTCCCCTTTGTCAACGTTTTAGTCCTTTTTGGCATTTCCCATTTGTTTTTACTTCAATCTAGATATAATCTGTCAACATTAATCATGGCGGATGCACGTAATTTTGGTTTTGTGCCTAATTGGTTGCCATAGAAACTCCGCGTTTATAAAATCTTATCTAAGAGAGGCTACATAATGGCTATCGATGTTTGGACTTACATAGAAAGAGCAACACACAGGCAAGGAAACTGTGTGGCATCTGCTTCCAAAGATAGTCTGGCTGAGGAAATACTTTTCTCTATGAAATCAAATTACGTTATTAATTGAAATAGAAAGTGATAATACATGCATGAATATAAAAAGATTTTGCTGTGATTTCGGGATGATTAATGGACTAAAAGCCAATGATGTCAGAAGAAGAAAGTAAGGCTTTACTTTGCTCCGCATCAACACAAACTACTTGGAGTTGGCTGGAAGACTTAAAAAGCATTGGTAGAGATTCTGTTCCGACACAGAATCTTATTGAAAACAATGATACTGTTAAAATTGACACCGATGACCATTCGATCTCAAATGCTTCTTTGCCTGAAGATTCTGTCAGCGTAAGCTCTACCAAAAATGAACCTATAGATGCTGCAAATGATTCCGGAGACAGATCTGAAATAGATGAGAGCTTCCATCCGGATAAAAACCCAACACCAGCGCAGATTTTGGATGGATTTTGGTCAGGGAGCGACAGTGAATCAACCGAGCTCGACACTGATTACGAAACTGATTCTCCTTTTCCCGGCGTGGGACCGCCTCAAATGTTAAAGCTTCTCAGAAAAGAAAAATATTCTGATCATGAAACTTCTAACGATGGATCACAAAGGCATTCTTATGGCATCGAAAAGGGCTTTCACAAAAGTTTTTTCAGCGGACCTTGTCAATTTTGTGGTGAGGGAGTGCTTCCGTTACCTACGGTGCAAGAAATAGAAACATTGCCAAATAACCAAGTAAGAAAATTTACTTTGATTTTTTAATTTAGAAAAAACTTAAAATATACCGATCAGTTTCTTACTATCAACATTTCGGCTCGAAAAAATGGTGGTTAAAAATATTTCTAAAGACAGTCGACAAGAAAGATAATTTCGCAATAGAGAAGATGATGTTTATCTTTTCTGAATTCAAGAAGTTTCTTAAGTAAAATTTCTTTCAAAAGTAAACTCTTTGCAGTTGGTATCTAGTGTGGAAAACTATGTTTTTGCCAAGTAGCAGGTAACTGTTTTTTTTCTGAAATAGCTGTTCTGCTGCAGTGAATATGAAGAATTTGTGAAACTGTATATAACCTATGTTGACAAAAAGAAAGTTGAAGATGAGGTGATTGACATAAAGCCACATGCACCATATGGCACAAAAGCAGCACGGAAAGCAGCCAAAGAAAGAGCTGCTGAAAGGTTAGCAAAATAATTTATGTCTTCTCTGTTTCTAAGAAAGGATTTTAATGGCACAACAGTGGTGCAAATAAAATTAAGAAGACAGTGGGGGGTGTAGAGGGTGTGACACCCCCCAATTCTTCATGAGCTTGTTGGTAAACTTATAGCTGGTGCAAAAATTCCCTGGTTTTTTGCTAAAATCATCTATTGATAAGTGAAATAGCACCTAAATTTTTGCTTTATCTGTGTCTTTGTCAGTAAATTTTACTAGTAATGACCTTCCCCCTCCTCTAGTCTGGAAGGTCAAGCTACGTCACCTTCTCTTGCTGCATCCAGAAACAAAAGTGCATATTCTTGCTTTAAACACATTGCTGGATAATTTTTTTAAAAATATTTAACTCCTACTTACTTTAAGTAACTTCAAGATGTTTTACATCTGAGGAGTGTTGGGTGGAAATTTGTTAGTAATATGTAATGTCTCACTTGTATGTCAATGTCTCACAAGTGTCATTTTTGGATTTAAGAAGGAATGCTGAGGGCTTATTTTGTTAAAAAAGCATTTAAAACAGTTAACTAATGATACTGCTACATTTAATAAATAATAATCTTGATTGCTGAAGTTCTTTTTGAAGGATGAGGGAAAAAGAAATGGAGAAACAGAAAGCTGTAACTGCTCAAGCTAATTTCTTTTCCTGTAAGTCATGATAAACTATATATATATATTTATATGCCAGCAATCAATACAAGTATCAGATAAGATATCATTTTAAGATCAAATGGCAATTTAATTAATGGATACTTGTGGTAGATGATTAGTTATTTGATATTTTAGCTCCTACCTTAAAAGTACTTTAAATTCAATTCCACATAGAAGTGGTAGAGCTATTGGAAGAGGTTGCAATTGTTAAAGAAAAAAGGACAAAAGGGATTGTTCATCAAAAACAAATGCACAGGCTCTCCCAAGCAAGGGGGCAGCAAGAGGGGGCATGACCCCCTAATATTCTAGAGGGCCCACAAACCAAAATGTTTGCAGACTGTACTGAGTTTGAAAATGTGCACATGTTGCCTCTTAACCCTCATTCCCATGACAATGTTTGTTTGTACATGTTTATGCATAACCTCTGTGTGTTATTTCACATATTAGTCATTGCTATATGTTGGTAAAAAAGATTTATGCCCCCTCCATGTCAAAGTCCTAGCTACCCACCATGCCCCCAAGTACAATTGTATCTAGACCCTGTAATTGAGATTTCACATTTTATAATATCACAGAGTCAAAACCTTCTTTCTAGGAAGTTATTTAAACTGACTTTGTCCATTCATTTTTTATCCTTGTTAACAAAGTTTCCCTTTTCAGTTAATCCAATATTATGTAAATTCATTTTCTGTTTGATGATTGAAAATAACTATAAAGACAGTATCAGGGAATATGGATGGGATGTGTGAAGCTTCACTACTTCTGTGAAGCTAGAAAATGCTACTTTGCTTGCTTTTTCAAAATTAAAGCACATAACAAAAGTCTTATTATATTGGTCTGCTCTTGTACTCAGCTCTATCCAACTGCCTTTTAGTTCAAGCAGGACTATTTTTGTATTTTCTTTAAAATATTCATTTCACCACAAGAAATTTTCAGCCAGAAAATACCAGGAGAATCATATTTTCTGTCAAAGCCTTAAGCTTGCTACCTACAGTTGTGACCACTGACCTAGTGTGACTCCACATCATAGAAATTTTTTAAGCATTTGGTTGTCAAAAGGGGGAAATTCAACCAGTCACTGAACTTCAACAGTAGAATTACTTATTAGAAGTAATAAATATTTGATTTCCCCGCTTTGCTCTTGATAAAGTTTTCATCTTGAAATAAAAATATCTTCATATCATGTCATCAGTTCTTCCAGAGAAGGGTTTGTATTTTCTCTTGTAAAATACATGGCTGTGTGTCTTTTACTTTTATTCAAACTTTTTTGTCTATTTTGAGCTGCTAATTGGCTTCTAGTTTCTGTGTGTTAAGTAACAGGTAAAGTGCTCCACCAAAAAGGTTATTGTGTAATCTCTAGTGTTTTGAGTTAAGACTACTGTTTGTTAGACGGACGTTTGTGAAACTGCGACATGACTAGTCACCCTTCATGACAATTTGATCCCTTGCTCCCTTTCGTGCTGTTCTTTTGTTCCATAACTTGAAGCTTTGCATTGTAACTATTCTAGCAAGGTAGGTGCAACTCATATTTTGCATTTGTTGTACCAGTCTACTGATTTCGCATCAAAACCTGTTGTGATGGCTAGGAAATATTCTCTCAGTATTTTAGATGGAATTCATAGAGTGAATATTTCACTTTTTTCACTTCCCTATTTTGATCTAAATTATGCATTACCAGGAAAGTTTTTTGCAAAATTATAAGTCCTGGAAAGAAACGCATGATAAACAGGCAGATTATCAACAAGGTAGACGGTAGCTGAAAAGTTGATTCCCTTTTCAACTCAATTTTGTTTTTCTTTCGTTTAGTTGCAAGGCAGGTTAAAACGATACAGTATGCATTATCATCGGTGAAATGTATGCAAGACGGTTGGACTGTACGACCAAAAACCCCACCTGTTCAGCCTCTGCGGCGCGAGGACGACGAATTCTCCATCGACGTCAACACATCACTTCTACAAGTAAGCCGATTCACAATCAAAAGTAGCATATATGATGAAAGATACATTTTGATGGTTTATTTCTGTGCGCAATTCATTGAATTGTGGCGTAGCCTTAACCTCGTGTTTTCCAAAAAACCGAATCCCTTTACAACCAAAATAAAATTTTCTTTCAAATCCGACTTCGAGGATTTTACCAGCTTAGAATAAAATCCTGACTTCGGCATTTGGTACTATAACATACCTCTTTTCGCAACCACATCTATTATATGTCATAATACTTCAGTGATTCTCAGCTGTGAATGTTATGTCATAGCCTTAAACGCTGCACCACCCTAACACCTTGATATGATAACGTTTATCGCGGACTTTCAGAAGGATAAAAACTTAGCTATTTCTTTAGAAACGGCCAACAGTTTTGATGTCCGCTGAAATTTTTCTAATCTTGTGTAGAATCCGCCGTGTCCAGATTAAAAAATCAAGCTATTTGTATGTTCTATATGTTAGTAGCTACACACAAAATGTCAAATTCTAGCATAGAATTTATGTTGGTAGCTACACATAAGTTATCAAATTCTAGCATAGAATTTCAGCAACCTTTTTCCCTTTTGATGCCTAGCTCTGCATTCTATTCTCTTTTGACGCATACAAATTTTTGCTGGTATTGTTTTTAAAGTTCAAGGCACCGTAGTTTTATTTTCTGTATATTCAATTTTACTTTCCAGTTAGGTTTTAATTTCTATTACTTCATCAAAAAGCATTCGGGACTTTCTTCATTTTTTAGAAACGGAACGAGCTTTATGAAAAGTTTTATGAAAATGGTAAACGATTTCTCATTGTTTTTCCTGATGGAACTGGATCTTGCTAGTATCCTTTTCTCTCATATATTTTATTTGATTAGATTAAGTAAGTGCGATTGTTTCGGTCCATAGCTGATTTAGGTAGAAATAATTAATCGGTAACACAAATATGATATGTTGCTTGTGCCTGTTTGCTCGAATATGTTTTCTAGCAGGTCCACACCCTTAAATAGGCTCAGTCACCAATTATCTTATTTATTATTGCAGTCTTGCTCGTTAACTTGCTTTAAAAGCTATGTTATCTGTATATCAGCATTATCTTTCTATAAACATCAGCTTGTGAAACAAGCATTTGTATATGCTTTCCATGTAACACAGCCTTTAATTGTGCATTTGCTTGTCTTAGCTGTCATTTTCTCCACAAAAGCAAAAAAATCTTGGACAATCAAAAAACTCCAACTATAGATACTTTGGACAGACAGTAAGCCAGAAAGGTTTTGCAGCAGGCTGCTTCCCCTGACAAGCCTCTGATACATCATACTAAGGGACAAGATACACCATTGATACATCATGCTAAAAACATGATAGTTCCCAAAGCTTAGTTTTTCAGCACAGCATACTTGCTATCATTTACTATCCATAACTAGCAGTTACTTTTTTATGTTAATAACCCACCCTTTCTCCGTGGATCACAAGGTTATGTAAAGGCGTGATATAGTAAGTTGCTGCAACGAATAACAGACGCGTGAAACAGATGTTGGATTTTTCCCCAGACTTCTTCTGTTGCAAATGCTAGTTAAGATTCTTTATTAACCTCCAATCAACAAGGATCCGTATGCACCAGTATCTTAGAAAATTCGCAAACTTCAGTCTTATTTGAATTTTGTTTATGCTGTTAAGTAAAAATAAAATCTTGTCAGGAAAGCTAATCATTTAGCCACCTTTGCTTGGTGGAATGTTTTCAACTCATATTCATAAGCTTGTTATTTCAAACTTAAACGATTTCTTAGTTATCCAAGTGGAAATGTTGCTGTGATTATTACGTCATGTGAACTGGGGAAATACACATACATTTTGCAAAAGGTAAGATATGAATGTAAACTCTGTGGTTAGCTAAAACGAATACAAAAGAAGCGTTGTCTAATAGCCTGATTGATTCGTGTTACTAAAAAGTTTATTTTTAGGTGGTCTGAATCGCTTATTGGCAATGCCGTTTTGCTGAAGCCCTGTTTCACTTGCATGATTTGGTTTGATTTTAGTGATTTAGTTTGATTGTGTGATTTATTAAATCACAGGATACAGATGATTATGACACCGAAGACCCAGGTGTTCTTGGTGTTTTTGAACCAAAAGGAAATGCAAGTTGCTACTTTAAAGACAGTTCTTTGAGGTAAGCCTGTATCATTTAAAATTAATGGTACATCTCTGTATCCATGCTTGAAGCTATCATTAAATCGAACCAGTGCATGAGCGATAAACACCACAAGAATTAAAATGTTCTTTTGATATTGATTTTGGTGTCACTCAGTGAATGAATTAATTTACAACCATTATCCCAAATGATAGTGAAAATACAGTTGCAAAATTTTCTTATTGATGAAAGTCAGTTATAAACTTGAAAAAATTGGGCAAAATTTGTTGGCAAACAAAATGCGAAGAGCCACATTGAATGAGTGAATTGGGTGTGATAGTAGCTCGTTATAGTAACTTATTTTCATTTCTTTATCTATCTGTTTAAGCAATGATTGTTTTACGATATTTAACGGTAGGATGGTGCTGACTCCATACGGTGGTATGCAAGTGGATAAAGCAGGAAATTATAAGAAGAAATGGAACTGGTACTTCATCAAAGGCCATGTCCATACTCCCCCTTTCCAGCCGATTTGCTTCGCATTGAACAAACAACTATCGTGTCGTGTGATGGAACAGGTAAACTACATTATTTATCAGACATATATTATATTGGATAATGTAAACATTTCACAGCATACTGAAAGATTTTGGCTGCCATTCCTGAGAGTATAAAACGTCATAACAAGGGTCCAAAAGATGGAAAATTTATACCTAATTCTTAATCTAAAAAGTATGTTGTTGTTTTCTTCAAAGCCTTTTTGAAGAAAATGACTGAAAGAATGTTCATTCCCTCGCTAACATGTTACCATAACTTTTGTACCAAGTATTTCCCTGCACCAAGACACCAATCAAATAAGGCACCAAGTGTTTTTCTGCTTCAATTCAGCTAGGAAACAGTCATTTCAAGTCAACAAAAATTACCATTGTTCAGTGGTAGGCATTTACAAGTATTTGGCAAAAGAAAAATCAATATAGTATTCCCATTAAGTTAAGAAGATAACAAAATCATTGATTTACAATTTTATTGGCTAAACTGGAATCTGCAAAGAAGAATCCGAAGTCGAAAGATTTCAATGATATAAAACTACAAATTAATCAAGAAAATACAGATTTTGACACATCAACAGAAATGCATACAGCCGACTTTTTGAGGTGTCAGTTGTTTTCTTTTTTCACACTTAAACTGAAACTTTTGGATGGCCTACAGTCCGCCTTTATCTCATCACTGCTTTGCAATACGGTTCTTGGTGACAGTGACAGTTTTCAATCTATCTCCGGCCAAGAAAATCTTATTGTAAAACCTTCCTCATTTTAATGAGTTTAAGGTGAGAGTGATCAGAAAATGAGGACCACGACCAATATTGATCCTCTCCTGGTTACGCTGTCACCTAGAATCTGGTTACCTGGGTACTTATTCAAAACTTCCTAGAAATTTGTAAATTGTGTATGATTATAAATTGTCTTTATAAACCGATGTTAAGTAAAATGTTTATATCGATTATTAAAAAAAATCGTACGATTCAAGTATTTAAATTATAAAAGTTAATGCCTAAATTTTACAGTGCAAACTAGTTCTGCAAATATATTCATATCCAAAAACAGGAGGTTTTTGAAATTTAATTCTGATTTTTTCAATTTCTCAAGGCTGTATTTTGAAAATTAAAAGATTTTTCAATTTCCTTAAGTTTCCAAATTTTTGGCCAAATTTTCTCAATTTCTCTTTGCTTCTACAATCTTCTTCAGGCCAGTGGTCCTGGGGCCGTGATGTTTTCCTGACTCTACTCTACTGAGACCGTCGAGTCTTTCACAGACTCTTTCTCAAATCACAGTCTTTGATTCCATTCATTTTTGTCAGCAAAAAAACCTGCTAACATTTAGTTCTTCCGTTTACGTTTAGTTCTAACGTTTTTCCTTAACAAATTATGCTTTTTTCAGGTTATGTGTAAATTTTAAGAATAATCGAATAGTGAATATCCGAGTAATCCGGAATACATCTACTGGGTTCAAATTTATGTGCATTTTACTTTATGTTAATGGAACCCCTTTATAGCAGCTTTTGCTGTACAATTATAACTTGCAGACTTTGTGACAGCATTGCATGGGAGTTCGCGCTTTATCATTATCTCTTCGTTCATTTCTACTCTAAGTTGATTGCATTAAAAATTTCTTCTTATTAGGATCACATTGTGATAACATTTACGTCAGATCAACGAGCAGTAAGATTTAACGTTGGAGCGAAACTCAAGGTATCAATTTTTGAAAAATTAGAAATGAACGGGCAAAATATCGAAAGCTGCCCTCGTCAGTTCAAAATAAGGCTACTTTCCTTTTCGACTGGAAACCAACATTTATTATTGAAAATTTTTTCAACTTTTTCTCTTTGGAAAACTTTCGTATATCCTTCCTTTATCTTTTTATTTACATCTTATCCTTTCCCAGTCCCAGCATTCCCTTTTTTTGTAGCCTCTCATTCAATTGTATAAATTCATATCTAACAGAGATTTAATTTTTGTCTTCTTTGTTGTTGAAGTTCTCTTTGTCTTCTGTTCCAGTCGTTCTATTCTGAATGGCATCTTTCTAAAACCTTTTCCTTTGGTCTTCTTTGCTTGAATATAAGTTACTTGATGTAAATATAGATCTAATATATGCTGCAGCTCAGCTCATCACATACCCGAAAGTGTCTTGCTGATACCCAAACAACAAATCTATTCCTGCATGTTTTCGTAGGCGAACACTCCACTTTCCCTGCAACCCCTATAGTGACAGCAAGTGATTTTAGCGAAGGATTCTACAACTTCTGCATATAATGCCACTTACGTCAATAAAATTCTCTTTTTTAGGCCATCAAGCAGACTATTCCGCCGATTTCGAAAAGGGATGACCATCAACAGTTTCTAGACTATGTGAGAAAGAGAGTACAGTAAGTGAAAGCTCATATATTTCATGTAATATTATTAAAGATCGTTCATTATACTTTCTGTGCAAGTTACAAAGCAAAATGGAAGCAAAAACCTAGCTATTAGAAAATATTGTTCTACTTCCTCGTGGTTTTGCAATTACTTTTATGTCCATACTTGCTAAAGATTTGCTTTTGTTCTATTTTTACTATTACAGCATTTGTTATCCTGGTTTATAAGTTTTTATCTCATAATTTTTGTAGAAATATCCAAGACAAGATACAGCTTACAATGAAGTTTCCAAAGTCACCAAAGTTAGAAACCCTAGTTGCAAAGACACAGGCTTCAGCGAGCAAAAGACCCAGTTCCACCCCCAAATTACAGACACCAAAGCTTAAAGCAAAAGACCCATCTGTTGTTGTCAATTGAAATAGCATCTATCCATGGCTACATTTGCTCTTCTAAATCCTGAAAAAGATTTATTTTTGTATTTATTCATCGAGAATTTAATATATGAAATTTTTCATTTCCTCTTTGCTCGGAGAAAAGTATTCTGAGTAACTGAAAACTTCCGATTGCTCCTACTACAACCAGAACCTAGAGTTTACGGCCGTTTTCAAAAAGGAGGAAAGAACAGTAAGAATCAATATAGAGAAACTGGTTTGGCAGAATTTGTACTCCAAACTGAGACAGAAAACCGTATCCGTGCTATGATCTCGTAAATTTGGATATATTTTACATTTGTTAAGAGTGGATGAATCTCGATAAGGTCGCGTTTAGGAGCATGACTCCGTGTTCCTACCGTAGTCATAGCGTTAAACATAAGTCCGCTAAGCAATGATTCTATCAGTGAATATAAAAATGGTTTTCATTGACTGCTATGAATGCAGTGGGTTTATGACTGTGAATTTTATGTCAGCGAACAATTTCAAAGAATCGAATATATATTTTCTGTTCTATTTATCAAAGAAGTTATTTCTATCGCTAGATAGGCTCTCGATTGAAACTGAGCTCGTTAAGGTCTATAGCATGATACTTCATACGACAATGATGTTGTTGCAGCAACTCGAGTGTTTGAAAATAAGTAATTACTATAAAGACTTGCATGTGAGGTTTTTGGCCCATATTTAAGACACTTCAACTTCAAAATTCAAAAGCTTTAAAACAAGGTTTAGTGGTATTAGAAGCATATAGTGTTTCATTGAAAGTTGACATTTTCTATTATTTAGACTCTACTCGAGCGTATTCAGAAGAAAAAATGACAAAAAATTGAAAATTAAGAACCAATGTGCCGGAGATTTGTAGACAAGTATAAAATGGCTTGAATCGTCTTTCCTATTACTGGAACTTATTGCTTTTTAGCAATGTCAATATCATGTGTAGTTTGAACAGGTATCTAACAGCGCGAATTAAAATATCTTTAGAAAAATCTAAGGTCTCCTATTGTGGCTTTTGGTGGACTTAACAAAGGATGCTGCTATGTGATTGCATCACCTTTTCACTTGTATTCAGGGCCCTTCATTCTCTTCTTATTTTATCATTCTAGAAATTATCGGTGGAGTATCAAGAAAAAAATTCATAAAATATAATCTAATATGGTAGATGTATAAGATATACCTAAAGCCAGCATATTCACAGATTCTGCGATCATCTGTTATCAACATATAGTGGTTCAGCCCATTGAGCCTATTATGTGTGTATGGATACCGCAAGAGGAGAAGGAAAATACGAAGAATGAGTAAATGATGTGGAGGGGAAATAAGGGTATTTTCCAATCACAATGCAAATAAAATATTTTGAGACCAGATTGCAATACATTTCTGAGACTAAATTGTGAAGACTTTTAGGCAACCAGAGTAAAGGCACATAGTTACTCAAAAATCTTCCTTCTGCATGAACAAGAAACTTACAATGAAACGATTTTACATACTTATTTGATTTCAATATAACCAAAAGAAAAAAACCTGCGAGTATTACTTCAGCTACTTGTATAGCAGATGGGTACATAGAAATACCCTCAGAGCTATCGAGCTGTGTATCCAGGAAATATTCTTCAATTTGATATCATGTTATATAAAAAGTTTGGTTTGAATACATTACTAAGAAATTTAAACATTTTTCTAAACAGTAAAATAACAATTAAGAGCAATACAGAAAATAATCCATATATTTTGTAACAATATTTATTATTAAAAGAAATTGAAAACACGAATGAAAAATAAGGGTTATCAAGTAATTATTGTGTAAGTTTTGGGATTTGGTAATTGTAAAACACATGCATGTTCTGAAAGACCCTCGTTTAACACCGTTTGTGTTGCAGCTATCGACCCCCATTTTTCACACTGCACAGGCGCTCTACTAATTCAACGCATGCGTATTACAGATTTTCCTCCATCAATGTCTTGTCTTTCAGATTTGGCATTTTCTTTTTGTCAAACGTTCCTAAATCTATCATCTGGAGTATTCTGGAGATTCAGAACCGTTAAGATGCCAAAATCATCATCAAGGTCAAGGAGTAGAAGCGCATCACCTAAAAGGCGACGTAGAAAGGTACGTTTTCATTATTTAAGAAAAAAATTGCGATATATTGACATGTTAGGCTACCTTAGCTTAGGCCTTAGATCTTATTAAGGGAACATCTTGGTATCGTGTACTCTGCTCAAAGAAAGTAAAAGGGGGAACACACTCCCTTATGTTGTTGTGAAAAAGGCTAGAGCAGTCTTTTTATTAACAACACAAAAACGTAATAGTCATGAAAAGACAGAAAGATAATGAGATAGCCGGATACCAAGAAGGAGCATCTGATCTATAGTTTTCTATTTGAGTTTGAAAACAAGAGTATGACACTGAATAACTAAAGAGGTAACACTTTTCTTGAGACTGCAGAATGGCACTTGAAGGAAACGATTCCGATTTATTTTCTCATCCTACACAAATGCTAATATTTGTAATTTTTTTGAAATAATAACTGTATTCCATATAATGTATCATTTCTTATACAATATGGCTAGCCCAGATTGGAATCTTTGAAAGATATGCAGAGGATCTGTTTTATTTCCATGAAAATTGTGTGTTTGCAATTAGCACAGAATTTTGTGCAGCTGAGGTGGAAAAAATGGGAATAAAGTGGGAAAAGCGCCAAAAAATGACTTGTGTGTGTTTCTATAATAGATCAACTTTTTCCCTTGATCAATTTGCTCACTTTTATTTATAATTTGTAAAGCTGTTCATAAAAGCATTCTTATTCGACATGCTCAATAATTCACAAAAGGTAAATGATCGGCATGAAGTCCTGGTAAAAACGGCACGCAAAAAGTTTGCTTATTTTGTATGGGCTCGAAATTTTTGCAAGAAAATACCTTGCTAGTGATATTTAGAGCACAAGTATCGCACTATTTCCATCCACTTCACATTTTTTTTGTTTTTTATCGCACTTGAAATACAGTTTTCAGTACTGAAGCCCGCATCACTTCCGCGACTTGTAACCGTTAATGCGTCACACACTCCGAAATTCCTCACAGACCGCACACAAATTTTCCCATAAAAAGTCTTGAAAATTTCATGCAACTTTGAAGCATTGTAGCTTCAAAACACTTCACAATTCTAAAAAATGAACTTCACCATCGGATTCAGGAGCACTGACTTTGATGAAAAAATTTTGATTTTTTCAATTCAGTGGCACTTTAAGAATATTCCTTTTCCCAGGGTTGTCAAGCAAAAATGCCAAACAACTTTCCATAAAAATGTTGAACCTTCATGCTGTATTGTCATTTGTTACTCCTTATTGAATAGGAATACCAAGTGTGACACAAGATGCTAACTTGTCATGATCACACCTAAATATGACCCCTAATTGTGAAATTGCAAATAGTTTATGGTTATGTTGTCTTTTAACAAAGCTTACTATCAAAATAAGTACAAAATTTTAGAAAGTGTGTCTCTGTTATTACAGTTTCAACTTTTATGCAGTATTATTTAGTTTCACAAAAGAAGTAAATATTTGCATGAAAGTGTTACCATTTTTCCTTCATTGGAGCAGTGAAATCCTTTTTGTACCACCAATGTATGTAGTGGAATCTGAATTTATATATATTTATGAACTGAACCTGAAGAAGCTAAAAACTTTTGTAAATTTTATATATTTCAAGTTTTCATTTGTTAAACACTTTTTTCTCATAGGAGAAGGAGAGGAGAAGGAGATCTAGGTCGAGAAGTAGGTCACCAAGGAGAAGGTGGAGATACTCAAGAAGTAAGTCGCCAAGTTTAGATAGATTTGGAAGAAGCATTCATAGAAGAAATCGTTATTCAGAAGATGATAGCAAGAGGGAATCAGTTGACAAAAGTGCACAAGAAGAAATGGAAAGACAAAGGAAAATGTAAATTTTCTTCTGGTTTCTAATGTTTTTCTGTTTTCATGTAATAGATGTATATATATACAGAACTAGAAATAAGGAGAAAAGAATCAATACAGAATATGCTGCATCAAGGACCAATTGGAGTTAAATGAACTCAAAATTGTCAATCTAGCTACTTCCCTCCTTATCATTAGCATTGCTTTTGTCCATTAAGGGTTTATGAACACCTCCAAGAAGGATTTTCTATAAAGTCAACATAGGTTTATATATGCAGTCTTGAATTTGAAAATTGTCTAAATACTGAATAATAATTGCCAAAAATTTCCCTGGATTGCAAGAAAGACAGGAAAGGGTGTATGGTAAGCAAAAATAAAGATTTGCAAGACCGCATAAAATTGAGATTTAGAAAAGTGATCAGTAACATTAGACCTGTTGGAATCACACTCCTGCAAAAGGAGAGGTTACTTTTGATGGATGCAGAGAAAATGCACAGCATATCTGTCTTTTTTACCAAAGTCATTTTGAAAGTGCGCACAGAAGCATCTGTGAAAAATATTTTTGTAGCAATGGAGGATTGTTTGAAATGAATAGAAGAGATTTCAAGAGAATGTAATTGAAAGAAAATAATTTCTGCTTTTGGATAAGAAATTATGAGCCTGTGTATAAATTTTGAAGATTGTAGCATTTTCCTCTTTGTGTAATGCATTTTAAAAGAAACATATTAAAAGTTTATTGTTCACTTGGTTGAGTTACTGTGTTGTAGAGTCATTCCATGTGTCAATAAAGCATCACTAATCTTCACTAGTAGTCAATGGTGGCACAAAAGTTAACCTTCGTGCAAATCGGCTTTAAACCACATATTCTTCTTTTTATTGTTTTTCTTGTTTTTCTTGTTTTTCAGTATATTGTTTTATAAGAGCTGAAAAGCTACTTCAGCTTTCTTCAGCCTACATTTGTCAGTTTATTAAGAGTTTTTACAATTTTCCAAGTCTTTACTATTCAATTGTTCAGAAGACTGTCAAAGACATATATGAATATTCACTTGCTTATTTGTCATTATTTTCTTACCTGGCAGTCAAAACTTTCAATTGCTTCTGAACTTTAATAAACCATTCATGTAAGCAAGCCAGTCTCTAAATGGAAATCAGGATGGTTTTAAGAATTGTACAATCAACAGTTTGTGATACATCATAGAAAAAGGCTTCTGTTTTGACACTGTTCTTGGCTTCTCCTTTTCTAATCTTTCTTAAAACTATGTACAAAACCGACCTAAATTAACCTATCACTTAAGCATTTTGATCACAGTGATATTCAGCTGCTCTGTTCTAATTTCAATAGGATATTTGCATCTAGTGTTCATTGCAATTTGTGGAGACAAAGAATTGATGTTAAATACTTTACTTTTTCTTTTTACACACTCCTTTCCACACTCTTAGCTACTTCTTTCTTGCACTCATATTCAATCTAGGCCTTTTACCCTTTTCAAACGTGTTTTCTACTTTCCATAAAGGAAGAAATTGTTTTGAATCTTTATTTCCTTCTTTTTCCTCTTCTCTTTTTCATTTTCATATCTCTTTCCTCTTTTTTCTTTCTCTTTCTGCTTTTTTCTTTCCTTTCTCTTTTCCCTCCTAGACAACAGAGCCTCTTTGGAAGCATCTTCACAGCTTCACACACTTCTTCAACCACTTAAATCAATATTGGTCATAACTTTGTTTGAATGTGAATGCAATATCAAGTGAATGAATGTAATATACATTTTGCTCATTGATGATCCTTGTTACAGCGTCTAAACTTATTTTGAGATTTCTTTGCTTTTTAGACGAGCATCAGAAATGCAAGCAAAGTTCATAGAAGAGGAAACTCATAGAAGGATAGAGGATATTGTGAACAAGCGTGTGGAAGAGGAGCTAGCCAAAAGAAAAATTGACATTGATGAAGAAGTTATGAAAAAGGTGGAGGAAGCTAAAAAACATGTTGAGCAACACCTCCATATTGAATATGAAAGAAAAGAAGAAGAAATTCTTGAAAAGTACAAAATAAAAGAGGTGGGTTTTAATTTCATTGCTGCAAAGTTTTGCTGACATAAAATTTCCATGCTAATGGGTAAGGATACCAACATATAAGTATATATTCTTAAAAATGTCAGCATTAAGTTGGTATATTTTATTTATTTTGTTTATTTTTGTTTCAATGTTTAATAAGATTCCAAACTTAACTGGCACTGACTACTACATAATGTATAAACTCTACGACTTTTGCCTCTCTTTTTAATGTTGAGAAAAATGTTAAATATGGGATTCATGTCAAATCCATCTCTATAGTTAGTGGTATTCAACTTTTCAAGGGGTGGTTTTTTCTCCTAGCATTTAGGATGGCATTGGAAATAAAAGTTATTCAGATGCACTTAATATCCAAAGCAATATGAAGTGAATAACAATAACATTTGTCTTCCATTAGGAGCTGCAGAAGTTTTGTTTTGAATTTCAACAATCAGATTGTTCACTTGAATAATATTGTCAACGAAATATAACACTAAAATAATTGTTTTTCTACAAAAAGTGTTATTTCAAGTTTGTTGTGTTTTAACTGTTGTTTTAATGTTTGTTAGGGTAGGTCTAAGGACTAATATTATTTGTATTTATGCTCATTTTAACTAGAGCTTTATCAAAATAGGAAAGTGAATTAAGCAAGTCTCTGTAAGAGCTCAAATTTTATCAGCCATAAGACTATTTGTACTCTACCTGAAATCATGTCTGCAGTATTTTCAGGATTTTGGAAATGTTTTTGTAGATATTAATGTAATATAAATCAAAATCAATGATTGTGTAGTTTGTAAATGGTGGATTCATTTACAAGTAGTTGTTCACTTTGTAACCCACCTATTGACAGCTAAAACAAAACTAACTATTTTATCAAAATACCTTAAAAAATAGTTGATGCTGGATATCTTGTTTCTTTTGGACCATGTATACACAAAATGGGTCAATTATAAGCTATATATATAAACCATACTTAATAACAGATGTATTGATGCCTTCAAAAATTGACAATTTTTCAAATTTAGATTAATCATAATTTTTGACAAAGCTGTTTTTATTAGAAACTTATGCTCATTGAGACATCCATATTTTCACTTCTGTTGTCATCAAAAGCTGAAACATATCGCAACTATGTATGTTAAGCAAAGTTGTTAAAATAAGCAATGCAGTTTAATGTTGGGTTTAAGTATAAGTTTAAAGTAAATGCTAACTAATAGCCAAACATTAAGTTTCTTTTTGAATTCTTATTTAGATGGATCAAAATGAATCAGTTGAAGAGTCGCTGTAAACGAGAAACAATTTTATTAGCTATAATATGACTAATGAATTGTTTCATTTTCTTGAAGTATGTCAGTGAAAGATTCTTTCTTTTTCTCATAGGACAGTAACTGAAGCCCCAGGTTAAACACTGTTTCTACTGAACGTTCTTTAACGTCGTCTTTTCCATTGTACTGTTTAGGATTATATAAGAAAAAAGCTTGTGAGCAAAACATTGGTTGACGATATATATTCTTTGCTGAAGGGTAATTATAAAGCTCACTTTTCGCAAGGAACATGTAAGTTTACTATGCCAAACCAAGCTTCCTTGAATGTGTCATTGGTGTCTTTGAATACACTATTATTGATGACAATTCTTAATGTGCCTCCCAAAAGAGCAGAGTGGAAATAAGGTAAATATGGCAGTGCACCTATGCCATTAATCGCTACTTTCCAGTGATATCCAGGTAATATTTGGGTGTCCATCCGCATTGAGAAAGATCCCCAAGTGTTCTTTCTGTAGTTACTGGTAAAGCAAAAGCATATTTTAATTGGCATAAAATGGTCTTGCTTCCATTGTCCCCTTCTTTTTTATAATGCCATCAAGAATAGATGCATTTATAATCTTAGGACAGCCACCAACTTCATTGGCTTCAAACTCATTCCCTTTTCAGAACAGCAGAAAAAGCTTTCTTCCCAAGAAATATTAATGATCCTTTTTTCATCAACTAGCCAGACTTGTCGTAAACCAGACAATAAACTCAGCCGCCATATTTTCTAAAAATGCTTTGATTTTGTATCTGTTCGGTCGGAACTTGATCTCTTTCATCCAACAACTGACGAGATCGCTATGCATCTGCAGGCAAGCAACGTTTTATAATGTATGCCAGACTGCTTGATGCTTTTTGGATTTACCTGAAATGCGCACCTCTTACCCCTCCTCTTTTCTAAATGTGCATCACGATAACTCTTGTTATCTTTGTTTCTTTAAATTCTGTTTCAGGAAGAATACAAAGCTCAAATTGAAAAGCTGAAAAAAGATCTAGTAACCGCCGAGAACAATTTAAAGGAAGCTGAATTGAAGCTAGTGAGTTGATATGTTTACTGGGTTTGTCAGGTTATCAATGAAAATATCATTTGGTCTATGAATAACACCGCCTGGGTTTGTATGAATTCTGCCCCCCCCCCCCAATCAACATGACAAAAGGACCTGTAAATGTTTTCCGACGCATGTTGTATTAGCCTTTCCAACCCCATCGTTTACCAATTCAGTCTCTGCCTGTTTTTGATGTGCGAATGCTAGAGAACCAGTTTACCGTTCTATCAATTATGAAAATGGATTGTTTTGTTTACAAAGTGTTCACCGTTAAAAACATATCCCAGTGATTGAGGAAAGAAGCAGTGGAAGAACTACATTTGGTCCCTCAAATAGCGTTTGTGCTCAAATTGCACTTTAATTTTTGACAGAGTTCTTAAAATGTTTTTGTTTTTGTTGCAGGCGGAAGAGCGTCTAAAGCTTCTGGAAAAACAAAGACAACTCGAGGAAGAAAAACACGACTTGGAGAAGACTTATAAAAAAACTGAGAAAGCTGCCCAAGAAATAATTCTCAATAAAAAGAACTCAAGACCAAAGTTAGCTTTCGGTTTGAAGCCAGTTTTCAAATAGAATTTTATTCTAAAAGTTGTAAATAGAGTTTTAAACAGGAAGTATCTTTACGCAAAGGCCTAGGCCAAGACCTGGATTCACTTGGTAAGCGCCCATCCCCTTGCATTGACCAAAATAAAAAAATTTTTTCTTATAGCCATAGATGTATACCATTTTGTTTAATGTACTAAAAAATTTTTTAATTAGAACTGTCTTAGGTAAACAGAAAGGTCATCTTTAAAGCCGAAGGTAAATTTCCTTGCATTTTTTTCTCTAATCTTCAAACGCTGTAAACCAGATATCAAAACTGAAGAGTACTGTAGGAGAATTGTCGCTTGTCTTCAGAGAACCGTCTAATGTGTTTAACTTTTGTTAGAAAGTTTTGAAAATCTTCTAAACAAGACGAAAAGTAGTTATTCTGCTTAGGAACCTATTCACCGAAAAACTACTTCTCACAGTTTGTAAACTAAATCGTTATTCCCGTTCTGATTTCGGCTGTGTTTAGTTAGTTTCATTTCAACGGGAAAAGGGAAACGCCCGAACTGTACCCTTCTCATTAGTTTATTTTCATTACATTAATTAATTTAACGACGGTAGCCCTTCAGTCATAACTTTTTGAGAGATTCACCTCCACTGAGCTAAATTTCTTTATTATAACATTTTTTACAGTCGATTACATGAGTTTAAAGTTTTTATTATTGGCAGTTCTGAATGTGTTAAGGGACGTTGTCTGTTCAGCGACAGTTGAGATGTGATTTCACGTCAGCCTTTCTCGATTTTTTGTAGAAAAATAGACATGCCCGCCTTTTAATGGGGAATTGCTGGTATAGCAAAAACTGTCTACATGAAACTGAGACTTTAGAGTAAATAGCTATATGGTGGGGAGCCAACTCATTCAAGGCTTCAAGGATGCTGGTCACAATATCAGTGAACACCACCCACTAATTAAGCGATAATATATGCCAAAGACAGATTCTTCCTTATTAATTTCTATATCCAAATTCACGTTTATTAATTTTTTAAATTTTTTTTTCCACCTAGAGCCTGAATAACCCCATATTTATTAGCTTCACGAGCTTTCAGTTTTCTTATCATGTGTCGAGCCACGAATTGGTTTCAATCTTATCCACCAATTGATTACCAATTTCTTTTTTTAATCCAAGGGGTTGGTAAGACCATTAGATAAGACAGATCCATTTGTCAATTGTTTTTGTTATCCTAAAGAGCGTTATCCTCCCCGCTTCTCTTGATGACTTTTCTTGATGTTGTTATTGTCTACTGTGTTAAGACTGGGGTAATAACTTTTTTCTGCTCTTTGAAAGGAAATCCACAAAATTGCCATTAAATTTGTACTCTCTGTGCGTTTTGGTGTTTGAGATTGAGTTTTTAGAAGCTTCGGATTTTGTTCTTCCTTGAATTATGACCGGTATCCTTGGTGCCCACATTAATCATGACAGTAGAAGAATTCATTCAAGTACTGTGGTAGTGGTTTATTGTACGTGCGATCTTTCAATGTACCTTTCTTGTGTAGATTCTCATGCAATCTGCTGAGCGTGGTATTATATTACAGATAAAATTCTCTTAATCAACTTGAAGAGCCTTTTAACAAGTTTTTGGCTGGCAGATTTTGATACAGATCCTAAACAAAACATGCACTGGAATAACCTAACTTACATTTTGGCCTTACCTCAGCCCGTCTTGTTTCAGCCCTCTCTGCATGGTTGTTTGCCTGTCCCCGTTCCAACTAAAGGTCGCACTGGGCTCAGGCATTTTCAGCAGCATTCCGCTTCTTGCTCCTTTGGGAATTGCGCGCTATTTAAAAAACTCGACGATTCTAAAGCGCATTTTTGTTAAGATGCGTGGTTTCTGTTTCTGTGTTCACCGCAAACTGCAGTTCAAGCTCAGTACTAAAAGGATGGTCTTGCATAAACTGGTAAGATAGGAGCAATGCGTTGAATCACTAGCAGACTTTTCAGGTAAATATTTATATGTTATCTTATTTATTGCAGTTTTCTCTTCGCACAGTTTTAATGCTGTGGTTGCAAGACATTAACCAGCCTTGTGCAAGCGAAATCTGATTCTTTGTCACGGCCTGTCATGCCCCGGTAAACAGATCAAGCGTTTCGCATAATATTTTAATAAATATGCAATGTTTGGTCAAATATTTCTTTCCTCAAGACAACGAGGTATGAAAGTCCAGTCCTCATGGGGGTATGCTTTAACCAAAACAAGTCTATTGAGGACACCAATAGCAAAAAACAAGGGCAAACAACACAAAACATAGCTTTTTGAATTATACCTTCTTTTCTCTAGCCTGTTTATTTGTGTTCTCCTTAATTCGCTACTACCTTTGATTTTTCAGCCCCTATACTTTTGCCCTTTCAATAGTTTTGCTCCTTCATTTGCTGTGCACATGTTTGCGGATCTTAAGGCTGGTCTTTTTCGATGTAAAGTAACGTAATCCACAAAAAACGAATTACGAATTGTCAGAGATATGGCCAGATGAGCACAGGCTCCTGCCCCCATCAAACTTCTGTAATTTACATAACTTTATAAACAGAGCCAAAATGTACTTCGCAAATTTCAAATCTTTTATTGGCTATATCTAACCCGGTTTTTGACTCATTGACCTGATTTCACACATTTGGAAGTATTTCATGGAGTTATTTTATGTTATATATTCAAAATTAAAAAAATTCTAAGAATTGTTTTTGCGACTTCATACTTAAGAATGATCATGTCATGTGACGTCAAGAACACAACAAAAAACAACGAGATAACAGGGAAATAAAAATGGTACACCGATATTTACACGCAACTTTAAACTAACGGCATGCCAACAACCCTGAGGATTTATCCACGGATATGAGAATGTAAGGCAATAACATGTCCCATTTATGAAATAACAATACAAACTACTTACATTTAATATTTATACTTACAAAGAATTAATAAAAAAGTTAAATAATTAAGCTTTAAATCCCTCGATCTACTACTGAACTAGAACTGCTAAAATACATATATCAGTCGCTAATGCAGTATAAAGCACCTTTTATAAAGAAGCTTTTGGAATTATTAAAAAGAAATGGAACTGTTTTGCTATATTTTCAAGAAATTCTAATAAAGAACGCAAACATGTAAATTCAATTGTTCATCTTTCGTGAAAAGTTTAAAATAATTTCAGGAAGACCGATGGTGGAATTCTTTACCCTGGGTACCATTTTACCCCCGTTTTTCATCCTCTGACTCTCTGGGCTCTGGCACCCAGAGTAGGACTTCTCCAAAGCAAACATTTATGCAAACGATGCATTTACAACAATCGCATCTAATCACATTAAAACACTCATTCACATGACAAAGAAAGAGCTTTTAAATATCAGTGACTGGTCAAGGGCGAATAAACTATGTGCAAACCAAAAACAATGAACTTATGGTTATTGGTCATCGACGAAGAATAAATGAAATTGACGACTTCTCTTCGCTCGAACCGTAATGATTCTGAAATAATTATTGAAATAATTATCTGAAATAATTATAGAAGAACCAATATGAATCACTGATAGAAAAGTAAGTAGGTGGTTTATCAGACGTACATCACGCTCTTTTTGAGAGTCACCTACGCCATGGACACGTAATATGGGGCACCATATCTTCATCCGAATTTTAAGCGCATCAACATTTTTCCAAAACAGCACACTATCAATTATACAGCGCGCAAAGTTTAATTATTCATGGCCTAAAAAATGACTAAGCGTTGTGCATCTTATTTGATTTGATCGCTAGGTTATGGTAAATAAGTTGTAGATAAACAATGCCTTGAAAGCTTGTGGAATATGTTCCAACAAAGGTGTTCTATATCAAACTATATTACAAGAAATTATAGAGATCGTCTTATTCCTAAGCTAAACTTTGAATCCACCAAAAAAGGATTTCATTACTCAGGCATTAAGGCTTGGAATGATATTCCAGTTAATACAGGAGAACTTTCATTAAGAACGACCCCCTTGGAAGATCGGGTTTATCAAGCTAGTTTAACTACTGTATTTATATGCCATAATTTCAACGGGGCAGCATCTAATTTATATTAATTACTGTTTTCGCTTATCTATGTCCTTATTGATTACAATTGCATTTTAGGTGAGATGGTACCACCATACATGCCAAATTCACCGGCAAACAGTAGGAAAAGTTGAGAAAAAGAAAACAATCACAAGTGGCGATGCTACATGGTGCTATACTATAGCCATTTTGCGGTGTCAACGGTACCCTTTGGCGTGTCGACGGAGAATGTTACTGGTTCAGGGTGAGGACTGGAAACTTTTGGGAATTCAACACACTTTATTCAAGTGCAAGATGATCAATTGTATGGTTGCTGCTTTAAAGAAATCTACAATACATGGCGCTGATTTCTTTATGTCTTCCATCTGCCACAGAATAGGGATTTAAGGCCTAGAGCCCGACATCAAACCATGGCTTGATGGCACACAGGGATGAGTTGTATAACTTTCTTCTGGTATGCTTTTTAATCTGATCGTGAATCAGTCGTCTCTCAAGATACAGGGGGAAAAGAATATAAAACAGAACACTAGAACACAGAATATATCTAAAGACAAAGTAATGCCTCTGGTGAAGTCTACAAATGTCTGATGGCAGTTTAAAGTTCCATTTTTTGTCTCATACACTGACGGAATATGCTCCAAAGTATTAGGTCTTGGTCCTCCCCAGCTAGCGTATGACAGAATGACCATGACAAGAAAGGCCAACATACCTCCGAACAGACAGCAACAGCTTGTAACTTTTTCCATTTTATGCTTGAGTTTATTCTGGATAGCAATTCCGAAAATCACAAGCAAACCATATGCGCCAAGGTACAGAGTCAATATAGGCATGAAAGCTGGACAAACGAAAAGGTACGTTGAACCTGTTGATGAACAAGTATTTGATGTTACAATGATATTGTTTTCAATTTAAGGAATGTTGTTACTTTAATTATTAAATTTATATATGAGGATGATTATATTGATAATTATAAACTTCAACAAATACTATCGACGCAGGGTTGTCGCCACAGAGGGGTGGGTACAGGGGGCGCTGTAGCCCCCCCAAACACTTTGTCCGTCGGCACATAAAGGGTTTTTAACGAGCAAACGAAGAAATGTTTTCTCACCCTGTAACCTTTTTGCAACAACTGTAACGTATTAATATTTCTGTAGTAGTTAAAATTTCACAGTATGAAATTTATAGAAACGCGCAAGAGCAGCATATAAGATTATTTATCTTTAGGCCACACCCTTAAAGAGTGAGACTCGCCCTGTTTGTCGGAGAACATAATTTCTGCACCCCTCCGAGGAATTTGTTTAGCTTCCCCCCTGTATCCAATTTTGAATGAAAAATATATAACGCGACAGCTTTATATTTCGGCAAAAAAATAAATAGGTGTAAACCTAAATAAATCTATCTATAATCTATAATTGCTTATTTATAGGAAAATCTGTCATAAAAAGGTAGCAAACTGTTCATTTCTTGTTCATTTGTAAATTTGATATTGGCATGCTGAAGAAAATTCAGGCTTTGATTAATATCTTAAAAAAGAAGTAGGTATCATAAGAAAAAATTACGTCTTTGTTATTAATCGATGTTCTGACGTTTTATACTCTAAAAGAGTGTCAGATGAAAAGCTTCAAAGACACTGAAAAGCTTAAGTTTTGTGCCACCAAAAGATTGCGTGACTTAATTATATATCATTCTCGAATAATTCATATAAGAGTTCTTTAGGACCTTCCTGGCTGTTGCGGCCTCGACATAGCCCAATTAAGCACGGCCTACTCGAATTAACTGTTTTTCTGTTGAAATGGCTATTTCCAGAATTAGATGTTTCTGCAGTGTGTAATTTGAAATGAAACATATGTTGTTCGGTAGTTGGTAGAGTGAAGGAAAGTTTCGAGAATCCCAGGTTCGAGAATCAAGTATATTACGTTCAGAAAATTTGAGATCACATACACGCTTTCTTGTTATAAGCATGCTTAAATTTAATGACTACAAGGCTTTCAAAACATATAATGCGAAACTCGCATTTGTTTTGCTTTCTGAAAAAAAAATTCTTGATTAAGCTTGAGCCTTGCATTATTCTTAAATTTTTTGCATTCAATAGAAATAGAAAAATAAAAAGAAACAAAGGGAAAATTGTTCTAGGAAAATAAGAGTGAATTTTAAAACGAAGTTTCGAGCATAACCCGTAGGTAACTTGATAATGGCCTATGCTTGAAACGTCGTTTCTAAAACTGCTCTTATTTTTCTAGTACAATTTTACCGTACTTTCAAGTCACATTGTCGCATTATATTGTACGACGCGCAAGCTAACATGTTCATGGAATCTCAGTTTGGTATCCACTTACCCATGTAAATGCATGTTACTGACAGCAAAAATATGAATGTCAAGAAAACTGCTACAGCTAAAAAACAACAGTTTTTATCTCAAGGTATCGTTAAAAAAAAGATGTCATAAAACAAACATTATTTAAACTATAGAAGTATGAGGTGTTTATTAGATGCTTCTTGTGACGGAAGGCCCAAGTACTGCATCATGTGTCATGGGACTTAAAATACTATAATAAAGGGAGGGGGGGTATTAGAGAATTTCGGCTTCACAGCCCTGGTCTTTTTTCTACATGCGGTCTACGGATTCGGCAAAGGTTTTGTAAGAAGCGTCTTGCGTTTTTTGGTGCAAATTGGCTTTTTGCGTTCGCAGACTGCAGCTTTTGGCTTATTTTTACACAGTTTGTGGCTTTTGGACCCCCATAATAGGCCCCCATGATAAATGAAACTGTTAGTGAAAATAAGATTATTACATATTTTCATGTAACAAGATTTCACTAAAATAAGTCGTTTTTAATAAATAAATTGCACGTTATGCACACAAGGTAAATTTCATGAGAATCAATGCCCTTTTCGTTTTTCAAAATGGTAATGAAATTGTTGATTTTCTTACTTTGGTGATTTAGAATTCTATTGAAAAATGAGTATTTATGAAATAGTTACCACTTTTATCCTTGGAGCACTTTTTCCGATTCTCCAACGTTCTTTGGTTTACCTGATCTGTGATAGGTTTGAAAAAGATGCGAGTGTAAGATATCTTTTTAGAAGAGAACAGTTTTGTAAGAAAGTAGCATTTAGTTTTACAAACCAAAGAAAATTGAGAAATCCGTGGAAAATATTTTAAACCAAATGAGATCACATAAGGGTCATATGGTATAAAGACTTCTGAAATGTGTTGAATAAGCGAAAGATGATCGCTAAAAACCTGTGTACAATACTGCCAAACAGCAAACCGCCAAAGTTCGTAGGACTAAATCAAATGTTTAAAACTTTTCGTTCTTTCAACGCATGACACCCTCTGATGTCTTTGCTACGGTTCTTCCAAATATTGTGTACTTAAACCCCCCTACTGCTTGCTTGAATCTAGGGTCGTATTTTATGGAAAGAAAATTTTTGTTTTGTTTTTTGTTTTGGAAGACTATCTTGATTCCTGCTAAAATAAAAATCTTTGCATATTGAGGGGGCAAGGGGGTGAGGGGAAGAAGCAAGGGGCAAAAGGGCGTGGTCCCTACCAAATGCTCAGATTGTTTATGGTAATAGCCAGTTGTAGAATTGAAAGGGCCATCCACAAAGCTATATACGACTGTCATTGGTTAGATTAACCAACCATTGCCACGTACAAACGGCAAGGCTAATTTCAGACACACTTACAATTAAATGGGGCGTTTCCCCAAAGTGACAGTGTGTGGGTCTCCAAAGGTTGCGGCCCAACTCTTGCCGTGCTCGTCTTTGCCCCTCTAATCTTCCCACCCTGTCTACACCACTGTTAGACTACCCAAAGGGCCGTTCGAAGTACCAACTCTCACCGGCTTACCTGAAGTTTCTACCTCAACCGCAACGGATGAATCTTGACCTTCATGGTCAGTAGTTGCACCTTGAATGTCTATGACATCTTCGTTGCTGGAAGTCGAGACATTCTGTGTATCTCTGCTAGCGCAAAATCCGTCAATTGTAAAGACTGTTTGGCCAATTGCGTCCCTGTAGCTCGGAGGGGGCGGAAGCTCATTTTCTCCGTTTTCTTTTAAATACTTACTTCTTAACTCTAGCTGTACTTTGCGACTTAATGCTCCCATCATCCACTCCTAAAAATAAACAAAAATTTTTATCTTAGCTTCTCTTTGCGAGATCCGTAACTGTCCTGAATTTCGCTGAAATTGTTTAAGTAAAAGTAAAATCAAAATCTAAAAGACCCTTAAACCTTAAGACAGTAAAAGTTATTGCAAGCGAAGTTTATCATTCCAAGATTACCTCTGCGACGACTTTTTTACATGTAGAAATAGAATGATGATCCATATTTGAATAGCTTAGTAGCTACTTCAAAACAAGTTGTTTTCTGTGATATGTTTGTAAGCGAACGTAATCAACGTAATATATGTTTAAATTAGGTTAAATGGAATCCCCATCATAGGGGATTCCTATTCAATACTTTCCTTGCTAGAAGCTAACTGCATATGGTTGTGTCATGCTACGGCGCACGTTTCATAGAAGCGCCGAACAAAAATCACTCAAGCGGTAAAAGGGCAAAAAGACTATTCCGCATAAGGAAGATTATCGAAAGTTAGCATAGTTTTGAAAGGTAAGTTATTTTTTTAGCTTGCCGTATTAGTTTCAAAAGTTTTAAGCCAAAAATTGTTATTAAATACATGGGCTCCGACAAAGGTTGAAAAGTGGGGGGGCCAAGGGAAAATTTAACACCAGATTTACAAAAGATTTTGAAAAAACTCTATTGTTTTGCAAAAAAGTGGGGGGGGCAAGGCCCCCCGGCCCCCCTTCGTCGGAGGCCCTGAAATAGGGTTTCAAGATTTTTAAAATATTTTTTGCTGCCGACCTTGTACGACCACTCTGGCTGCTTTCGGGTTTATTTGCGAAAAATCCACAAATAATTTCAAGATTAGGTTTATTAAGTATTTTCTAAGTGAAAAGGTAGATGTAAGCAAGTACTCTCACTTTAAGGAGGCCTTACAAGAGAGGGGGGCTAAATTGAGAGAAGGGGCTTCATAAATATTTTGTAATAAAGAACCATTTATAGTGGTAAACTAATTTTTGTTATTTGCGAAATAAAAAACATCAAATCAGCCTTCTATATCAATAATATTGGCATCTTCATCGTTATCAATTATTAACTCTAAAATATCTTCTTGGGCCATATCGGGCCTCTTACATGACCCGTGCTTAAGGCCTTCTTAATCTTTGTCTTTGGATCTTTCTTGGCTGGAAGTGACATGGTGTGATTTGATGCAATGTATTGAACGAGAATAAAAAGAAAATCTCTGTTTTTCGTCAAGTTTACTTATTTTGGCATCAATAAAACTTTTTTTCGGGGGGGGGGGGGGCTTAATTGGGGGGGGGGCTTGAAGGGGATTTGCGGTATATCATTATGACAACTTGTTAAATGAACACTATCTACTTCGGCAACCCCTCTGCATAGAAGTGTAGCAGCCAAGGCCTCTGGAACAACGATCTTGTGCAAATTGTGATAAGAGAATAAAAATCTGCACAACTACACAGTTTGATATGCTCAATAAGATGGGGTCGGGACCCAGTCTGAGAAATACCCCTAAAAGCTATTTTTAGAATGTTTAATTGTTCCCAGACTCCTAAATTGATTATATCTATAACTTTGTTGAAAACGAAATTATTGACATGAAAATTAGTACAAATGCTAATCACAACACCGTAATGTGATTTAGATTTACATCCATCGTCAAAATACCCTCAGTGCTATTTTTAGACCAGCTTATCGTTCCCAGACCTCTAACACGCTTATCTTTACAACTCCGCTAAAAAGAAAATCAATAGCAAGCAACTTGATTTAGATACTAATTATAGTACACTAAAAGGATTTGAATTGATACGCATCTTCAAATTGCCCCACAAACTTTCGAAGCTGCTAGCAAAGTTTTTTGAGAACATTTGTATGACATTTTCATAACAAAAAATGGCCAAGGACATTTTTAAAACTTTTTTGCTTCAAATTTTTAATGAGCCTCCTCTCTATATTATGCCCCCCTCTCTTTTAAGCCACCCCTCTAGAACTGAAAAAAGACCAAAAAGCCCCCAGGGCTTTATAGAGCTTCTACGGTATTTCTATGGGATGACCGTCAGTGCCTACTGTTGGTAATTGTGAAGGAGCATCAACCGAACACGAGGTAGAGTCGTGCAGTCGCGGTCCTCCTTGTTCAAGATGGGGAATGCGAACTCTGCTGCAAGTGCTACTCAGCCGTCGCCTAAACCACCCTCGGGTGGCCAATCTGTTACCAACATGCCGCCAGCACCACCTATGACTGCTCCTTCACCACCAGTGGAAAGCAAGGCTGACACTCCTGTTGAAGAGGTCAGGAAAAACCCTGGAAGTTATGAGGACATTCACAAGAAGTGCAGAGGTAAAGTATAATATAAAAGGCCTAATAAGGAACACCCTTACATCGTTTAATAATAGAGCCAAAACATTATTGTAAATGAAATAGATTTCGCAAAAATTTCTTAGATAAATTCTGCAAAAATTTCGGCCACTAAAACGCATTCTTAAAATTGAACAATAAATGCTGATTACAGCCCAAACTAGAATGTTTGGCACTTTTCGACGAGATCTGGGGTGTGCCAGAGGCTCTGAAACGAAAATATTGTGCGACAAATTGGGTGGAATATTTTCAGGTGTAGGCGGAAAATGCGCTACACAGTTTATTCGTATACTTGGAATATAATTAGCATCCAAGTAGCTCAGCTGTAAGATGAATTCTGCCATTTACTAGAAGAATACTAAGCAAACATAGCAATAGCAGTCCATGGCCTGTTATTCAGACTTAAATAAACCGTAGCATAAAATTTACTAGTGAAAAATGCAAAAACCATCCAGGCTAGATGCAGCAAGGTTTCTATAATGGTTTCAAACTTTAGCATCATAAAAAGTGCATGTTTGCCAATGTATGTTTTGCCATGACAATAATGATTCCTCCAAGAAATAGTGATAAATATACACCAGGAATTAGTAGACCAAAATAGCGATGAACATTTTTAGAAAAGTTTGCATTAAGATGAAGGAACCTACAATTAGGTTCATACTGAAGAAAATTTGTTATATATGGGATTTTTTATACCTCGGAAATTTGTACAGAATTAAGCGTAATAACATCTAAGGAGATCAAATTATGAAGATAAGTACCATTGTTCAAGAATTTTAACTAGCAGAATTCAAGGGGCCAGACATTTTTTATCATACCAGAAAATTAGTTTTACTCGTGTCCAGGTTTCACAATACAGGATTCCACTGTAGATTGGTCCTATGGTCATTTCGAAGGTTTTTACTTAATCAGCAATCCTGATAAGGTGTTGGCTCTGTTAAGAATTGTACATTTATGCTGACAAAATGTTTGAACTAGAAGACCCAGATGCAGATGGGATGATGGACAAGACTTTGTCACTCTTCTTGCCAATCAAGCCAACATCTTTTTCTTTTCCTTGTAAAACTAGTGTCATTATTCAAATCACAGGCCAGGAATTGGTTATGGAAACAGCAGACATTGCTGTCATTTTAGAATTGCAAAAAGATGCTTAAAGGCCCAGGAATGATGAAATATGATGCTACTGTGGAAATTTAGAAAAAATATAAGCCATTGATCATTGGTTTCAGCATGTTTTCATAATGCCAATTTCACTAATCTCTCCAGATTTGTCCACTGTTCTGTACTTGAAGTCTTTTTTAAGCCTGTGGGTGCTTAAGTGACTTTGAGGTTGATCAGAAGTTTAAAGATTTCTGCATGATTGGCCCAAATATGATATAGAGAAAAGAGGCACATGAAGCAAAAAAATCATTGAAATTTATTTTTAATATCATAACTGCCATAACCAAACAAGCGTTTCTTCCAAATTCCCAGACCTGTATTGGCCGATGCAAGAAAGTAATTTGTCGTTTAAGAATTTTGAACTTGAGTGTAAAGATTTGAATATTATCCATGACAATATCCCCTTGTTGTTGATAGAAATGAAGGGAATTTGAAGCGTGTAAAGAAGCCTTGCAAATTTATGAAACATTGTCTTGAATTTGCTGTCAAATATATTAAATAAGAAATTCTTGCACCTAGATTTGATGCCAACACCATATGAAGGCTTCAAGCTTGTTGTCAATAAAGGACTGAGCAATCATTTTCAGATCAGCCACACCCTTAATCTCAGTGCTACAATGCCAAGCTCATACCATTTTGGTGCAACTTATGTTGGAACTAAACAGATAAGTCCAGCAGAGGTAGGTTTTGGTATATAATGAATGTATTCCACAAACACGTTTAAGATGGAATTTCACAGAATTCTGCTTAATCAGTATGCTGCTTTTTTCAGCTTAAGTATTTTCACTCTAAACCTTTTAACAGGGTTACAGACTCTGAATCAATACCTAATGTTATTAGGAAGTATCCCTTCTTGTGAAAAAGTTGAATTTATTGAATCTAAAATTGGTCTAGATACTGACAAATGAGCACAGCAGCTCCTTCTATGTCAAATTGTTTTAAATTGGTCTTGTTGGTTTTAGAATTAATGACTTTTAGGTAACCCTTTTAAAATCTTTAAAATTTATCACATATTGAACTGATTTGAAATTTTAGGCTAGTATGGTTTTCTTCTTGATATCTCAATTAAATAATTCTTGTAAGATATTTCATGACACTTTTGTTTTACCACACTAAAGCAACAAATGTCATAAAAAGTCATTTTGTGTTGTTTCTTCTATGATTGATAACAACTTTATTTGTTGACTGTAATTAACTAATGTAACATTTTATTTTTCTGAAATGCTTAAAGTACGAAGTTTTCATGGCTTTGAAAATGCAAACATTTTAAGACTATATACTAAAGTTTTGACCATTTTAAAAATCAGACCTTAAACTAAGCAGGTAGACTTAAATTTAGCAGTTTTGTCATCAGAACATATTTTCACCAGGTTGGAATTTCTATAAATTAGATATATAGCATAGATGTATATATGCATTGCAAAAAGTGGTAAGGTGACAAATGGTAGGAACTATAAACCATGGAAATGATATCAATTTTTAATGAAACTATACACTAACTCGTGATCTGCAGTGCTCTCGAGCAAAGTAGTGTACCTATCACTGGAGGATATTGTGACAACTTTTCCACCACACAAAGAGCTCCTTGTTCCCACCATTTGTCTCTATCTGCCCACAAGGCCTGATCTTCTTTTATCTTAAAATTGTTACTACCTTTTTCTTGCATAAGTATATTGGAACAGTTATTGAAGAAAATTTGTTTGATGCCTATGATTACCTATTATGTATATTTTTTGAATTTGATGATTTGACTTGTAATAATTCAACATTCATTTAACTTTTAGGCATATCCAGTCATACTAGGTGACATTGACAATTCTGGGAGTCTAAGTGCACAAATTATTCACCAGTTTTTGCCAAATTTAAAAAGCAAGTTAGTTGTTCAGGTAAGCAATTTTGCAATTGTTTGTTTTTTGCCAGTTGCAATTTGCCATTAGAGTATCAAATTACATATATATATTTAAAATATTTTAGTTATTAATTGAATATTAATTTAAACATAGGAAAATTATAATCATTATAGATTTGAATGCATACAGCACCAATAAATTGAGCTGTTTAGAACAGAATTTATCTATTGGGTACTCAAGCAGGTCCTTGCCCATCATGATCCTGGACTTCCAAAATGCTGAGCCTATATCTGCCCTGAAAAGTAAGCAACTTTCAATTTGAACACCTCTCGTCATTTAGTTATAATAATGATAATTATAAATATTTCAGTTATTGTAAGGTTAAACTGAAAATGTAAGGTTAGACCCTTTAGGACAGTTTCTGAGGGCTTCTGAGAGCTGTGCATGTGGGATTTTCTTACATTGTAATTTTTTTTCTCTTTCCCTGACTGATAGAAAACACCGGTTCTGGGTCTTTACACACTACAGTCCTGTTTATAGCACAAAAGCAAGGTCATTTAGGTCACCATTATCACCAACATAATAACCAGTATAAATCTCTTGGAGGGAATGATATCTGCCTGCATAGACTATGTAAATGATTTCTTGAGTTAAAGGAGGCAGACTATTTTTTAACTTAGTTCAGCTGATTTGATTGCCCATGTAATTCTGTCCTGTTGTCAAAGTCCCATGTTTGTCACATTGAACTTGTAAATCTCTTTAATACCAGCATAAATCCAGGGCTCTGTTGGCTCATTGACAAACAAGGCCCAGAAGAAAGACAATAGATGCATTGAGGGACTGAATATGAATGGGCTGATTGTGTGTTTTTGAATTAGTTATTCAAAGATGTTTATTTTAAAAGACGACAGTTCAGTTGTCAGAATGCCACCCAAATCCTTTGGTAGAACAATTTTTTAACCCAAAACTGGCAAGTTTAATGGATTTTATAACTTAACCTGTTAAGGGAGCATTATTTCTTTCTCTGTTTTCATAATGGTATAAGGATGCAGTGTTAAGCATGGTTCTGATTATTTGTAATCATTTTTCAGACGCAAAAGTCACAGTTTTCAATGATACAAGCTGATTCTGAATACAGAGGAAAAGATTTCACCAGCACCTTAACTCTAGGCAACATTGATGTTATCAACGAATCTGGTATTGTTATTGCACATTATTTGCAGAAGTTAATGCCTCGTCTTGATATTGGGGCTGAACTTCTTTACCACTACGGAGCTGGACAAGAAGCAGCTGCTCTATCTTTATCAGGTCGTTACACTGCAGATAATTGGGTCGCTGGTGGCACATTAGGCCAGTCAGGATGGCACACTAGTTATTACCACAAAGGCAACGAAAACGTGCAGGTGGGAGTAGAGTATGAATACAATTCTAGAGCTCAAGAGGGTTGCGTTAGTTTAGGCTATCAAGTGGACCTTCCTAAGGCTAACTTTACTTTTCGTGGACTGGTTGATACCAACTGGACTGTGGCTGGCTTTTTCGAGAAAAAGTTGCCTCCTCTTCCATTTACCTTTGTGTTAAGCGGTATGATTAATCATCAAAAAAATACAAGTAGATTTGGTTTCGGATTATTGATTGGATAGAAATCTTTCTTTCCATATAGATATTAGCAGTAGTGCAGAATTTCTTCATCAATGTTCAAAATATCTTTGCAAATGCGTTATTTTTAAATATAACTGTATAGTCCTAAGATGTGAACTTCAATAAACAATGTCACGAGTGATGTTAGTTAGCATGTGGATGAGATCCGCACCCATTTCATCTTATTTCTTATAATTTTCAATGGCATATCGGTATTTATATACATGTAACTCCTTCCTTTCAAATAGTACCGTGGAATGGAATAAGAGTGTTGTACAAGCCTTACAAATTGACATTTGAAGGCTTCCCTCTCTCTCCTTAGTTCTTTAGAAGGCCTTCTAAGCACAACATGTACCCTCAGTCTATCTAAACACAAGCAACAGCGAAAACATAAGATTTTTGGTCCACCACGACGTCAGGGGAGGTTTGCAAGTGTGTCGAAGAAAGTTTGAGAAAGTTTAGGGTTTTATAGGGGGTGGTAGTTACCAAAGAACGATATAAAATTAGAAGTTTCTAATTTCTTTTGAAATCTAGCTCTCAGACGCCTATGTGCGCTACCCTAAAAATGATTTTCCTGCATATTTCACACAGACTTTGTAAAGATGAAAATTCTTGACTGCTAGTTTTGACCCACCTTAGAACTATGTACGACCCAACTTAGAACAGACACATGCTTTGAGTGTTTAGATATATTGATATAGCGTATGTTTTGAATCACGCTTAGAGTAAACAACTTTACTAAGCAGATATAAATTTTTGAATGAATGTTATATTCTTACTCATCAGATGTGCCAGAA
Source organism: Rhopilema esculentum (assembly GCF_013076305.1). The sequence continues at coordinate 7,198,607 of NW_027019322.1, forward strand.
TTGTTTACAGAAAAGCGTATCTTCTGCGTTATTATCTAAATTTTGTTCTTAAATGCTATGTTGTCAGATCTTTACTTGTTCCACAAAGGCTTCGGCGAAAAGTAAGAAAGGGTATTCGATTGATCTAGATCTGCCAATTTGTTTATCTTTCATTAAGGTGCATTTTGTGAGCATGTAACCAAGTCTGGTTAATCTGGTGTTGTACTGTTCTTTTCATGCTTAATTTAGTATTTTTCATTCATCACTGCCTCTCTTTGAATATTTTTGTAGACTTCAGGCCAAAGTGTACTTCAGAGGGTAAGCAAGAAAATGCTATTGGGTTTTTCAAAAAGATTCAAATTTTTGCTCAGTTCGTTTTTTACGTCTGTGGCTTATAAATTTCAGTTTCCAAAGGGGGCGTTCTGTTTTCTTTTCAACATATGCTTGGCCTCACAGTGGGCCTTCTGTTTTCTTTCTACGTTTGTCCATTTGGTAAATAAAAGGAACACCTAAAAGTTAACACAAATTAATAACCAAAGAATCCATTAACTACTAATACAGAAATACTGAAGTTAATATAAATCATATAATACAGTCACTAATTGCTTGGGACACTTTAAAAAACTCGAAAGTGAGCTATTGAGCTAAGTGTCCCGATGCAAGTAAACTCACAAGTAAACTACAGTAACAATATAATAGGTAGATGCATGCAAAAAAACTATTCAAACATCAAAAGTAAAAGTTACATGCAATGATGTATATAAATCTTCCAAGGTAGCAGGAGAGCTTGGTAGTATCTGGATAAATTAATGTAAATCGTCCTTGATTGTAAACCGAAGCAGAACGTGCCAAAAAATAATTATGAGCCGCGGCTTATAATCGAATAGATACGTTTCTACGTTTTCAAGTAATTAATCGAAAAAGATTTTCAATTCTTTTGTAAGACGCAAGTTATTCTCAAAGGAGGATATTTTGATTGAAAAACAATGCATTCAATCCGCCTGACCCTCGGGACGAAGAAACGTGAACAAAACTTGGATGTGCATCCTTAGTTTCATTTCGTTTGCTGTGCGAAATGAGATGCTGTCTTGACCTGTATCAGGAAAAAAGCGAGAGTTTATTGCGCAGAAATAGTGGTAAGTAGCCTTGTTTTTTTTTAATGAAATCTGTCTAGCTGTTATACCGTGGTGCTCAAGTTATTGGCAAGGTTACCTCTGGATCAAGCACTGTTCTGGCGGAGATATGTCAAATCATGCTAGTTCGCACCAGGCAGTTGCATCACTGAGTGAAGTTACTGTTTGAGAAGTGTTAATACAGGCATATTGAAGGCCAGAAAGGTAGGATACTTTAACCATTTTTAGAGTGTGGATTATGAAGAAATGTTGTCGGATCCAAGTAGGGATAAAGGGATATTGTTCCGCGTGCATCGCACTTTGGGCTGCTTTGACTTAAAGATGTGTCGCATGTTAGAAGCATCTGCAATTCACCTACATGCTTTCAACATTACATCCCGTTTGCAAGTTAACAATGCTTCAAAAGTCCGTCGCGTTTTGATCCATGCTCTGAGGTCGGGAATGAATTAGGGTATGAAATAAGGGGGGATTATAGTCAAGTCCAAAATTTGATAGACGGGGATAAGGAGCGACCTCTTTTATAGTTTGAAGAGTTTTAGAAAGTGATCGCAAGGACATTCCCACTTTTTAATCGAAGGTTTTTGTACAAGGAAAAAGAGGGTTGAAACTGGCTGACAGCTACTATTGTTATTAGGAGGTCTCGTACCTTTCCATAAATTTTAAAAATCCTTTGTTTCCATAGAACAATTCCTTTCGCTCCTATTGTTGTCAATCCTTGGCGACAATCCAATAGATCTATCCTTTTTACATTCATTCATTATTAATTCGTTCATTTATCAATCAACCCTAAATACATTTCTACATAATTATTGTACAACTACTAATTTACAAGAAACCGTACAATATTAAGGAGAATACACTACTATGGAAATTTAAAATCGACTTATTAAGGAGGAGCTCCCTAAATTGGTAAAACTAATCGAGAGCCCAACCCCCAATAAAAACAGAGAAACAAAAATTTAAAACAGCATCAGCAACAATAAAACACGTTTCTGAAATGGGCGGTACTCGTGTGCTACTGATGTTGATATATGTTGATGACAATGTGGTTCTTGATAGCTGACAAACGAAGGCCGTCCGAGGTTATTTTGTTCAAGAGTCACTAAGGAAGAAACATTCTGAGGTAACATGTATCAAGACATCAGAGGCTCGCAATAATAGTATTTTCAAACGGTGATTACCGGAAAAAACACTGTAAAGTGCCCCAAGGACTGATTCTGGCACCATTCATTGCCTTAGCTTTACCAAACATTGATAACTGTGTTGATGCACCCTTATTAAAAGTTTTGCTTCAGAAATATGCCAAATATCATAATTTGGTACAGCCATCCAATGCATTTATAAAATCCAGTCAAATCAGAATTCAATATAATTTAAACATCAACATCGAACCCAGGGTGCATTCGATGTAGTTAGGCCTGAATATGTCCGGCGTGGAGTTACCACAGATCTTCGGCGTGATGATTGAACGAAGTTTTGTGTTTTATGGGAAACCATTTTTGGGAAACCATACTTTCAAAAAGATTTATCAATTAAACGAAATGCAACTTAACTCGAAGGCAAATCACTCTTGGCGTACAAGATTTCCACCAAAATGAAAGGATGAATGTATACGGATTTACTAAGAAAATAGAAGCATTTCCTCCAAAGGTGTGCAGATCCCACAGACCAATACCAAAAATCTGAGTCTTGGATAAGATCCTAGAGATTTGATGAAATGCGAATAGATGGGATGCGACAATATGTTTCTCGTACCGCAAAATTTTGAAGATGACATGCAGAATCATGTTGTTACCAGTACAGTCTCATACCTGTGACGTGAAACATTTTCATTGGATCAACAGCAAATTTTGTATTCAGTATACATAATTAGGTCTTCAGTGGAAAAGTGACATGTCTAATTTCTATTCAGTTTATCAGTATGTTTATTTCATACTCATTTTTTTGGGACACTTGAAATATATCATTCTCAAGCTCTCAAAAAGCCAAGTTATTGTATTCTGATTGAGACAACTGCAGCTTACTCCTTTGACAAAAAATACTACATTTTGTTTGCTGTTGTAACTATATACCTCACATGACATATGTAGAATTATAAAAGAAAGATAGAAGTACAGTTTTATTTGAAATGAAACCTTAAATTGAATGAGTAAATATGGCTTAATCAAATCAATGCTGTGTGCAAGTCTTTAAAAAACTTTGGCCATAAAGAATTTCGAACTGCTTATGCTTGTAAAAAATTTTACAATCCGAAATCTAAACAAGATAAATGCATATGTGTATAATCAAAATTAAAATTTTTTCTTAATGACAATGAAATATATGCCGAAGCATAACTTGTAATTACAATTGAAATTTGAGCTGAATAAGCAGATCCTGAATTTAGTCAATTTGGTAGTGGTAGGAATATGTTCTCAAATTTTGTTCACTAAATAACACTGGACCTGTGAGTGAATAGATCCACACAAGTAAATCCTTGGTGACATCAAAGGATTCTGTAAATCTGAACACCAAAATGAAATGAGTATGGACCAGTGCAGTGGGGATAAATTACAAGTCTTTCTTTTACTAGTTTGCAGACAAATCCATTTAGTCTAGAAGGGGCTGGTTGCTAGAGCTGGGCTGAAAAGTCTTATATAATGACAGAACCTTGCTCATTGAATTCAATTGGCACAGCAAGCCAGCCAAGCTACAGAGCAAACTTATCATAGCTAAAAATTGTGCTTTTTAGATAAACAGCCCATTAAATGGCATAAGAAGTAACCATATAGTCAACCCAATCTGTTTTTGTAAAGCCAAAGAATCTGTGCCTGTGCACAAAAGTTCAAGTCTGTCATATTATGAATAGAAACTCAAGCTTATGACACTATTACTGACTAAACTCAGAATTCAACTTATAACAGATTTGAACTGTATATAATGATTTATTTATGGTAATATTTATATACTATGAACAAAAGATACTGGGAAAAGTCATCTATGACTTTACTTCCTTGATTATATTAGCAAGGTTTTGCCTCATTTTCTCAATAGCTAGTTTCTCAGTTTCATGTCTTTGCTTCATGATCTCTAATGCTGAAACCCTGTCACTCTTTTCAGATGAAGATCGTACTTGGTCTTGTCCATTTGAAAGTCTTCTGGTTCCTTTCCCAATTTTAATGCTTCTTGCATATTCCAGTGCCTTCAAACAAAGTCAAAATTTAATGAGATTAATGAAATCAATTTCCCAGAAATACAATTATTAAATTCGGTTGGAGCTATAGAGTTCTCAAGTGTGATGTCACAAAAAAACTACTTTTAAAACTTTTGAATTTTGGCCACATAACATAGAAGTAAATTTGAAATACTTCCAAATATGCAAAACCAGGCCAATGAGTCAAAAACCAGGTGAGCCAATAGAAGATTTGAAAATTGTTAACTGGTGCTGTTATTTTGGCTCTGTTTATAAAGTTATGTACAGAGACCTAACTACAGGCTAGGTTTGATGAGGCAAGGGCCTGTTCTCATCTGGCCACAATTCTGACAATTTGTTACACCTTTAACTGATTTTGCAAATCTAGAGGTATTTCACAATGCTCTTTCAGGTTAAGTTATCAAAATTCAAAATTTCCCAAAACAAAATTTTGTGATGTCATCACTTCAGAACTTTATTGACCATTGAGTGAATATTTTACATACAATAAAGATGTCACACAATAATATCCCCTTGCCCAAGAAAGATGCCAGACATTAGGTGTTCAGAAACTGCCTGCTGTAGGTCACTTTGGTAGCACCTTTTAAAAATATTTATTCCTGGCACTGTTCAGATTTGACTTGGGTTCAGATAATTTGAAAAGAAAAATAAAATAAAATATAAGTAACATGTACATAAAAACAAAAAATGTGAGCATTTACAGATAGATATTTTTTCTGCTCATAGACAACTGGAAGTAACCAGAGACTAACATCAGACTAGCAGGAGATTTTAATTTTTAAAATATTTTTTGAGAAAATAAACAGACTAGATACTTTCATTATGTAAAAGAGCTGCTTTGATCTTATTTGAATAGAACATTGTTAACAAATAACAATTTTAGTTAATATAGAACGGTTGCAAGAAGCACTTTTGAGTAAGGGTATTCCTCTTGAAACATATGTATTTGATATTTATTCACTTGAACCAGAATCCTTGCAACTCTAAGAAAATTCTTCTTCCATACAAATTTCAAATGTCTTTCTATAGTATTTTTGTATTCTTATATTTTGTTCCATTCTCTGCAACTAGTCTTCATTTAATACTTATACACTTTTGATAGTTTTTTGTGGCTTCTGTATGTATGTAGAAGAAGAATTTTCAAAATGAACTGAACTGAACTCAACTGAACCAAAATTGCTCTAATTTCTCTGCTCTACTATTCCACAAAAAGAAAATCTTACAGCTGTTCTTTTTGACTCCAACTGGCGATCTTTGATTGTTGGCATAGGGGCTGACTTGGCTTTCTTCACCACCAGCCGCTGTTTGTTATATGATGAAACAGCTGATGCATAATCTTTCAGCTTATCTGCTCTTGATTTCTAAAAATTTGATTAAGTTGTTTTACTTTGAATTTTAATTAATAATATGTCACCTCACAGTGCTTAATATGGGCACTGCTTTATCTGCCAAAATAGTATAATGTAGCCATAATAGCTTTAACCCCTTAAAACCCCTGACATCCCAATAATCTACACACTGAATGATAGCAAGGGGTTTACCACAATTTGTTTTCGAATTGGCAAAATTCTCAGTAAAATCAGCTGAGGCTCAAGTTACAAATTATCTTCATCCAAGTCTCCATTTGGTAATGTTTTCTTTCCAGACTGACCCCCAGCCTCAACCCCATTTGGGAGTGTCAAGTCACACAACACGATGTAACCTGTAATTAATTATGAAATTCATAAGTAATGTACATAATAAGTTACCCATTTGGCAGTTCTCTTCTATCCATTGGTTACTATAAAGTTTGATACATAGTTAAGAACAAAAGCTCAATTGATATTTTGCTGAGCAACCTTACCTTCTCCAAATATTCTTCAGATGCTTTGTCAGGTCCTAAGGATCTTTGAAGCTTTATTTCTTTATTCAATGCTTTGTAATCTTTCAAGCTGTATTTTTTATATGAAACTTCCTTCTTTTTGCCAAGATGCTGGGCAGCATAACTTGTCTGGCCATCATTTGGTGATGTGTTTTGCTTGTCAATATTAAGATAATGTCTTTTTGCATAACTTGAGTTCCTGGTATCTTCTTCTTTTTGAATAGATAGATGGTTTGTCCACTGGTGCAACATTGGTTCTACATTTTCTGTTACGCTACATTTGTTTTGGATTGGGTAAGATCCAGCTTGTAAATAACCTGATGAATATTGCATTTCTGAGTTATAATCATCCACAATATGCGGCATAGAAGAATCTAAAATGTTATTTTTCAAGTTTAATTCTTCCTCTTTAATCATATTGTCAAGCCTGGAAATCTGAATATCTTCTCCAAACCTGTTTGTGTCTGTCGGATTTTGTGGCATCATGACATGAGTATTTCTCTCCTTTGGAACAAAATCATTTTCATATTCAACAAAATGTTTATTCCTTACTTCTGGCTGCATAATTAATCCAATATCCCTTTTCTGTTTCAATTCATAATTTTCAATTGGTAAAATGTCACTTCTGTTACTTTGCAAAGGTAGACAAGAAGTATTGTCACCTGCTCTGTTTTCTATCTCATTTGACCCTCTTTTTTCTGACAAGAACTTCTGACAATAAGAACCTTGACTTTTTTTACCAACCTTTATCCTATTTTTAGCAATAAATTTTGGAACAGGCTCTTTATATTTGAAACCTGGTTTTGGGTTAAAATCTTTCCTGGCTGTATCTTCACCAAGATCAACTTGTCTTTTCCTTTGATTACCCAAATCATTATGATTATCTTGAACATTTTCTTGCTTCTGAAAGTGACTTTCACCAGCATGTGATAAATAACCATCTTGATCAAAATGAAAAGGGGGCTCATTGCCTTCCAGTTCGTGTCCGAAATCTGGCATTTCTAATGAATCAGCGACTCCTGTTCTTTCCATATTTCCAAAGTCTTCCTCTAACTTCTTATAATGTCTTTTCAACTCTTCTAGTCTATCAACTTCGTCATCCCTATCAACATGAATATTATCTTCATCGACAGCTGTTTCCAACATGCTACTTCTCTCTTTATTTACAAACTTTATATCTGTGTTTTCATCCACTTCATAATGACTCTCGATATCAGCACTCTTGCCTTCTCCTAAAGTTAACATGTCAAACTTTTGTGATTTAGTGTCCGTTGACGATGACACAGGTCTGCCGACATCACGTTGAATATTTCCCAACCCAAGTGTTTCATTTTCCGAATCCTCCATAAGATACTCGAAATGCTTATCAGAATGAACAGCAATATTATCGCTCATATTCAAAAGATGAAAACTGTAAATGATTCGTTATTTATGCTGGCATCTGGAACACTCACCAAAAACATTCAAAATTTAGGCCATCCTGGCTTCAATCTGCGAAGACAATTTGGGATCCTTTGTAAGAAAATAAATAAGACAAGGTTCCTTTCTTTGAATATTCCCAGAACTTAAAGATAAGCAGCTCTAATTGTTAAGAAATAATCTACACTAACACAAATGATCCTGAAAACACCTCGTGGAAGAAGAAAATCGCGTACAAGTTCAATGGCCGGCCATTTTGTTTGCTTTTGTTGACTCTCAAGTAGCATTGTCAAGGAGACAACAAATGGGAATAAACTCATTGTTGTAAAACAAAAGCCCGCACCTAAACACCTAACAATTTTTTCACTTTTCTAAGAAAACTCACTTTGAATTTTCTTGTCTTGAAAATTTAATCTCAATATTTTTGGTTCGAGGTTGGCCAGGGCAGGATTTATAAACTTTGTTAACAGTTTTGTGAACAATATCAAATCTGTGATGTCCTACTGCATTTGTCATAATATTTCGTATTTAACCATAAATTTGTGTGTAAAACGGTAATTGAACCAGAAAATGTTGTATTTTTCCCATTTAACTCATGTATTAATATGAACACTACATAACAAAGACCGAGATACAACTTCTTTTTCTTTTGGGGGGGGGGCAACCCTGATAAATAAGTGTAAAATTTGGGCTAACGCCCCCCCCCAGTATCTCGGTAATCTTGCTACATGACGAAAATCAGTACAGTTTACAAATATTCTTTGAAGGATCTACTACCAATCAAAACCTAATCTATTTAGAACGCCTTTTACAAAATTTCAATTTTAAATTGAAATATTTTGGCAAAATATAAAGATTATCGTTAGCCCATCGTTTGGCCAGCACCAGGGCCGTAAATCCAAGGGGGGACGGAGGGGACTGGACCCCCCAAATCTAGAGCAAATGATTCTTTTTCAGAAATTATCGTGATTTTCTTTTAAAGAAAAGAATCCATGGTAGCTGGGTTAGAACTAAACTAAGTTTTTCTATGTTATTGCAACAAACCTCAGCCACTATGTCATGGTGTCAAGTGCGAAATGTCTATTTTTGATGACTGTGCTCAAAGGGCAAATCGCCCCAAATATCTTATACACCAGTCCACCCTTGAATAAATCTAAAAAAATATGTCAAAAAAGACTCGTTTAAGTCACCATAAATCTCGACAAATCCAAATTACACAAATATTCATTACAAGCCTTTTTATAAATATCCTAACTGAAAATCTAATTCTTAAAGTTCCTCATTTATGGATCTCTATTAGTTGAATTGTGGAACCAAGATCTCCATAATAGCTTCTTAATTTAACTGCTAATTTAGTGACATGAAAATAGCATAGACACAAAAAAAGAAATTCTGAGTTTTTTTCTCACTGTATCTAGAAAAAAAGGCAAGAGACAAAGAGGGCAAGAATTAAAAGTGAATTGCGCCAAAGTACTACGCCAATGAAGAAATACCTTTGCATTTAATAAAGAGAGAGGCAATGACTACACTCTTTATTATTAGAATACTATGAATTTTGCCCAGCCTCAATGTTATTGAGAAATTTTCTTTTTGAGCCCGAATAGGTTTTGATATATCCTTATTTTTTTATCCAATATTGCCTCAGGAATAAAGCCTTCTCTTGAATAGAAAGCACACGTTTTGAAAAAGCGAATAATGTCAGTATTGAGATTCTATGTTGTGAAAATTTCGAAAAAAGCAACTACCGAAAATGTGCACTCTGAGTCAAAGATCCCCTATTTTTCCTCTCCCAACGTCTGTCAATAGAGTTTTAGCATGACTCTTCCCCTACCCTAAAAAATTTCTTTCGCGTCGGACCCAACCATGGGACCGCGTCGGTCCTCCTACGTATATCCATCAAATTTTATGGAAGTCATGTCTTAAGAGTTGCTGTAAGTACCTTCTATAGAGCTGAAAATTCTTAGTAAATCGAATAATCTTGATTTTAGTTTTCTAAGTCGTTTTCTCCTCAAACTGTTTCCACAAAACACTTACCATAAATTGCTTGGTGGTGCCATGACCCACTGCACACTTTATATTCATTCGTTCTGTTGACTCCCCCAATTGACATGACAGATTTATGGTCTTTGCCAGCACGCCTTTGTGAATCTAAATTTGTCACTTTTGAAGCATTAACAAGTTAATAACAATATATTGAAGTATAGAAATGACATGTTCTATTTGGAAACTATTATAAGAAAAATAATTTATAACAATATACCTTAAAGCTTGTTAGCTGAGGAATACATGAGAAAACCTCATAACAAGCTGTCAAGCCATGTATCCTATTGGAGTGTTTACAGGCATCGTGCAGCCGTTGGGCTAGCAGGGCCTATAGCCCCCTCCACTTTTTTGCAATAATAGGTAAGACAATTTTGGGAAAGTTTACTCTAACGAAACTTTTATCTAATGGATCTTCAGAAGTAGCAGTTCTTCTTGACTGGGAACCCTTTTTGTTTACTTTTTGGTGTATTATATTGTTATATCTATTTCTACAGTAATTGATAGCTTCTCTGAATCAGACTGCTTATAAAAAGTAAGTTGAAAGAAGCAAGACTTCTCTAAAAGGGACGTTTTCCTGGGCTCTTAAGGGCGTGGCCTCAACGATTTTTGATCACTCCCTTTTCGGCCCACCCACTTTTAGACCGGTGCGCGGTGCCTGTGTTTTGCAATCGACTTAGATTTAGTTTGAATATCCAACAGTAGAAAATCACTAAGTATAAATAAGAATCTGTACAAATGAAATAACAAGGTGGACAAAACTGACACAGAAGTAACGCAATGATATTTGAAAGTAAAATAGAAAGGTAATACCGATATGTATCTGTTCAAAAGTTTTGTCCAGGGTTTGCTATTTATCATTTACAGTTCCGCTGACACAGAGTTTCATCGTTTTATAAATATAGTTTTACAAATGCCACTTTTATCAATGAAAAATAATTTTTCTTTTTTTATCAGTTACAGTTCCGCTGAAACATAGTTTTTTAGTTTAATGCCAGCAAAAGTAAGATTTTTTTAGTTTGTGGAGACTGTTGGAAGAGAAAAATATATTATGTGAGTGAAGATTGTCTTGTATTATGATTGTAGTTGTAACAAAAATAACATTTGACGTGCAGCGTCAGCTTAGACGTCTCATCTCAAACATATAAATTTTTTGAAAGTTAAATAGCTTTAAAAACGTTTATGAATAGGTTTCTAAATAGGTTTTAACCATTTATAAATAGGTTTACTGTGAGCAGCATTGTGTGCAATGTCAATAATACCCTAAAAATTTTGCTTAGATTACGTTTTCAAGGTTCTAGTGTGGATTTACGAACGAGCACTGCAACAGTCAAGTTTGCCAACAGAGTACATGAGATAGCTCAATTGAAGAGATTTAAGGTCCCTCATTTGGCAATCTCATGTACTCTGTGTACCAGGTCTCCTTGTTTATTTCAACGCGCAGTGATAACCAATTTTGGCAGTGATAAATCGTGATTGTGCATGCAGCAACCACCCGTAGACACAAAAAGCTTATAGCATTACAATATTAAGAATGAGAACATAACAGTAACAATGACTATATTCTATCAAAACTCTATAAAATTTTCTCAGTACCTAGAAGCTGTCTAGTTTGCTCTGTCCTTAAAAACATTTTAAAACCTAGACCACTTTTTCCTCATTAAGATATTTTGTAAAAACTTGGGTGAAAGCTAAAATAATACCAATTTTTTGCTGAGCCTCAATATCTTTAAATTTGTTTTGATTTTGAGCCTAAGATTGTTCTTAAATTTTCCTTAAGCAACATAAGGTGTAACTAAGTCCATTAAAGCGTCTATGACTCCAAGGGAGGTTACGTCTATTTCCAAACATACAGTATATCGTGAAATTCGCATTTGATTTGCGTTTGAAGAAAACTCAAGTAAGCAAGAAATTCGCTTCTTGAAGAAGCTTGAGCCTTGCATTATTCTTCAATTATTCTTAAATCAAGGCGATTTGAGACTTTATATTCTTATAGTCTTAATTCTTTGTTCTTATATTTAAAAAGTGTGTAGGAAAACGTCGTACACAGGTGCGGTCTGATTCGGGTGGCAAAATGGCGATCGCCACCCGGGCCCACAGACATGTAAAGAAAAATAATAACGGACCCTTTATGCAACAGTTGAAGAGGATAATTTTCATCAACTGAAATACTACAGTCAAAGCCAAGGTCCCTAGCATGCGTGCTGGCTTAACAACCACGTTGGGAAATGAAGTCTGCGCGCCTTCCACAGGGCTCCACTATGACCAACTTCTACTACAATGCTTATTCAGTTACCGGTCTTCTCGGGACACGGGAGTTCAAGATTCGCGCGGAAAATCCGAAATTCCGGATAATTGAAATTATACGAATAACGGCACAAACCAACATTTCTAAAAAAGACGAACGTTATGACAGTTTGTTTCTATGCACACATTACAATCTAATGCACCCAATACTCTGAAAATACTCATAAAATATTTCAAAAAGAAAGCAAGAAAAACGCTCCCGACATATCATCAAAAATGCTGAAAATTTCCTTAGATTTTTTCAAAATTTTTACGGACTGGATAATCGAAGTCCGGATAAACGGTGGGTTAGATAACTGAATAATTACTGTATATAGAATATCTATTTCAAATTTTGCACAAAGTCAAGACTGTCCTACTTCCTAGCAAAATAATTTGAAACTGAATGTAATAGAGATCAAGGAGCTGTTGTTTTTGGGTAGTTGTCTGGAGTCACCATTGTTATATTTTTAGCAAATAATGACCTTCCAAGAGTCATATTACTTTAAGTGAAGAATGTTTTGTAAGAAGACAGCTTCTCGAACTGAGAAAAGCGCCTAAATTTTGGAATCAATTTTTGCGAAAGGAGCACATAAGATCTTTCGCAAAAACAAACTTTCGCGTTTTAGTGAAAATCATGAATTTTGCGCAAAAAAATTCTATTCAACTGACGTTTCCTTCTATTTTTAATTCCACGTGATACCAGCAAAGCAATTAATACAATATTCAAGTTTTTTCAAAACAATCATTCGTAATTAAAGTTTCAAAGAGGATAAACAGCAAAATTTTTTGGGTATTTCACAAAAACAAACTTTTGCAATTTTAGTATTTCAGGTAGTTTTGCGTATCAAACATTCGCAATTTTAGGCCAAAAGGCTAAAAACACCTAAGTTTCTTCCCTCGAAAGTTTCTTCCCTTAAAGTAGAAAGCAACTGTCAAAGCCCTCACCCGACTTCCCTTTAAGTTCTTCTTCCATCTAAAACCCTATGAATGGTGCATGTCGAGAAGTTTAATGTTTGCAAATTGTTTAATGAAAAACTTGTTTGAAATTATAAATTTTGGTACAGGCTAAATTATCGATTTCAATTTAAGTTTTCTCAATGATGTTTTAGCGTGAATAAGTTTGCAGGTAACTAAATTTGTAGCCATAATTCTAACCTAGACAAATGAAAAGGTGATACATGCAAGAGCAGAAATAGCAGGTTGAATTCTTGATTTTTCTTGGCTCAGTTTCAGAATATTACATGTACTAGGTTCGCTTGACATTATTGCTAGAGGTGTTAGACTAGAATTACTATTTTGAACTGTTATTAGAGTTTCTTGGAGTTACAAACAGAACTTTTGTTTTGCTGTTATTGTGCAAGGTTTGATTGCACAGAATCCTTGATTTAAATAGTGTACAGCATCGATCAATTATTGACTTGGATGGAGCGTATTTAATACTTTCAATCTTTTGGTTGTACAAAACTTAAAAATGACTTTGAAAAAAGTAAACACTTGAGTCTACTAAATTCGTCTGACACTCTTCAGAGTATTAAACGTCAGAACATAGATCAAAAACCCTACGCTAGGAAATATATATACCCAGTTGTGGATCGAAATAGGCCAATTAGAAACGCGAGCACATGACTGTTGAGGTTGCCCAATCAGTGCCGCTTGCCTATAGAGATTGTTAACAATGGAGTCCTAATGAGAAAACGAACATGAAATTTACAATGCAGGCACAATCGACACGAAAATTGTACTCATATTTTTGAAGTATCGTGATAAGTGCTAATCTGCGCTCAATAATTTCGTGCTATGAAGTATGGAACAGTTTCCAAAACGGGGCAAGATTGAAGTTCTTGTACCACCATTCTTCATGCAATCCGTGTAGTGGAAAGGAAAGTATTTCTGACTTTCCATGTGCTTAGGAAGGACGGCTAAATGCCACTTTGTGTATAATTAAAATGGCAACAGTTAAAAGAAGTAGGTATCCAAGTAAACAAAAAATTTCTTCTAAAAATGACACCATCAAGTTATCAAGTCAAGCATTTTAATGCTATTAGTGGCTTCCTGAATATAGAAATTCATGCTGGAAACCATGAGATTCAAATCATGTCATCAACGTAAAGAAGTTGATAATTATCATATCATCATAGTAAAGCTTTACAAGCTCGAGACTAATATCTTTTTCACCCCAGATAGCTTTCTAAAGCTTTGCTATACTTACTCTTGATTTTGATACAGCAATTTACTCTCTCGATATACATGGACTTCAACATGTCAATACGTACAATTGCGGTAAAACGAGATTAAAAGCTTTTGAATGACCGTACATAAACTATTTAAACCTTTTCTATATAATACTATCAAGATCTTGCTAACATGGATAAGCCATTACCTAAATCATGTGCAAAAGTCAATCGTGCAGTAGTGCTAAAAGATGGCATCAAATTTATTGCAGTCCTAACAATGTTTGTGGTTCAATTGCGTCTCACCTTCATTTCAGAGAAATATATGGTACCATAGCGGTCGTCAATGGGTCTCCATGACATAGTTGTATATGCCTCATACAGACTGCTTGGATATCGTCCGTTAAGATAGCCTATATGACAAATGCCATACCACCAACCACCAAAACCACGACGTGGACAATCGACACGAGTCTCGTCGTTACGATCGAATGTTGCGAATTTCCTACCATTGTGCATTCCAGAGAGAGCATCCCCAGCTGTTCCTGAATATTGAGCAACATTCAAACGGAAACCATCTGTTTCACTGCCAATCTTGAAGCTGCCATATTTTGCAAAAAGTAACTGGTCTCTTTTATGTATATGTTTTAACTCAATGCGAAGAGTGGTGCTTGCATCAGGTCTGGCAAGAGAGTGCATATTCTCGAGGCCAATCCACAAATTCTTTTCCACAGATCCAAAACCAAGTTTGTAATCAGACCAATTGCGGTTGAAATCAGTTGATGGATCAACACGGCGCTGTATTACAGTCCAACCTCCGCAATCTGTTTTCATATCGCAGTAAACCTTTAAGACCTTCTTGTTTGGTGTGTTGATATCATATACTCCGTTTCTTCGTATCCCTCGGTCATACAAATCCTTGCAACTAACTGGATAAAAAAAGAAACGTGTAAGTGATCCAGTAAAAAATTTTGCATTTTCAGCTTCGATTAATTGATCCTTATATTTCATCAAATACAAAGATTGAAGAAAAGGGATATTGAAGAATTAATTAATTTTTGAAAGACCGAAAGTAAGCGAAAGTAAGTTCTTCTCTTCAACCAGGAGAGAGGTTAGCGGTCGCTGATTGGTGAAAACAAAATAACCAATCAAACTCGTTTTTGCTGTCACGTTACTTTCGATCTATACCTGAATACAAGCTTTTAGCTTACTTTCGATCATTATCCGATGTTTATAATCTGAAGAACGTCGAACGAAAAGTACTTCAGTAGGCAATGTTTCCGGTAGTTTGTGCCATCCTCAAATTTTGCGCTACCAAAATCTTATTTGAATAATGAAATATATGATTTAAAGATACTTAGATGAATAACGCAATTTTTAAGCCAGGGTATAAGAAGCCAAAGAGCTCCAGAACAAAACAGTAGATAAAGAAGAAATGCTTATACTGTAATGCCTCAAATAAGCGCCCGGGCGCTTATTTAATTTGCGAGGCTCCAGGGTGGGCGCTTATTCGAGAGAGTTACTCAATGGAGGGGGCGCTTATTTAAAGAGCAGATTTGGGTGCAAATTGTGTTCTTCATTAATCTTTCGTGATGAATTGCTTTCCAATTTTGTTTTCGTTGGAAATTCGAATAAGCGCCCATTTCTGAAGGTTGAAGGATGGGCGCTTATTTGAGAACGGGCGCTTATTCGGAGGGGGCGCTTATTCAATAACTTTACCTCTAGGGTGGGCGCTTATTCGAGGGGGGCTCTTATTTGAAGGGGGCGCTTGTTCGAGGCATTACGGTATAAGAAAGTAGAATAAATTGATAGTCTAGCTGTTCAGAAGCACAGCAAAGATTAGAACAAAATTTTAGAAAGCTAAATCGATTATATTGCAACTCTTGAGAAAGATTGGAGCTTAATCGAGCTTACCGAACAAATGAGACGTGAGCACATTAGGTCTAGCACAAAAGACCGTCTTGTTGCACATATCTTGATTCGTTGCTTCAATACTCTTTTTCAAACAAGCCCTTCCAAATGTTTTAGATACCTTAAGCGCGCATTTGGAAGATCAACAGTTTCCTATCACCTTACTCCGCTATCCTTACTCTGCTAGCAATACTGACCATGGATTGATCGGAAAGATTTATCTCTTAATTATGCGACAGGAGCTATTTGGACAACATTGAATCTGTCAGATTCATTTTCAAAGATATTGTTTGAA
The DNA here is from genome assembly GCF_013076305.1 of Rhopilema esculentum. Next base: position 7,214,898 of record NW_027019322.1, read on the forward strand.
GAAAGAGGGAGACAAGTTTGAAATTCGAAAAAATTGACAGTAAAGAAAACAAACTATTGGAAAACATTATATCGTGGAAAAATGTCAAAAAAGTCAAAAAATTCTTAATAAGACATTAACTCCTAATTTTCTCTAAAACCTACATCTATAAGTAAACAAACAAATTGTCTCGAAAACATAAAAATGCTCACATGCAGGCTTCTTTGGTGTTCTTTTCCATACAACATTGTAACTTTCTTTATCTTTCAAAGAAGAATCTTTGGTGTTGATTTGGTACTCTTCTGTAGACTGTCTTTTCATAACGTGATAACAGGTCGCTCCCCGATCACAGGAAAAGAAATCAGGTTTGATGAATGCTGTCTCCTTGTCCAGGTTGATTTCTTCTTCTCGTTTGTCTTGTTGGAAGAAGCTACCAAATGTTGCAAAGCTGCCTGAATTATTGATTTCTGCAGAAATTTTGCAAATTTGAAGACACAAAATGTACAAAATGTACTTCCCCATAGTTTCGCACTGTAGTTTTACTTTCCGTCTCTCTCAGTCATCAGAAATTTAATGCGTTGTTGTTGTTGTTTTCGTCAGTTACTAATACACAGCACAATTAGATTGAGATGTATTCGATTTTCCTCTCCTCTGTACCATATCTATGCTGGTGTCCACAATTCGTCTACCCAGGTCACAAGTTCTTCTTGCGTAAAACCTATTCCTGCTTGAATTGCACAGCAGTCTGGATACCTGAATAATCAATAATCTCAGTTTGGATTACTGAGCTTCTTGACCAGGTATTTAACCAAAAACAAGCAGTAAATCAGATGTGGCTTTAGGAAAGAATTCTTGGATAAATTGCTCTTGAAAAAGTCATATTTTTAGAAGTATTCAGAAGATCGTTTCCATTCATGTTGATTTATGCTCATTGTCGCTACCAGTCCCTGGGAATCTTTTATGGTAGTTCGTTCTTCTCTATGTTTTGGGAAGTTTCACATCCTTCTCATGTTGTGAAAATGAATTGAAATTAAAATTGATCATTTTGCAACAAAGGTAGAAATTATTTTTGGCAATGGCGTCCAGATTTTTTAATTCCGAGCTCGAGCATGTACTTATCGTTTTAAACTCAAGCATCGACGTTAGAAACAGTCTGAGCGAAGAATTTGAAGCAAAAGCTCGCGAAAGAGTTTTGTCATGGGGCTAGGAACAAATAATGTATAACTCAGCGTGCTGCTAAATTCTTTGAATCATCTTTTACTTTAAAATTTTTATAATTCTCATAGCTATTTCCTAAAAATGGATTGAAATGAATATATTGGGAGCATTAGGCTCACAATTCTTCTAGCTTTTGTTTCAGAAATCTTAACGTGGACTAAAGTTGACTAGGCAGTATGAAAATCAACTAACTAATCGACTTAACTGTTCTGCAGTTCCCGTTTCTTTGCTTACCAGTTACAGCTCTCAAATTCAAATTTTTTTTTCAGCTACAAGAAATCAAATGTGAAATATACGAAAATATGAATTAATTACGATATTAGAGATATCTAAAACATCCTACTGATCATATCTACATTACAATTTGAAATAAATGTTGACGAACCATGGGAAAAACAAATTTGATGGCTATCTGGGGCATGCACCAGAACGACGTATGTTGAAGTTGATGAACGTTTAGCTTGAAGAAAAGGATAAACAGCAAGAAATAAACCATAAAAAAAACAAAGCTCATAAAAAAGAAAAATTGCCTATAAAGATGGGAAAGAAAAATTTTTGGCTTAGAAGAAATAAAGTAAACAAGATGAAATTTTGGAAATAAAGCATAGACACCAAATTAAACGATCAAGATCTAGTTTGGGAACAAAGCCGCAAGTTCTTCTTGCGTACAACCTATTCCTGCTTGAATTGCACAGCAGTCTGGATACCTGAATGATCAATAATCTCAGTTTGGATTACTGAGCTTCTTGAACAGGTATTTAACCACAAAACACGCCCCAAATCAGATGTCGGTTCAGAAAAAAATTTCTTTGAGATATTGCTCTTTATATAGTCATTTCTTTAAACGAATTCAGAAGACTGCTTCCATTCATGTTGATAACTATTCTATTTTCGTTGTCCCTTTTCTATGTTTAAAACAAAGCTACGTCGAACATGGATTGAAAATGTCTGGGGTCACTTGTTTTGTAAGAGAAACTGTTTCATTCTTCTTCTAAAATAATGCGCGGGTTTAACTGCAAAGCATCACGATTAACTTCCTTATATAGTCGACTTAACGATGGCATCACTCAAATGAGCGCATTCTTGAATACGCTCCCATTATCGATTTATATAACTTGGCATTTCATTATAGCTCGAATATTTACATAAAAGATAGGCAGTATTGGGATTCTGTTTAGGTAGGCAAGATTTGGACTCTGTTTTACTAAGCCTCTGTACCTATCTATGTATGCAACAACCCGTTTGATGATGTCATATCTATTGGCACAATCTTGACTGACACTTAACAGAAAAAACTTGTGCTTCAACATAGGCAACACTTTCAATTCTTTACTAATAGTTGATTGATTACATCAGCATAAATCTCAAATCCCTGATTGACTGACATGTATAGTAGTGGCGACTTGCAGCGGTACTTGTGGTACCAGTCTAGTACCAGTCTAGTACCATTTTAGTTTGAAAGATTTTTTTATTGTACGATTTTGCTTTTTTCTATGATAATTGAATTAATGGCAATAAAAGGAATAGCAGCGGAATACATCATATCTTAATTCTAACCCTGCTCATCTTAATACTCATTAAAAGATTGGCACCACAGTCCTAGACCTCATTCATCCAGTACTGCAGAAGTCTGTCCCATTGTCATTTCTGACTCAACGTGATATAAAACTGTTTGTCTTTTGATAATCCAACAATGAAAAAATCGTTCGCAGTACTAGATTCCTCTTTCTAGTGATAAAATGCTGTGATGACTAAAAACGACTGAAAGTGGACTTTCGTGGGGTCTATTTATGGTCTTTTTTCATCTAATCATCAAAACTCATTTAAGCATCAAAACTCAGAGAGAACTTTTTCACTTTAGGTAAAAATCCTTACAGAAAACTGACTTTCTTACCTATCAATTTCAAATTCAAAATAGATGCAATCTCTGGAAACAAGAGGTTGAGAATTGGAAGTAAAAATAGGAAAGAAAAGATTTTTTAACCAAATAACAAGATCATAATAATTATTACATCTGCTAGCGATGAAAATAATTTTTAAATGCTACTCAAGGAAAACTTCAAACATAAGTAATAGCTATTGCAAACTAAAAAAATGAAATTTAATGCCTATATATTTGGTTTAAGCTTAATCAAAAATGTAACTATAGGTAAAACTTCAGTCCTCCTGTCCTGCTGGACTTCTTGGCTTTGGTGAACGAGAAGGAGATCTGGAATATGCACGTCTGGCAGGTGACCTAGATCTGGATTTTGACCTTGACCTTGACCTTGATCTTGGTGACGGTGAGCGTCGCCTGGGTGACCTAGATAATGATCTTGATCGTCCACGCTTGGCAGCTGGGGAATCCTACAAAGAGCAATTTAAATGAAAGTTATCAAGGGTGCAAGTCCAATGCAAGTCAAAAATACGACATTCAAACAGCAATTTGTCACCATCAAATATCAAACTAACCATGCCTTATCTCAGAATAAAATTGTATAGCTGGGCTAACAGAAAATAGAGAATGCTGACAACACTTCACACGCTCTTAAAAAGGTTGCAACATTCAATAATGGTTTAATGAGCATTTTTTCCAACTTACCAATAATGGTTAACTAGCCTAAAACTGTTTCATGTGAAATGTCATAATACCCAAAGAAAAGCAAAAAAATTCAGGTTCTGTGACATAGCAAAGAGCTCATTTCAAATAGGAATTAGGAATGTTAAATATGAGAAGAAAAATTTCTCCTCATTTAAAATAATAAGGAACATATCTGTTTATGTAAGGAACATTTACACAGACTATCACAATATTTAGGTGGAACGAATTGGATGATTGCAACACTAGTCAAAATCAGAACTTTAGAATAAGATTTTATCCATTACCTATTGAAAGAATCTATCCTATATATTTATGTAAGTATATGGCTGCAAATAAGATGACTCCTGAGTTTCATCATGGCAATGCAATACTTACATCAATCAGATGAATCCTTTTGCCATAAAGTGTAGAGCCTTCTAACTTGCTCAGTGCTGTTTTCATATCTCGGTAGGACGAAAATTCAACTACCCTAGAAAAGAATGATAACAAAGTTATGTGCTGCTGTGCTTACATAGTAAAATGTAGAGCCCATCTGTTGGAGGGAGGGGCTGTAGATGTTTGTGACACTTCATTATAAGTTGCTTTGTAAGATATTCAGTTGGTTTTATAAACTTGTTGTTTGGTTGGTAAACCCCTCCCCCTAGATTGAACATTAATTAGGAGCAAAATTTTCTTAACCTACTCCAAGATCACAAAAATTCTAAAGAGCAATGTTTTACTTGTTTACTAAAACTTCTAGTGTTGAGCACAAAACATAAGGATCTTTGCAACATATTAATGCTGTTACAGTTGTGAAAATATGTAATTTTTTAAGGACAATTCAGGCTACACAAGTGACTGAATCAATGGGATGTTTTCTTATGATACAAAACAGCTCTAACCTACCCTTCTCCAATTTTTTCTCTATGACATTTTGTGAATGAAACCTCTCCTATTTGCCTGAAATGATCCTTCAGATCCTAAAAAATAGAATATAAAATACTCACATGTATGTTAGCATTTAAAAAGCAGTATATCTTCAAATGATACTCAACAGCCAGACAAGTTTAGTGCATTCTAGACACTTAAATGATAAAAGCTGGTTTTGACAATAGCTTGAGTTGATTGTATCAAATGCTGATTTTGTATTGAAGACTTAAACTTTAAGTTACCAAGCTCTAGGGAGGTAGTGTTAATGATTACTGATGAATCTTACGACTCTACTGAAAGATTGAATATATACATAATTCATTTTTCTAAAATTGTATTCTAATGAGTAACTCAAGAAAAGGTATGTTTATGTGTACAAATAAACATGAGATATGTTACTCATGCCCTGTCTTATGTATAGCTCTATCTTTTGGATTTCTGATAACAAATTACTCACCATGACACAAAAACCAAATTTAGCCAATGGCGATAAGAATATTTGGTCCAGTAACAAAGATGTCACTCTGCAGTTGCCAATGATTTACAAACAGAAAGACTCCTTATATACAGCCAGAACCAGTACTGATAACAAGTAAGATTTTGAGCCAAACCATGAACACAGTTTTACCCCAGAGAATCAATGATTGGCCACATAGGAAAAATTGTTCTTAAGTATACCAAAACGAGGGACCAGAAAGTCATACCATATCCAAGGAAAGATTATCTATACAAAGTAGGAAAATCAAGACAAAATGAATATAAGTTTGGTCATAAAAACTAAACAGATACATCAAACTGAGCTATAATGATTATTTTAACAAGTGGTTCTCAGCTTAAGCACAATAACTGTGGATAAGACAACTGAAAATAAAGCACTGTTAAAAAGGCTAAATTCATTTGGATGAAGAGCAGAAGCACCACAATTTGACACAATAGATAAACAGAAGAGAGCAGACCATGGATGCTAGCATTTCACATGTTGCTAGGGGTATTGATATTTATATTAAGGATTGTGCAAAATATGAATCTTTCAGCATTCTACTACTTGGCTACAACATAGCTTTATGTATTCTTTGTCAAATCTATAAGACAACCTATAATTTAAACTCTGCTGTTACTAGCCTGGTTTGCACACACTGGCAGCTTGTATGTTGGGGCTAGTGGGGCTCAGCCCTACACAAGATTTCCAAGCTTCAGTTTTAGGTTTATATACTTAGAAATAATAGACATCCATCATAATTTTAGCAGCACTCTTCTCTAAATTTGTAGCTTTACGGTCACACTGGGCTGAATCTTTTCAAATTGGTTCATAAAATAAAAGTGATACAGGAGAACTGTGTCACTGTCATCAATCCAAAATCCTAAAATCCAAAAACCATTCAGTTTATAATATACAATCAAACATCTTCAAAAGATTTTTCAAGATGCCAACACTTTAACATACTTTTGACCTTAAATATTGTAGATACAGACCTGCCAACCACATCGAGTGGACAAATTTTCCACAATCAGTCTGTTGTCTGTGTTAAATGGGGCTCCATATCGACTACTAAAATATAAAAAGATCTCTAAACAAAAATCAACACACCAAAAAGCGTGAATTTAAGAATAGTCAAAAAGTGTTTATCAACCAAAACACATCATATCATATCTAAAGGGGATACAAAAGTGGGTAATATAATTCATTTGTAGCTAACATTCTGATTAATTTGTTGACTTTTAGCTTGTAAATACTTCTAAATGAATTTTGCTTTCAGTACTGGAATTCTTTATATGATATCACCTGACCTTACTTGAGATTTTCAAGTTGATTGTCTTCACTTCTTTCTTTTATAAAATACGAGATTATTAAAAATTACCATCATAAGCATGGTAAGGGTGATGTTTTGTTAAAAAGTACTTTCGATTTCCTAATTGTATTTAGAAAAATTAATGTGCCTATCAAATGGTTAATGTCACAGACTTCCAATTTTTAACATATTGTTTACCACTGACTAACAACATACCTTGAGGGTCTTCTCCCACCCCCATGTTCTCTTCTACCACCCCCATAACCAGGTCTGTTTGGTTTTGCATGATCAAGAATTATTTTTGTTCCAAGAAGATCTTTGTGATTCAACTCGTACACAGCATCGTCAGCATCTCTGTAGTCAGCAAACTCCTATGAAAAATATAATGATGATAACAAGAAAGTTATAATTTAAAACGTGTTTATATGTAAAAAGATATGTAATCTAGACTATCTAGTAGACAGGCACTATACAACAATGAAATACTCAGTCCCTGCCTACATGTAATAACTTACAAACCAATCGCAAGACTCTGTAAATTTCTAAGAAAAAATTTCTGACTGTTGTCTTTCCAAAACCTTGATAAAATATACAAAATGTACATAGATACATAGCCTACATTCCCTAAATAGAGGTAGTTAATGATTAATTGATCGCAGAAAATAACAATGAACGCAGGAAAAGGAATAATCAGAAAAAAGTTGCGAAGACTGGCATTTGTAACGCTCAACTACAAAGATTTTTAAGCAGGCTTTGCTAAGGCATTGCTAAGGGTGGTTTTTGCTGTCAAAAAGATAATTGTCGAGCGAAAATGGTTGCTTATGGTGTGAGACTAAACTTTGAAGGAAACAAGGAAAAACTTGTAATCAACTAACGATCGAAAATAGATAAGCGGTGCTTACGATAAACGCAAAACCAGTTTTGAGTGTGATGTCCCTCACAGCTTTCGAGAAGCCAGCATCTTTGAAAAAGTCCTCAAGATCCCGAAGTCTAGCGTCTCGCGGAAGTCTTCCCATGAACACTCTATGAGAGCTAGGACTTCTGCTTCTACGTTCGCGACTCATGACTTGTTCTTCGTTAGGGAAAGTCTAGCGTTTTCCTCCCAATTACAGCACTCAGTTTTTGCAAAGATGTCGAAGACAACGCAGATGGAAAGAAGAGAACACTCTGCACATGCGCGCGACGATGATGACGATGCTTTTGTTGAGCATCTGATGATGATGATGATGACTCAATTCAATTCAATTCAACGGGCTACGTGCAAAAACAGTTGAGGCAGAAGAAGAGACACGAAATTTCGTCGAGAGTATTAAATTGCAACAAAACCATCGATGAAACCAACTATTGAGCAAGATGAGATGTTTCCAGAAGGTGTCAACCCACCAGGCTGGGAATTAGAAGAGGTAAAATCATTTCTGAGCTTTCCCACAGTGTGTTAATAACATTTCTTTCTCGGGAACCCCGTGTGACACCAAATTTCTTAGAGAGTTGAGAATATTTAATATTAAACAATATACATTGGAGACCCCCCACTAATTTGCAAAACAATGGAGCTTTCTCAAACTCTTTTGTTATGAGTGATAAATTTTTCCGGTCCCCCCCTCCCCACTTTCCAACCTGTTTCGGAGCCAATGTTATATCATTTCTATAAATATGTTCATGTTATTAAATTTCTGCTTACAAAAATGCATTCATGAAAATAATGAATTTTAGTAGAAATGTTAATTATGGCCAACCCTCTCACCATCAGTTGTTTCAAATGCATTCTGGTCAACCAAGAAAAATTTTGATACCGCCTTATTTAACATTTTTACTCATATTTAGATATTAGAATTGTAAAGAACATGGATGTAGCCTGTAGTTCTATGAAAAGAATAAGGATAGTGTGTTCGACAGAAAATACCACAAAGCAACAGAAAGGCAATAAATTGGTTGACTTTTGACATTGAGGGGGTGGTCCTTTAGAACAGCCCCCATCGATAGGAAGGTAAGGTCACTTACCCAATTTTGTCAGTAGCTATTGATTTTAAGCTTGTGGATTAATTTGAGGTGATATTTGCAAAGCCTTATTTGCTAAAATAGCCATTTTCCTACCTCTGTCTGGTTAATGTAATCACAAGCAAATGAGGATGTTAAAAGATATGCCATGTTTTTGAGTTTTTAGTTCTTTTCACATTCTTTTACAGTCTGGGACTGCAAGTTTAATTGAAGTTGCAAGTGAAAGGACAGTTCACAGTGATTTTTTCAATGGTAAGTGGGTCTTCAATTTTATTTGTTTCAGCTTGTCAAGCATGTATTTCAAAATATCTATAATTGCAGCAAGTTAACATTGATGGTTCATGGGGACCTCGATTCAATCCCTATCTTTGTTGACATCTTTTCATAATCCTATAATTTAAAAGTAATTTTTCAGCCTGGTGTTAAGGTCTTGTTTTTAATTTCTTGGTAGCTTGAAATTCAAATTGTTGAAAAGCCTCAAACTAAAGGTGTTTTCAGCCATTCAATTCAAAGGTTGGCACATTGTTGACATGCAAGGGTATAAATGTTTATGTTTGGGCAACGTTCAGAAATGTTGTGCAGTTTAATGCAGCATATTGCTTTTTCATGAATGAATAACTTCCAGTCTATAATAGAGGAAGAGGGACGCTGAGCAACAAGATGCTGTAGAGCTATTGCACTAATTGTATAAATTGGTATATTCATAAAATGAATGTATACGAATGATGATGGCAGGGCTAAGACTTCGTTGAAAAAACACTAAACTACCCCCTAGCAGGTTATTTACTAAATTTCTATAATTATTAGAAAGAAACAAGAAAATGTCAGAAACAATTCCTCTAAACTTCCTTAGCTTTTTTTCTACCCCATACCATTTTGATAAAAGTGTAGCAAAAAGCAGAGATGCTTTTTCAGCTAATACAAACCTGTTTCATTAGTGTAATCAATAAGCTATAGTGTAATCTAAATCACATGTTTAGCAGTGATTTCTGTTATTTCTACAATTGACTGTGCTACAGCACCAATTTGATACACCTACTGCACAAGCAATCAAGTCTTTATTTAAATTTTTGGCTAATAATCCAATGTTCTATTTAATTAAATTTTGAAAGTTACTTATTCAACCATCAATGTATTTGAATTTCGAATAAAAAGGAACTTCATTATTTTACGAATGACTCAGGACAATTGGGTCTAGTATAAAATGTTTTAGGCAAATTTATTTTTACAAGATTACTAGAGTTTATGCATTTGAAATTACAGTTAAAAACTTTATATAAGTTTCTATTCTCTACCCAAATTCTTAAGTTCTTTATGTACCCAAACAAATGCCAAAATAATCAAGTCAATTTTTGGTCTCTATGATTTATATTTAGATATTTGAAAATGGCTTTGAAAAAAGCAAGCATTTTATGTACAATATAAGATGTATTATAAAAGTATGTTTTATGTAAAATGTATAATTTTATGTATTATAAAAGTTTTTTGTCTGACACTCCTCAGAGTCTAAACATTAGAATGAGGCTCCGAAAGATTGAGATGGGAAATATATACCTGTTATAGTTGAAATTGGTCAATCAAATAAACATGAGCATATGACTGGCATAGCTGTCCAATCAGTACCTTGTGCCTATAGAAAGATTACCTCTTGAGTCCAAGAGAGAAAATGAATTCCTTTTGTCTACACAATAACAGCTTATTGTTTGTATGTAGATTCTTTCCAAAACTACTGATGAAAATAGGACCGGGCTCTGCCAATTATCTTAAACATCTTGTCATTATAGACTTTGGTACAATCTGTGTTATCTAAAAGATGTTGTAGGATGGCAAAGTCACTTGTTTTTAGCAGTGTTCCTAGACCTACAAGATCAAGGAGGCTGTTCTCTGTTAGGGGCAGTTTTGTTGTTTTTTCCTATCCCCCAGTCTTTGGGTTGTGCATCCTATGTAGCCAGAATCACATTTTTGGGTGGTAGGAACTCTTTTGCTTGGTAGGAACGCAATCCTTTTGAATGGATGGAAGGGCTCTCCTAGTGCTGTTAACAACATGAGGATTGACAGGAAAGAAGCATTTTGTGATGGCTTGTTTAATCTGACTTTTAAATCGCTAGCAATTCACAAAGCTTGTTACCAGTCCGTGGTATTTTAAGATAAACTGGGCACTTTTGTGGACCAAACTTTAAGCAAATTCAGATATTTTGTTATTAGATATTTGGATTGTAGTCAGCTTATGTGGATATAAAATTACAGAAATGAAAGAAATATTTTAAGCAATTTCTTTTCTAGCTTTTGAAGACCTGTTTGATGATGAAGATTTGTCATGAAATAACCAATGTCAAGTAAGCCGGTTTCCTATCCACATTTTGCAAAGAAGTTTTCAATGCTGGATCACAGTGAATTCAACTATAAGGGGCTATTTTTGATAAGGATATCCATAAGTGCAAAGCATTGCTTCAAGAAATTATTTGCTATTGCTGACTTGGCAGTTGTATGCTGGTTTTTGACATCAATCTTACCTTATGACAACATTTATGTTTAAATTTTATTCAGTGTAATAGTTAGTTTATTGATTATGCAGAAGAGGAAATTAATTTCATTTTTGACTTTTGGCTAATCTTTCGGTCTTGTTGCAGTTTTGATATTTTTACTGTTCACCCTGGTTGATTCTGAATCTCTTCCACAACAATGTTTTTCTTTTACCATATGACTTTAGATTTTACAAGCTTTGTGAATGTTGATTAAAAGGTTTACTGGTTGGGTGTGGTATACCTCCACATTGTATGTTGATTTGTTATTGTTATATGGTAGCCTTACTTTAACCTCCTAAGTCAATGATCATTGTCCTGACTCAATGAATAAAGGTTTTTGCATCTTGTCCTTGATGTTTTAAAAGGTATACTGCATGTTTAAAATGGTATACTTTTAGACATCGAGTCATATGCATACTCCTTACTATTCTCTGTCTTACTTAGTGTCTTACCTGAGTGTCTTCCTTTACTTATAATCATGTAGCTTTGCAATACCCACCCTCTACATTCATTTTCGCGTTTTTATAGCAAACTGTCATCAGGGTAAATGTATGTCTGACTATCTTTCCTTGAATGGTTCTCTTACCATGGATGGAAAATTAAATATGAATTAACTCAATGTAACAAAAACATTATCTTTCTTTTTGAGTGATTTCAAACAAGGCTGCTTGTCGAAAAGTAGTATAGCATTAATGCATATAAATATCGTTTGGTTTGTAAGGATTGTTCTTCTTTTAAGTAGTGGATTCACTGACCACATAATGATAATTAAGGCTATTCTACTGTTATTTGTTTATGGTCTTGTATAAGACAGTAATAAGAACAAGTTTCTGTGCAGGTACAATATTTTTGCTTTTATTTTCCATCCTTGGATATTATGTCAATAATATCCGAATATTTCTGAATTTATCAAGATAAAAATATAGTCAAGAAACATCCAGTGATTGACTTTTTGCAGCTAATTAACTAAAGCCGAGTATCTAAGTGAATATTATATAAATACTGATGTCTATTTATTGGTTGACTTTTTTATGCGTTTGATATCAGTATATTTATCTATAACTTCTTGTCTTCATTCTTTGTTGATTTGCAATTCTGGGTTTTTTCGCTTCAACATAAGTTTGCCTCCTTGTTTTTCTAAGATTGATTGACATTTCTTCACAGTTACTATTTTGCTCTTTGTTGATCCCAGCAATCATTCCTTTGCTGACATGACTTAAATTTTTTTCCGGTTGAACTTTTTGATGGACTACCGCATGATGTTTCCTTGCTTGCCCACATCGTTTTTTGAACTTAAGTTTGTCATTGTGACCAGACTTCGGCTCAATGTCTTCAGGGCTAGTGCCCGCAACCACTGTCGGAGAAATTTTTCCTCTGTCAAAAGCCAGTACATTTGTGTCGTCATCACCGACTCTTTCGAGAGTATTATACCCCTCCTTTGTGTCGTTCCTACTTCGCAAATCAAGAACATCTTTCGATGAAGCTAGGTCAGTGGCCATTGGTCTCTCATAACACAAACGCTCAGCAGAAAAAGCACTCACGTTTTCTCTATCTACGTTATTTGTATTTACAGTTCTTTCGCCTGTTGACTGATCTTTGCAGATATCGCTATGCAGGGCTTCATCGTAAGATGTATGACACGCCTCCACTTTGTCCCCAATACTTTTTCCAACGGCTCCTGTTTCTTGCAGATAGTTAGTTTCATTTGCAGTATTTCTGGATAGCGAAACGTTAACAGCTGCATCATTGCTCAGACGTTTTGCCTTATCTTCAAGTTCAAGAGTTGTTTCCCTTTTCTTCTCCGCATCTTTGCACCCATCCAGGAAACAGTTTATGTCACCTACTGAAAGATGACTTTTACTGGTCACAACAACCACTTTATCAACTTGCTTTTCATCCGTTTCTTTCATAACACCAAGATCTACACATTTTGATAATGACTCTAAAGTACAGCGTGTAGAATTCGGGTTGGCACACGTGAATGTGGAGGTATCTGAGGTGGCACTCTTGACAGCTTCATTAATACCTAATGACTTGTGCTCCTGTCCCTTTTCTAAACCTTGCAACGGATTTAAGGCACAATTCTCTGTTAGAACATTGCTGTGACTATCTGAAATGCCTTTTTTACTAGTTTCTAAGCCCTTTTCCTTGTTGTTTGACTCTTTCGTTACACTTTGGAGATAAGGCCAAACACTTTTGTCTTTATTTGCATTAGCAGACTCAAAAGCCTCCCTTTTCATGGCACCTGTTTCTTTTCCCGGTACTGTTTTCATATTCATGTCATCATCTGACCCGTTTACCCCCTCATCGCTATTTTTACAGAATCTTGTTGTGGTAGCCCTTTCACTTGTTTCACCTCCGATGATTTCAAACCTTTCTTCTTTAGGTCCTGTCATTCCTTGCTTTTTTTGTGATACGGATGACCTAAGCTCTTCAGAGCTTTTTATAGTAAAGCAACAAAGGTCACCATCTGTCTTTCTGTCCTCTGTTTTACCTTTACAGCAATTATCTTCCTCGAGATTTCTTTTTTCTTTACTAGAAAATATCATGTCATTTTTCTCACTTTGTATGCCCTCAGTTTCCCCAATTGTGGTTGTAACTTGGCCCAGAAAACTGCTATTCAGAGCTGTGTCTCTTATGGGCTTTACAGCTGCCTGTATTGACTCGTTTTTTTGCTTCTGTTCCACAAATTTGAGAGATTTGATGGTTACGTCAGTCCTGTTACATTGTAGGACACGTATGTTGTCGGCTATCGACGCATGATGATCTTGGGATGGCTTTACAATGATGAATGCAGTACCAGAGTTTTCTCGTTTGCTTGCCATATTGCAGTCATCTTGTTTTGACATGCTCGTATCGCTCTTTGGTGTTTGTACCTCTTTGACGGGTTTGTTTGAATGAAAGTCCTTTGCCTGAACTCCTTTGTTACTATGTAATTCAGCAATATTACCATTGACGTTATTCAACTTGGCTGAATCCCGACAACTCATCTCTTGTATCCAAGCTGGTTTTCCAGCATATAAATTGTTGTCTATATACCGATTTGCTAATTCTACTTGACCTGTCTCCAGTTGTGGCATGCGGTGGCTGCTGAAAAAGTTTCCTTGATACTTAGAGGAGGTCCATGGTGGCTGGAGTTGGCTTATGTTGCTTTTGCTTTTTGTATAACTTTGTTGTGCTTGTATTTTCAACTCTCTAGGCCGTTCTACTGTAATTAAATGATTTCTCATGTTATTAGCTGCAGGTCTCCTGTTCAGATATATCAAAGACAAAGGAGTAATACAGTTAGATGGACTGGTAAATCAGTAGTACCGTCTTATCTAACTACGCCTTCAGAGGATATTCTGACACTGATCGGTGAAAAAAAATTTGTTCCAGGGGGGAGGGGGAGTTGGTTCCGTAAAAATTGTTGATCTAACCTATCAATGTAACAGAAGTGCCTCTTTTTGTAACATTTTCAATGGTAAACCATTCTTGATAGATTTTTCCATTATTTGATAGAAGCAGCTAGGTTCATTTCTACCCAAAAAAATTTTTAACAATTTTTGAAGATCTAGGTGAACGATATTTTGGCAAAATGAGAGGTAGTTACACCCTATAGACATATATATGGAAACATCGGTGCAGGCTACTCCATAATAAATGGAAAGAGGATTTTCACTAACCAATCATCCGGGCTATGTTACCATCACAGACAGTATCATTTTCAACACGTTACAGAAATTATGTCATAATTATATAGTAATTATGATTATATCAATGCTATAGACGTTGTATCTTGTTACCAACGTAATATCGGCTTCTTCATTTCTGTTGACTGTAACGATAACTCAAATAATATCGGTTGTCTCTAGTTTGAAAAACTTACCTTTTTGCCTCGTGTTGACTCGCCTCCTTCTCGTCTCCTTTTTCATAGCAGTTGACGTGGATTTGTTCGCAGTGTTAAGTGAATCTGCCCCTCTATTAAAGCATATCGCTATAAGAAACTGGCTTGGCGTTGCTTCTCTTTTGTCCAGTTCTGCAGAAGGGAAGATGCTTTTGCAGATACTGTCTTCGTAAATATCGTTCAACGTCGGTGCTATGAAGCCTTCGCTCTCTGCACCTGTATATGTCACTGCCTGGGTAAACAGTTTTATCCTTCTCAAAGCATCAGCTTTTTCTAAAATGGAAATTTTGCAGGCAAAGTGTGTTAGTACATATTTATATGTTATATGTTATCAAAGATAAGATGTTAGATTTCAGTGTAACGTAAGCTGCTTTCGTTTTTGCATGACTGCCTAAATCATTTTGTTGCTCACAATGTGTGTTTACTTTATTTAGCTCGTGCTCTTCGCCTTCCAATCATTTTGGCCCTACTTAGATAACAATTGTCCTTTATAGCTATGCTTAGAATATTTCTTAAACTACAGTCATGCGATATTCTTGAAATGGAACTATAAACCTCACTAAAATGGAATTATAACTATAACAAAATTCCGGATGGTTCCATTCCGGGTGTTTCCATTCCCGTTGTCACGGCAGCAAAATATGCAACATGTTACGGTCAGACATAGAAAATCGTGGTTTTTGCTGAAGTAGTTTCTATACTTCTTGTTAAAATCGATCTTTTTTGCATTTCTAAGAAACTTTTAGTGCTTTGATTGAAATCTCCCAATGTAGTTATTGACAAACTTCTAATGCAGTCAAGTTGGTATACACATTCCTTTTGCGCTCTACGTTTGAAAACTGACATTAAATTTTCAAGAGCGTACAGAAATTTTTTTGAAATAGACCGAGGAAGATCAGGTCGTAGTTTTTTACAAGTGATTCCAGAAGGAAATATCAACATCGATAGTTGAGGACTTGAACAGTTTGAAAATGGTTTTGCGATGGAAGGAAGAATTAAAACTGTTAAGGTGGACCTTGCATATATGATGAATGTCATGTAGGGATCTCGGAGTGCAGATGACAGCTTTGGGCAGATGACCACATTGAGCTCGAACCATAATAGAGATAGGCTTGACAGTACAAAAAAAATACTCCATCCATAGTCAATTGACTATGCTTCCATCATATGCGAAATGAAAGTGGTTTGCGGGAATAGGGCGTTGCTCCTCCGCACTATCCCGCAACGCCTCCCGCAACGCCTCCCGCAACGCCTCCCGCAACGCCTCCCGCAACGCCCTATTTCCTCAACGCTCCATTTGACGCTCTGGAACCCAGGGTAGTACCCAGGGTAGCTCAATACAAGCATGAACATCTCTGATGTCTTTCTCATGGGCAGTAAACCTGAGGAACTTCCCTAAATATTGATGCAAATCATCGTCAAGTTTAAGTCTACTTAACTAGCGAAGAATTTTATCAGTAGCCTGCGCGCAGACTACTTTTTCAGGCATTCCAAAACTTCTACTACCGCAAAGTTTCTACTTTCAGTAACAAATTGATTTCGCCTGTTTCCACTCGTTCTTTTTTCGAAATTTTTGTATGAACAAATACAAATTTTAACGTCTCTTTGTTATTGATAAAATTCCCAGAAAGAAAGCGTTCCAGTGAACAAAAGCACAAGTCTTTTCAGCAATGAAGATTTTGTTGTTACCCCCATGTATGATTATCGTCACTATTTATCACCACTTCTATAGCTCCAATTATCTGCACTAAAATAAATTCAAAGACGCCTCAACAAGTTCGGGTATACACAGAAAAATAAGAAATAAATAGTTACGATTAGGTATGAAATTATATAAAAAACAATTACATCAAAAGACATTTTGAACACGCGAGTCGTGGTCATGGGAAGAGAGCTACGGAAGACCGTGATAATGTATTCAATGGTAAAAACCCCTTTGTTGTGCGCATCAGTTTATTCATGCCTGTGCTTCAATCAGCATCTCATTACTTGAATTGTGCAAATTGTAATACTGTTTGATGCGATATGGTATGGGCCTAGCTGAAAAATTCCCCTTAGGCTTTTTCAGCTAGGTTATACTCAGAATTTTTCCTAGCAATAGACCTAGCTGAAAAAGCCTAAGGGGACTTCTAATACTTTGATTTTAAATTTAGTTTTGTAGAGATCGATAGTTTGATAGGCTATGAAAGACAAGATGTAGATCTCGAGTGTAGCATAAAAACATGTTCTTCTATGAAAATCTTCACATTGCACGCAATATAATTGGTAAAAGGACGCTTGCAAGTGGAAAACGTGGCTGCAATCGAAGCTGAAATGGATAACTACACTTTTTTTTTTATAAGAACCAGTAAATTTGAGTTCAGGCTGATTGTTCTTAATTTTTCCGAAAATCTAAGGCTGGATTGTTCTTAATTTGTTCTTAAATTTATAGGGTATAAGCAGCGCGATTTCTAGCTTTTCGTTCTGGGGAGGTGTTCCGGCCTCTTTTGCCAACAAAGTGCGTAGAGACAAACTTAATTTGCCGCCATGTTTTAATATTCACCGAAAAAGCACCCACACATGGCTGAAAATCCTCGTTTTTGAGATAAAACATTGTTCAAAATTTAATTTTACAGTAGCTCAGCCTCAGCTTGTTCTTAATTTGTTCTTAAATTTTGACCCTTTTTGAGGCTCGTGTTCTTATAAAATTGTTCTTATAAAAAAAAGAGTGTACTTCGTTTGAACTTTTCCCCCACCCAGTTCGATTTATTTTCTGACGTATCACACTCTGTATGGTATGAGTAGAAAAGTTTTAGAATACATTCAAGATGTTTGCTTTTAAAAGCCATGTTTAACATTTGTCAATGCTGTCGGAACGAAGTTCATATTGGGGGGAATAGGCTTCCCACTGTATTTCTTCTCATTCACTACACTGTTATAATAGGAATATACTACAGTTTGACAACTATTGAGGGGGCTTGAGTCCCCCAGCCTCCTGGTTCAGACGGGCCTGTTTGTATCACAAAAAATTGCTTGCAAATTATTCCGTGATGTTACCCAACCTTGAAACTCAAGACGCCGCTGCATAAAGGCAAACGCGTAGGAACGAATTTGTTTCTGATTTTTGAACAATTCAAACATTTTGACCCATACGGCCAAACCCCATCAAAATTATCATTTTCGTGCAGCAAAATATAAACGTTGAATTTTTGTTTGTCTCCAGCGCAACCGCTGAAAGAACTAGAGCTTCGATTCTCTTGATAAATTTGCTATTATTTGCAAATAAATGCCATTTCTCTTGCGAAATCCGTGAAACTTTGCTTCGAATCGATTGGAGGCCATCTGCTGTGCGTCAGTCAATACCTGTTTTGTTTTACCCGTTTGTTGACAGTGATAACCCTGCTGTTTATGACACCCACCAGTAACACATGCAAATAGATGCACATCACCAATCTAAATACTGTCCCTGTCCTTTTTGCTCGAAACGGGATACCCATAGGTGGACCGTTCTGTCACCCGATTGTCTTGTGACTTGGATATTTAAAACCAACTAGGAGATGAGGTTGAAAATCAACGATGGTGGGTACATGAAGCTCGAGATTCAAGGGAGGTTAAGACAGGCAAGCTTTTGTTCCGTTGAGATGTATAGCTCAGATGATGACGACGAAGGGTTTGTTGATCACCAAGGCAGAAGCCGGAAGGAAGCCTTATCGGTGCTCAGCGAACAGAGTTTAGAATCAGCAAAGGCGGAAAATGTTAATCAAAGGCTTCTTCCCAGAAAAGGAAACAAGTTGAAAATTATTGGAAGTAACTTACGAAAAGGAACAAGAACATTTGGAACGAGTGTAATCGAATTTTTTAGATTCCGTGGGTTGCTTAAGAGGTTAAGAAGAATACAGTTGCGGGACAGATATCAATCACAGGAGAATTTGGTATGAATTGAAATCCAATAAAATCAAAACAAACTATATCAAAGAGGAAGTTTTTGGGAATGTCAATAGGTAAAAAGGAAAAGATAGACCGTAAATATAAGATGAATAGGACTTGTAAAGCTAATATTGTGTATTTTAATAGCAAAGTCTGCTATTCTTTAAATATGTATTCGTTTCTATAGACAAAATATTTTGAATAAGAAACTTTGAAGATTCTCAGTACGGAATTTTCGTAACACTTTAAGAATAGAGTATTCAGGCCAAGCTTCTTAAAATGTCGGGATGTTCCATAAAAATGTAAATTTACTCCGATACAATACTGATTTTACGTGCCCAGTTTCATAGTTTCACGGAAATGGGTTTTCCGATTACAACAGGGAAAAAAATGGCATTATTTTCTTTTCTGAAACATATACAAATGTGAAATCATAATTGTATTTGTATTTTTACATTTTGAGCCAGTACTAGGAATTTCTTACTGAGTTTCTTACACATGTAATATATATATAATTGTCTAATATGCCACGGTGCATTCCATGTACTTAGGCCCGAAGATCTTCGGCGTACACCCAGGTTTTTTCTGCGTTCGGCGTGCGAACCAATAAAAAAATTGTTGGCGTAACTAAAATTTTCGTTAGTTGGCATGCTAAACATAAAGCCATGTACGTAGTTGACGTAAAATAAAGACTCATACACCACAGTTTTCTTTAATAATCAGTTTTCATTGTCTGGTGCAACATTGTTTAAATTGTTTTAATAACTGCTTTTATATTTTCGGCGTACCTAAACAAATGCCCCGGGGGACCTTTGGCGTGCAGTTGACATGAAATGCACCCTGGCTAATATGATGTATAAGGTTTCTTACTAAAGATGTTTGAAATTAAAACGTTTGTTTTAAATGGATCCACCAGTCATGGGGCTTGGCACACTCCGTTTAGCCGTTAACTTACAACATCGATTTATTTTATGTGTAGTATGAAATATGATTTACACAGAGTATTTTTATTCACCTAAGCTCTGAATGCGCCTTGGAATTTGCTCTAGGAGAAGTACTTAATGCAAAAAATACTTCAAGCCGAAGTAAATACCTTTCATCAAGAAAACCTAAATTGCAATGACAAGGAGGAATAAGAGCTCGACGATGGGTTAGGAAAACCAGGTTTGGGCTAAACAAGTAGGCACGCATTGGCAGCACCACAGAATAGAAATTCTGTGGCAGCACAGAATAAGAATAATCAGAAGGATCACTCTAGGCGGTCCCTTTGTTGTTTTTGAAGCTCAGAATCTGTGGCGCCAGCAAAAAATACATGCTAGAACTCGTTTTCAACACGAGATTATGCAAGTCCTGTCGATCGAAAGAGTGCACGATGAGAAAAACGAGAGGCCCAAAAACTGATTTTTCTTGACAATTTTCTAAAACGTTTCCCATTAACGGTTCAAAGATCAAAGCAAGACATAGAGCTTGTTGCTGCGAGAAAGATTGCTTCTTGTTTTTACAGATTTACTAGCCACGATGTTGGACAACAACTTTAGACTTAGAGGGAGCTGAATGGATTTCGCAATTCGAACTCTTTATCTAAGTTCTCTTATCAGATACTTCAGACTGCTGGATAAATTCCACGTGAGTTAATACATTATCTGACACTTTATTCACGAAACTCCATTCGAAGGGTCGATGACAAGTCAGCACTTGGAAGCATTCTTGTAGCAGTTACTTCCCGAGTACTACCGCCCTTATGGACGCCCAGTTGGTTTTGAGAGTTTCCTTTGACAAATGCAACAATATTGTCGCAATTGTAGTAAGCAGAGAAATATTTTCCAATGCACATTAAACTTTCACGAAGCTTGTTTATATGCTAATTCTCGGAATGAAAACGAGAATTAGCATGTAAATTAACGCATGCGCGAGTAATTTTAGGCTTCACTCAAATACGCTGAATGACCCATCTGGTTATTCTTATTCTGTGTCGGCAGGTTCACGTCCGATGAATGAAACAAACTCGCAGCGCTATTCAAACCCTTCCCCAGAGTATTGAGTATGCAACCTTAATCCATGAACTACGCGTTTTTTATAAGAAACCTGGCTTGGGTCCTAATACTAAAAGTTTCTCAATTTTTCACCAGTTTCTAGTACTTAAAGTTTCTTAAAAGTTTCTTATTTTTAGATAAGCATTTAGCATCAAATTTTGCGCCTTCACTCGCATATTAATTGTATTAAAGTTTATAACACACCAGTAAGATTTGATATCGTATCTCTTATTCATTATTCTTATGGAAATAGGGGTACTTTTTATCGAGCCACCCGGTACAGTGTGCTTAAATTTTTGAAATACGGGAACAGCCTATAAAGCGATAATAATACTTAAAAAATTTTGCCATTAGGCCAAGAATAAACGTCAATTATTGAGCAAAATCATGCTACTCCATTTATGTCATTTAACCTTATATAGTCTTCGCTTTGGTTATCAAACAGGACACGGTATTCTTTTAGCTTTCAATTGAACCATGTCATGGTTCCAGTGTGCCATTTGTCGTAAAAAGTAATTTTCTGTTTACCATCCTATCTTATTTTTTTCGGAGTTTCTTAAAAATATTGATTTAGTTCTAAAAGTTTCTTAAATTTTTGGGGCTTTAGTACTAGGTTTCTTATAAAAAACGTGTATGTTTGATCGCAGCTCGGGCGAAGCCATCGTAGATCAGGCGGAGAATAAGGGAATGGTCACTCGGGTGCGAAATTTATGGGACGAAGTCAATTCGAGGGTGCTGATTTCGAAAATCGATGTTATACGGGGATTTTAGGGGGCCATCAGCCTTTTTTTTCATGTTTGAAGTCTCGTTTTTGCGTACATGGAATTAATAAATCAAAAAACAGATTAAATGTAAAAAAGTTAAAAGTCTTAAAGTTTATTAAGCATATTTCTTGCGCATAAATGCTTAAAATTGAATTATGGCTTGCCATTCGAGGTTGCATAGGGCCAGAGAACGCTTTCCTGCAAATAGGACTTCCAGCAACACAAGGTACCTTTTCGGATTCTCAATGACCCCTTGAAACTCGTTAACTACTTGCGAATTCGTGTTGGGAATCATACGAAATGAGATTCTCAGTGGAAACAACTGTTGTAAATTAGATATCTTGTTTGTCGATTTCGTGATTGAGTATGTCGTCAATTAAACCTTGTAAGTATTTTTATTGTAGCCCCAGAACTCATCGTTTTTATTACATTGCAGAATGTAAAAATTATCTTTGACGATGAAAGCTGGAAATTTTTTTGCAACTGATTATTCTGTTTTTCCACTCTTGAAAATAAAACACCAAGTGCAGTCAATGGGTCCTCGCTACATAAAAACTACAGCTATCAAATAAACAAAAATTATCACAGAATAGAGAGAGAGGGTTATCCAGGCCTTGCCATTTGAGGAGAGCCATAGCTCTTGCTCCCCTCCAGGCTCCCTTCAAACGCTGGACGGGAGCTAGAGATTGCTCTCCTAAATTGTTCTAAGAAGCAAATTTGCTCTCCTTGAAATCAATTGTTCCTTCGTTTCTATTCTTACCTGAATACTACTAGGAGAGCTGTTTACTGCTCAGTGTCTTACGGCCAGGCCTGGGTTATCTAATTAATCCAAAAACCTGATTAATCTAAATAACATGTGTATTTTTGGGGGTTTATGTTGTTTAGGGTTTTATCTTTACAATCCTCCTGTAAATATTTTCTTGCTTTGCAATAAGCTTCAGGCCAGGCTCAAGTCTGCGACACAGACCATAACTGAGGAGAACATATGGTCTGTGACGCAGGCTAGCCAGGCTCCTGCCATCCGATCAATACCTAGCAAGAACATTCAAAGTGTATTCACTTTGCCACAAGTCTATTGACCTTTGAATCTGAGGTTCACCCTTATCCCCATAGATTATTTTATTCACCATAAAACATCGTTCCTTACCCACACGACACTGACCAATACCTGAGAAATATGTTTCTAGCCTCAATATCATTTTTCTCAGCGTGCCTCATTTTCGATTGATGGGCAGGCGAACAACGATATCTTCTTATCATTGCGAACAATGCAGTGAATGTTGGCTGCAAAGAGTTGCGCAAAATAACAAATACAGTTTTTCACCTTTCGATCGATATGTGGAAATCCCTAAAAGATGCCCTTCCTCAGTCAGCCAACCATTCTGTTTCTGTTATCATATCCGGAAAGAAAGTCCTTTCTAAACCAGTTCAAGTGTTTAACAAACATTTTACAACTATAGGCCAGAAAATCGCAAAGGCCTTTGGGAAAGGGAATAAAGATGCGAAAGGAATTTTGCAAAATAAAACTAATGAGGGTTTCCAACTGGATCTCGTAACAAGCAATTTCGTGAAAGTTGAAAACTGCAAAACTTAAAAACAAACAAAGCAATTGGCTTAGACAAAATCAGCGCAAGGTTATTGAAAGACTCCGCTGACATCATTGCACCATCCCTACCAGCCCTAATAAACAAATTATTTCTTGAAGGCAAATTTCCAATAAATGGAAAACCGCAAAAGTTGTAGCTTTATTCAAGAGTGGCGATAAGAGTAACTGTTACAATTACAGACCCATTTCAATCTTACCTACAATAAGCAAGATAATCGAGCTAGCAGTTCATAAGAAGTTTTACGAATTCTTGCAAGTAAACAATCTCCTCTTCAAAGATCAGTTCGGATTTAGACCCCGTTTACACTGTCCCGGGACAATTTTGTACCGTTACGGTTCGCAAGTGTTTACACTGTCGCGGTTCCAAATTGTTCCGTTTAGCCGTTCCGTTTACACTGTACCGGTACGACCTTAATTTAATGGTAGAACATTGTTTAGAAGAAGCTGTATTTAGTCAACCACGGCCTTTTTTGCCGCTGAAGTCAACAATCGAATTTTTATTGTGAGTTAAAATGGAGCGGAAGGCCGATTAAAACTTTACTTGGACGAAAGACAAGGTGGCTTTAATTTTCAGTGTTATTTTAGACTACAAAACTGCCAAGTCCAATCAAGGCTTGGACTGGGAAACACTACAAGCCTTTTCTGTGGTCGTCTTTTCTTCAGAATTCCCTTTTCTTCAGAATTTGAGAACGTAGTTACGCCACAATCAAAGCCTCGATTACCTGAAACAGCCATACAAAAGACCTCTTTGTGAATCCGTGACAAAATCGTCTCGGATAGGTGTTTACACTGTCCCGTTCAAAAACGGAACCGTGACGGTACAAAATTCGTTCGCTTTCAAAGCAGGGTCAAAACTGTTCCGGATAGCAGAGCAAAATCGTCACGGTTCCACAGTGCTAGTGTAAACGCAAGGGCGAACCGCGACAGTTTTGTCACGGTTCCAAACTTGCACGGGACAGTGTAAACGGGGTCTTAGAAACAAAATGTCTACAAGCTCTGCTCTTTGACAATTTATGGACAGCCTCCTTGAAAGCATGGACAAAGGTCATGTATCTGGTGTTGTGTACTTAGATTCGAAAAAAGCCTTCGACACAGTGAATCATTCTTTGTTGCTTTTGAAGTTGACAGAGTCAGGGGCGAAACTACCGGGGGGGGGTGTGGGGGGGGTGTGACACCCCCCCAATCCAAAAAATAGTCGATTTCGCAGGGCAATCGAAGATTTCGCAGGGCGCCAAGAAGAGTTTTATTGCCACGCAGAAATGCCACCTCTGAAGTTCGTAAAAAGCCGTTTAGGAATTTTGAAATGGAAATATCGTATTTGTTATGAACCTCCCTTCCTGACATTGCATTTTAAAGAACGGAACAGGTATGTAAGGAAAAGCTCCGTTGTTTGCAAAGCGAAAGCATTTCTTACCGAAAGTCATAGCCAATGGATGCAATGATTGATGCATATGTTTATGAGGGCAAGGTTGAGTCATGCAAATTAATTTAAGTTGTAAATTATTTTCATGACAAGCACGGCTTCACTGGGGGGGGGGAATAAAGGGCTGAAGTCCCTCACTTTGGTCAAGATAGAAATTTTTTTTATCATTTTTTCTATTACTTTTTAACAGTGCATGAACTAAAAAACATAATAAATCGTTAAGATACCGTTTCATCTAATTGCTAACTTTTTCACGTATATTTTTATTATTTTTCTTTTATTTGCATTAATTCAGTAAATCATTTTCTGTATCATTGCAATGTTTTAATTTTGGATGTGTAAACATGGCCTTCTTGATACAAGAAACTGCACATTTCTGTTCAGGAAAAAAAATTCTCCCAATCAAAACAACATCTTCCTTCTGTCATTCACAACTAAGTGCAATCTGAAACGAAAGGTTGCCGTTTCTTTCCTTCCCCAACGTCTAACACTAGAGTTTTAGCATGACATCCCCCTCCCTATTTTTCCCAATAAACAATAATATTTTCAATAAACTATCACTTCTTTTAGCACAATAGTAATTTGGTAAATTTTTGTCTGAAAGATGCTTTTTAGCCCTTTTACAACATATAATTTCAAAAAATTTCTTCACGTCGGACCCAACCATGGTGGGTCCTCCTACCTCACTAAACTCGACTCTTAGCTCCACTGGGCTAAATTTCGTTGCGCTGTCTACATCATGTACCTCCCCCCCCCAATTAGCTGTTTATTAGCTTAATTTTGCAAACCAACGTTAAATGAAGTGAATTTAAAAAAAAATTACGCTCACGTAGAGAAATAAAAATTTCATAGGCAATGAAGTTTCAAGTTTGTTTTTATTGCTTAGAAGTTTGTCCATGGTAAAGACCAGTGTACACTGGTAAAGCTTTCACTAGTAACCTATAGACAAACCGTTGCTACGAGGTCTGCAGGGCACCACTCATTTTTGCAGGGCAGAAACCCTTTTCACCCCCCCAAAACTATTGGCCAAGTTACGCCCCTGGACAGAGTATGGTGTTTCTACAGCTTATCTGGAATGGTTTCGCTGATCACATCAAACGTCGGTTGGGGACGCTCTCTCATCGAAAAGAACGTAATGATTGGAGTACCTCAAGGATCAGTTTTAGGGCTTTTACTTTTTCTTGTTGTTATTAACGACTTGCCGTAATCAGTAAAACACTTGAACACAATCTTGTTTGCAGATTACACAGTAATCTATTACTCGGGAAAAACTGTAATGAAATCCAGAATAAGATGAATGAGGATTTGGCTCTAGTGAAAAAATGGCTAAATGACCATCGACTGACGTTAAACATCACAAAATCAAAGTTTGTTGTGGTTGGAGGAAAGCAGCACTTACAGCGTTTCAAAGATATGACATTGAAAACCAAAGAGGACGAAGTAAGTCAAGAAACAAGTTATAATATCTTGGTATGATAATCAATGAAAATATGACATGGGGGGATCACATTGCTTCATTGCAGCAAAAAGTAGAAAAAGGATAGGTTTGTTAAAAAGAATCAATCATCTAATCCCTAGGGCGCAACGTTCAACTTTGGTAATCATTATGATAATGCCATTGTTTGATTATGGACATACTGTTTGGGGGGAAAGGGGGGGGGGGTAGAAACAACCAAGACCTCTGTAAGAAACTATAAGAAACTTTTGTAAGTTCTTCATAACAAATGTGCCAAACTGGTATTGAACATGAAACCAAATGACTCAAGCACGAAGGCCTTAAATTCACTGCACTGGAAATCTCTAGATTTTAGACAAAAGTTTTATCGATGTGCCACCATTTACAAGTCGAAAAAAAACGATATAAGTTACAATTTCAGCAATAAAACAGGAAAGGAGTTGCACAACATCCAGACAAGGAATAAAGAGCAATACCATTTATATAAAGTAAGGGCAAATTGGTGGAAGCAAGTGTCATCCTATCTGTTCGTTGATAACTGGAATAAACTGGACACAAACGTTAAGTCGGCAGGAAACTCTAATATTTTTAAACAAAGGTTTTGTCAATGTTAACTGATTTTATCCCTTTTTATGATGAACTATTCTTTTTATTTGTAATGTTTTCAGTAAATTGATACAATTAGTTAAATAGAAGACCCTCATGAAAAGCACCCTCGAGTGACTGAGGCCTTCCTCTGTGAATATTTGTATTATTATATAAGTGGTTTTTTTCTAAAAATGCTTTGCAAGACTTTCCTGGCGTCTTTTTTTTCATAACGTAGTTTTGTCTTTTTTCTAATTTGAAGCAGTATAAACATCCAGTCTCTAGGTAAACGCAAACAAAACGTTGCTTCCCTTTATTGGGTATAGAAAATATCGAAAGATTATAAGATTTTAGAAATATCAGAAATTCTGTCATGTGATTCTGTCACGCATGTGCCGTACAGTCTTCCCCTTAATTCGATATCTCGACGCTCTATTTGAGAATACGGGACCTTATTTAACACAATTACTTAACCAAGGAGGTGTCTTTGGGTCCGAAGAAATTATTTGTTTCAGGCAAAAGACCTGTATAATCTTTCTTCAGAACCAAGTCAGAAACGTGGGAAGTATTTTAGCCGCGGGAAGTGATTTGAAGAAAAAATTTAAGTTACCACTCTACCCTTGTTCACTGCCATGTTTGCTGTGGTTTCTGAAGCGCTAATCAGAAGTTGGTGACGCCACTAACTGGTCATTGATCTAGCTAGCGGGGTGTAGGGAGGCGTAACACACACCCCCCCCCAAATACTTCATGAATTCGTCGGTAAATCTTCGGTTTGTCTACAAAACCCTTAGTTTGTCCGTAAAGTCATCTATCAGTAAGTGAAATAGCACCTAAATTTTTCTCCATCTATGTCTTCGTCGGTAAATTTTTCTATTGATGACCCTCCACCCCTTTAGTCTGGAAGGTCAAGCGATGCCACTGATCTAGCCTTTAGTTTTTCAAGAAAAAGAGTTTGAAAAGGTTTTGCAGCATTTAGGCACTTAAACTATATGAATTTTATCTTTCTCAGCCTGACATTGATATAGAAAGACCAGAAAAAGGTCTGAAAACCGAAAGCAGTTACGAATAACTACCACCAAGATGAAATAATAGATACCTATTATTTTATCTTGTTACCACTACAGAAGAATAAACAATGAAAAAGGACGCATGAGTATTACAAAGAAGACCGTATTAGATAGGAAGGTACTTAAATAATTAAAATATTTTTACGCGTAATCAAAAAGTCAACATACCAACGTTTTGTGCATTCATTTCTATGTTTCCATTTAGGTAAAAAAACCTTTGTTTAAACTTATTTTTTGTAGATATGCCCTGTAAATATTTCGAATCCTAGTTCGTAAAATTAGTCCATTCTATCGAATGCTTGTTCTATCTGCGCAACGTTCATTGGTTTCTTTCAAGCTAACTGTGGTATTCAATGTTGGCCCTAGCATCGCATCCGTCACCAAGAAGTTGGCACTTTAAAATAACGCTGAAAAAGCATAGGCCTTCAATCAGCCTAAGAACAAGTCAACAATATAATAAAGAAGCAATATGTAGTATTGTTTATTAGCCAAACTATAGTTTTGCGTTGGTTGTTGCTCTACCATTTACCACGTTAGACTTCGCTTCAGTAATATTGAACTATTCGTCGTCTGCAAATTGATAAATCAGCTTCTTCCTTGGTTTTCGGAGCAAACCACGCCCGACGTAACCTCGTAACGTGCGCGCAAGGTGCTCGTATTTCATGTTTGGCTTTCGTTTGGTCACGCCCCATAAGTGTGCCAAAGCTTCTGTGCTAGTTATTTTAAAAGTTCCTGTTGCCTTGTCAGTCCACTGTAGACACTGATATTTTTCTTCATTTTCGATACTCATTTTGAGAAATCTTAAAAGTTTTGGAAGCTTTTTAGCTCTAGTATACTGCTTCTCCCTTCTGGAATTTTTGTTACTTTCCACAATTCTCGCCTTTACCTTTTTTCTGCGTGCTTTTTCTTCTGGACATTTCTTAGTCTTTTCGTGACAGCTTTCTGATGTGTTCTTTTCCTTTGTATGGTACGCACCTCTGTCGTGAACTGTAGCTTGGGACATTTCTTTCTTGCGAGCTAATCTATTATTCAGTGATACATATTTTGTCTTATCTGTTGAATCTCCCTTGAGATTTACGATCTTGTCAGCATCCTCGCTTCTCTTGTTGCCAAAAATGGTACTTTCTGGACCAGTGTAACTACGTCCCGCAATTCGCCTAAATTTTACTTTCAGCTCATCAGCATCTAAAGTAACGCTCCTTTCCCTGCCATAAATAACACCATTTTGGCCATTAACATCCGGTTGGCTAGAAAGATCGGGCATCCCTCCAGAATGAAACTGAGGAAACCGTTCATTGCCAAGAAACGGTAGCTGACAATTAGGTAAGAACGAGGAAATCGGCCATATCTGATGTGTCGCGGAAACTCTATTGCAAACAAACGCACTCTTCTGTACATCGTCTGGATCGTTGTTGTTGTTGTTGTTGTTGAAATCTGTTTCGATATTCCTGTTGTTGTCATTGTTGTTGCTGTTGTTTCTAGTGGCAACGTTAGTGATAATGCTGCCTTGACCACCGTTGGCATTACCTTGGCTGTTGAAAATATCTGCAGTTCGGGACAGTGCTGTGCTCTTCTGAAGATTTGTGTCTGATTCGAATCTATTTGTTGCTAAAGGGGCAAATTTGAACTGTTCTTTCATGTCTGGTGACGTGCATGATTGTGTTAGCTCATTCAGAATCTCATCATAGAGGTCATCTTGTAAGTCAGGAGAAAGTGAGCTTGAAGAATCGCTTGAAATTGATGTTTGTGACGAGTATTTTCGTCCCTGATTGACGCGATCGTTGTTAAACCAGTGAATTTTGCTGGTTTTCGACAAATCAGCCTTGACATCTTGCACCATAGCCTGACAAAGAAATAGTTAGATATAAATGAGGAAACATTTCTTCAATGTCGGCAAAGACATCTCTACCTAAAACAAGTTAAACGAGAAATGTGTGCAGGGGTGTAGTAGAGAAACAACGCATAAACCACATAAACGAAGATGTACGGGAAAGAATTTTTGGGAAAATGCAAGAAAAATGCTTTGGAGTATCCCTTTAGGTTGGTTGTTGATACATACGATCAGGGCCTCCGACAAAGGGGGGGGGGGGGCAGGGGGGCCATGGCCCCCTCACTTTTTTGCAAAACAAGATAGAGCTTTTTAAAAACTTTTGTTATGATTGTTATATTTTCTCTTAGCCCTTCCACTTTCCAACCTGCATCGGAGCCCATGACGATGACTGCAAAGTTGAGCCATTGAGTATTATATGCTTATTATCAAGATCTCTTTCCGTCGAGTAATACCGCAATTTCGAGTTTTCCCATCTGATGGGTGGAGCGTAGATTTAGTTGTATTTAAAAGCAACCTGTCCCCTATTAAGAGCAGTTGTTTAACAAAACAAGCTGTAATTACTACAGGGATTCTGCAACCTCTACTTACATGAGAAATATTTTTGCCCGATTTTAAATAAAAAAGTTGCAGCTGAATTAAAGACGTTTGTAAGCAGTTGTTGCAGCGTTGTAATTTGTTGCAAATTGAAGAAAGTGATAATGGAAAGCATCATAAGCATGTTAATTCCAATCTATTAAAATTGATTTCTTTGGGTTACAAGCAGTGACAAAGGTAGTGCTAATGGATTATTGGACACTGAGGAACTTGTTGGTGTGGAAATTGATGACAAAAATGTAAATACAGGAAGGAATGTATGAAATGTTATTTTGGCAGTAACATTCTGAATGCATGGTGCATATGTCATTGATTAGATTTTGTGTTGGAATATATGCACGAAATGTCTGAAGTATCATACTAGATAGTGAGGTCGATAAGCTGAAAAATCGTGCAAATTGTGATAAAAGCATGAAACTTGGCGAAAATACACAATTTGATATCCTTGACAAGATAGGATATAGACCCCTTCTGAAAAATGCCCCTTTGTGCTATTTTTAGACTAGGGTGCTTGTGCCCAGTCCACGTAACATGTTATTGTGTTAAATTCCTTCCTGTTAGCTTTACAACCAAGAAACTTTGCAAACCTACATAATTGATATACCGAAAAAGTTAAATGTAATCTCTTAACCTGGAAATACCCCTTTGTGCTATTTTTAGACAAGGGGGCACTTGTGCCCAGTCCTCGGAGGATGTAAGTGTGGTTAGTATCTTTCTAGTAGTTATATAGCCACAAAACCTAGTAAACTATATTATTTAAGATGATAAAAAAGATTAAAGTGGTTTCATACCTCAGAAATACCAATAGTGCTATTTATAGACCAGGGTACTTGTGCCCAGTCCACGGAACACGTTAACATGGCAACTTTCATACAGTTGGCTGAATTCTCATGAAACTTGGTAAACCTACACAGATTGATATGCTGAAAGAATTTAACTTGATCCCCAAACCTTGAAATACCCTTGTGCTATTTTTGGACCAGGGTACTCGTGCCCAGTCCACGGAACACGTTAACATGGCAACTTTCATGCAAGAAAACGACTGCAAGAACTATTCAGAAATGTAGTTTTAAGGCCTATACAAAGGGCGTGGTCGCAATACCCTTCTGCTCCTTTCGCTCAAATGTGTCCTCGACTTTCGGTTTGCCCCAGAGCCGCCGGTGAAAATATTGGAAAATATTGTTTGTCATGTTGAATTCATCTAATGTTTATGATACGCGAAGAAATGTGGATAAGTGGATAGCTATTAAACCTTAAATCGTTTTGCAATAATTGCCGTTTCGTTAGCAAACTTTTTGAAGGGATGAAATATCATGTGCATTAATAGAGTTCTTAAGGGTAAAATCACAAAAAAACTATTTTTATAATTTTTGAATTTTGAACATGCAAATGTATCAGTAAAATGTGTCAAGAGCCGGGTGCGATAAAAAATGATAATTAATAAAAGATTTGAAGTTTGCTTAAGGATCACTGTTTTTTGGCTCTGTTCATAAGGTTATGAACAGAGACCAGAGTACAGAGGTTTGATGGGGTAAGAGCCTTTGCTCATCTGATCATAACTCTGTCAATTCGTAACACCTTTAACTGACTTTGCAAATTTAGAGGTATTGTGCAATGCTCTTTCAGGTTATGGGATCCAAATTCAAAAACTCTTAATGAAGTATATCTGTAAAGTCATCACTTAAGTAATCTTTTGGAACACATATTATAGGCCAAAAATGTATAATTAACACTATGTAGAAATTTTTCCTACAGTAAAACGTTCTAACTACTTTTAACCGAAACTGTTAAGAAAAAGCATCTTCAGAGAATAGGGAAACCGATTGACTTTGACTACTGTATGATTAGACAAGGTGACAAGAGAGCCAAGAGAGCGAAATAAATAATCGTGATTCTTTAGTATACTTATCAGGATACATATACAGGCCATAGCCTTTTTTAAGGAATATCTACTGGGCGCTAAAGTTGGCGCATTGCATAATCAGGGCCAGGCCTTGTTGTGGGGGGGGGGGTGATGTAGACTACGAATTTACCTGATTAAACCTCTGCAATTCATGTTGTCAATCTGGCTATTATTTTTTTAAGACCTCTTGTGACCGTAAACTTTCTGAAGAAAATTTCCTGTAAAAGTAGTTTAGAGTTTGTGCTTCAAACAGTTCAATTCTGCGATAAAATTGTGTTGTTGAAGACAAACAGCAGTCACCTAAATAAAAAAGAAAATTTTCGATTTGATAAGTTACCTTTTCCATGCTTATGATCAGGGCTGCAATGAGGTTTTGGAAGTCCTGGGGTAAAAGCGAAGGTGAGGCCTACTGCGAGCGAAGGGAGCAGAAATTCTTTGCAACCATGACCTTAAGATTAGCTTAAATTTTATAATATTTCTTGCAATCGTTTTAAATATTTTACTTTTTTAGGCAAACTTTTGCTACGCTTGATTAATTCAATTCTTAAAATGGAATTCAATACTTGTTAGGCTTCCTAGACCTGGAGGCCCTGGGGAAATTTGCCCCCTTGTACCCCCCTCTCGGTGGCTCTTCTTATAAAAGCCATTAATAAGATAATGTTTGGGAAATATTGTCATTTTTGCATTTATGAGTGAACATTAAAATTAACCTCTTTCCATTAAAATTCTTGCATTAACCTCTTGCATTAACTAAGTGTATCCATGGTTGGAAATTTCCTTTGAGAAAAATTGTTTAATTGTGATTTACTTGTGACCAATTTCCACATGGTTACGGGGAAAATAACACCCTGTTGTTAATCAGACTCTAGGGCATGTAATTCGCCACATCTATTTACATGACAATAACGGACTTTCCAACCATATAGATCAGTATATCGGAACAAGCACCAGGAGCGGATCCAGAGCAAACTTGAAGGAGGGGCAGTTGGTAGTGGGGACGCTGAAAAAGTTTCAAAAATTGACGACGATGTAAACAACAATTTCAGATCCATTTTCGGAATAAACAAGGTAACTTTGAAATAATCCTTGAAGCAAATTAACCTATTGATCTCAGAAACTTTTTCACCTGATTCCCATTCTTCAAAAGGGGCGCACGGTTTTTTAAAAAATGGGCGCCATACTTGCTTCAACTCGTCAAGAAAGGGGCAACTGCCCCTGGTTGCCCCCCCTTAAATCCGCCACTGAAAAGCACAGGATTGAGCTACTACGAGAGCGGCAAAATAGTTGCCGCCAAAATAAAGGAAAATTTTCGAATTTTGATGCCTCCAGTTCGCTGGAAAATGTACTTATTCAAGTAATTTTTACTTACACTCTTTTTTTATATAAGAACAATTTTTTAAAAAACGAGAATTATCTCAAAAATGAGAATTTTTAGCCATGCGTGGGTGGTTTTTTGCTGAATATTCAAACTTGTCGGCAAATGAAGGTTGTCTCACTCACTTTGTTGGCACATGAGACCAGAAAATGTCCCTTGAACGAAAAAGCTAGCAATTGCACTGCTTACACCTTATTGATTAATTAAGAACAATCCAGCCTCAGCTTTTCGAAAAAATAAAGAACAGTCAGCCTGAACTCAAATTTATTTGTCCTTATAGAAGAGAATGCATCCAACCTTGCCTTTGAATTTGGTTTTCATCGATTTTCATCGACTTATGTATCTTTTTGGATTCTCAGGGCAGAGATGATGAAGACACCATGATGACGTTTTATATTCATATGCAATATCTATATAAGGCCTAATTATGACTAACAGGTTGATGAGTTACTCCTTACCACTCCACTGGCCTACGCCAGGGAGTGGCTGTCTCTAATATATGTCCTTTCTACTGGAGCTCCTTCTCGTAACTGACTACAATTCTTGCTGCAGTACCCAAGACCGTCGAGAGGGGAGGGAGGGTAACCAGGGTAGTTACCAGGGGGCCCGGGGCCTTGAGGGGCCCGTAGAAAATAAGGTATGTATTTTTGGCTATCACTTTTCAATTAGCAGCTTGGCAGGGCGGGCCCATGACCCGATTGATATTCGAAATTTAATCTTTCCACATGGGATCAACAAGCTGGTCTATGATGAGGGCCTTTTCTTGTTATGGTTTATAATTAAAACATTGACGATACGATCATATGCTTCTCCGGAAGCCGAAAAATTCGATTGCACTTACATATATCTACTTTTAGGTCAAATGTTTTAGTTATTCCTTGTGTGGACTTCCTATAAACGTAAAAGTAAATCTTCCATTCACGGCGTACACCAGAGAAAAAGCACATGCGAAGAACCAAGACAAATCCAAACGCTATAAAAGGCTTTATCAAAATCACTAAGCTGGATCACGATCCAACCAACCCCTGCGATGTCATCTTACAGGCACAAGTCTGGTGCTCAGAAAGGGCAGGAAAAAAAGATACGAGAAAAAGAAGCAAAGAAGGCCTCTCGCACATTGTTTGAGGTAGGTGCTTACAAAAGAGACAAGGAAGGTGATTCAACTTTAAATAAACCTAGCGAAAGCTCTGTTCAAAGCACTGCTGAAGAAGAAGAAGACACAAACGGCTTGGCTGCTTCGGTAGACCGTGACGCCACAGAAAGTATAGAGAAAGCACTACTGATCCGTCATAAAATCAAGATACTGTTCATAGTGGATCATCTAGTTTTGATGTCGGCACATTGACCGGATTTCCAACGATAAAGGAGTTAGAAAAGGTTGTTAGAACTGGTCATTTGCCTCATCCTCCAGAGTTTCCCAAAGATTGCGACGGCCACAAATTTCCAACAACGGTCCTAAATGTGAAGCAGCAAAATGGTGAGGTAGTAAGAAGCTGGCTTGTTTTCAGTCCTACAAAGGCTGCACTCCATTGTTTGCCATGCAGGTTGTTTGGGCACACTATTAATAATGGTAGCTTGCTTGTTATCGCAGTGGTATAATGGTACATTAACTACATTACAATTCTGTCATATTCGGGTTTTTGGAAGTAAAGACAAATATCACCTTCTGATTTTTAGGAGAAAAAGATAAAGAAACCTCTCTAAATATCCCTGGGTCTGTGTTAAAATTAAAGGTTCCCGAAAGAAGTTAAAGAGTCCCAACAGCTGGATATGTTTGAAACGAAACTGAATCTGTAGATAACTTTGTGATGCAGTTGTAGATTTTGTAAAACATTTATAACACATTCAGGCTTTTTTGATAACTATTTTATCTAATAATGTATAACGTGGCTAGGCTACATCTCCTTGCTAACTTTGAACAAATTATCTGTTATCACTATATTTATATAATTCTTCCTGTAATGTATGTTTGTATAACTGCTTCCTGCAGATCAATATGAAACTAATTGTCCCCTCAATGATTGGCTAATATGAACAATAGTTCTTCCCGCTTTAACGGAATACGGATTACGATGCTTGCTTTGGCTGGCCTAGCTGCGGTAGTGGACGACATTTGAAACTGCGAGCAAAAAGCTATCGGGAATGGCAAGAAGATTTAATTACTGGAATTGAATGATGATTATGAAAGTATTTCCTTTCGCTATTTGAAATATTTGTCGCAGAAACCAAACAGGGCGCCATATTTTTCTAGCCACAGCTTTACTACAACGGGAACACAGGCATTTGATTCAAAAGCTCTGGAATAAAAGTAGTTTCTGATTGGTTTAAATCGTTTAGTTATCGATCAAGCTCAACGGTGCGCGAATTTCACCCCCGTGAAAATAAAGCTGAGCACAATAGGGGACAGGCTGCCTTTAATAGAGTCGAACGTGAATACATACCCCGTGCACGCTGCTTATGAGCCGCTTGACAATTCTTTCTCTGATTTCTTGCCCTATGGGGAAAACACATTCATGAATAGATATTAGATTCTCAGTAAACAGTCTATAAAAAATTGAAAAAATTAAAACCATGTTTTTCACTAAAGGTAAAGGCGTTTCAGAAATCACTGGGAATGATGTCTTATTAGTGATCCACAGTCAGTTGCTGAGATTCTGAATACCCATTTTGTTAGCATTGGTCAAACTACAAATTCAGTCCATTAATGCTGACTGAGAATTCAACAATAACTGAAATCACAGGATACTTTAAAGAGCATTCAAGCATAAAAACAATCAACAACTTCCAAACAAATAACTCAACCTTAAGCTTTAAACCGATCACCAAAGAAAGCCTTAAGACAAATAATCGTGAAGCTAAATCACAAAAAAGCACACGGGTACGACATGATAAATGCAAAATTCCTAAAGATCTCAGTTGATATCATCCTACAACCCCTCTTGAACACCATAAATAAATGCATTATTCAAGGAACTTTTCCAAACTTTTTAAAAAAGGCTATAGTTTCACCTGTCTATAAGAAAAATTATCTTATGGATTTGTCAAAAGCCTTCGACTGTCTACCAAAAAACCTACTTTTAGCAAAACTACATGCCTATGGTGTAGATAGAAATTCTCTTTTACTTATACAAAACTACCTGTCTAATAGACAGCAAAGGGTCAAAGTGAAAGGCCATTGCAGCTCCTGGGGTAAACTTGGACAAGGAGTAACACAGGGTTCAATACTTGGACCTCTACTTTTCAATATTTTCCTAAATAATATTTATACAGCCTTAGTGAAGGGTCTTTATGTAATTTTGCTGATGACAACACGATATCTGTCATTGCAACAAATACTGATGAACTATTGCAACTTGTAAAAATTAACACCAAAAAATGTCTTGATTGGTTTAAATCTAATGAAATGATTGCAAATCCCTCTAAATTTCAAGCTATCACAATCGGCAGCAAAGATAAATGCATCAATGAGTTTGAAATTGACCAAAAATTTGCATTGAATATAGAGAACAACGTTACTTTGCTTGGTGTTCAGATTGATGAAAATTTGTTTGACGCTCATATCGATAAGATCTGTAAAAGAGCAGCTAAACAGTTAAATTTTTTAAAAAGGCTGGCAAGATTTATGGGCGACAGAGAACAAAAAGATAATTATGAATTGATTTATACTATGTCACTTCAATTATTGTCTATTGATATGGATGCTATGTGGTAAAGGAAGTCAGGATAAGCTAGAGAAAATTAACGAGAGGGCATAAAGACTAGCCTATTCGGGCTATTCATCTTCTTACAAAGATTTACTTGCTAACTCAAAAGAAACTACCATACATGTCCAATCAGTTAGAATTTTAGCGCTCGAAGTTTATAAAACACTTAACAACCTTAATCCTGCTTTCGTGAAAGACTATTTTGTACCCCAAACAACAGGTCATAACCTTCGACTCAAAAACCCCCTTGACATTCCAAAAGCCAGAACTACCAATAATGGTATCAGATCATTAAGTTTTCAAGGGCCTAAAATCTGGAATTCACTCCCGGGATCAATAAAGACAGCACAAAATACTAGACAATTTAAGAATTTGATCAAAATTTGGGTCCTTTAAAACAAGTGCGCATGCTCATTTTGCAGTAAATGAACTGTCTTATGCAATCCTTGAAATTGCTTCATGTTAGTCTTAATTAGTGTATATTCACTATTGTAGCAACTAACATTAAATAATCTACAATTTAATACAATACAATACAATATAATACAATACAATACAATACAATACAATACAATACAATACAATACAATACAATACAATACAATACAATACAATACAATACAATACAACTTTTTCACTTCTCAAGGACTCTACTCATATCGCTGGCAAAAGAATGCCCGAAGGTACTACGACTGCATCAGCCTAGATGTTGGAAAAAGTAAATATCTTGTCTAAAAGTAAATAGTTCAGGCTAACTGTTCTTTATTTTTTCGAAAATCTTAAGCTC
The DNA here is from genome assembly GCF_013076305.1 of Rhopilema esculentum. The sequence goes on from NW_027019322.1 coordinate 7,252,818, forward strand.
GATTGATCTTATTCTGTTCTTAAATTAATAGGGTTTAAGCAGTGCGATTGCTGGCTTTTTCACTCTAGAAAGGTGTTCAGACCTCGCTTGCCAACAAAGTGAGTGAGTTAACCTTCATTTTCCGTCAATCGAAAAAGCATCCATACGTGGCTAAAATAAAAACCCTCGTTTTTGAGATGAAACGTTGTTCAAAATTGTATTTTACAGCAGCTTAGCCTGCATTTGTTCTTAGTTTGTTTTTTAACTTTTGACCAATTCTGAGGCTCGTGTTCTTATAAATGTGTTCGTGACCGGGGGACATACTTCTAAAGTGTGACGAAGTGTACAAAAGAACCAACCTGAACTTATGTAGTGAAGAGATCAAGAAAAGGTGGGCGAACCCCGGCCACAACATCAGACACGAGGGCCCGGCGAAAAAGGCGATGCAGAAGTAAAGACATGGCGAGCAGGAAGAAACCTCGTGGCAGGCCAGTGAAGAGCCTGGCATCGATCGCGAAGGAAGAAATGGCGAGCAGAGGAGCGACTGCAGATGATGCTGAAAATAGAGCAACCTAGCGAGAAATTGCAGAAACCAGCTACAGGGCCCACGCCACCGATTCTAAAGTGGGGTTACCTATTTAATACTTAGAAGGGGGATTTTGTACCTATAGTTAGCAAGAAAAGTGGGGGGGGGGTGGGCCACGGCAACATAGCAACAATCGTCAATATCGATTTTTTATCTAATCCGGGATTATTTTAAAATTGGCGATCGTTGCAAGTTGCTAGCATGGACAGGTTGCGAATGACTAACACGCTAAACTTTTAGAATAACTTTACCATTCGAATTTCGCTTAACCGTTATGTTCAGCGTCCTATATCTTAATCTTGCTATCTTGCATTGGCTTTCACGCTTACCATTACCTTTAAACAAGAGAAGGATATTTTCACCGAGAGGAAGCCGTTTCTGCGTTCCAAACCCCTGTCAATGCAGTTTTCTGCGTTCAATACCCTCGTCTACGCGGTTTTTTGCGGTTTACTCCAAATTTCCACACTTAAAACACGTGTCGCCACACCCATATATCAGTGCATATATAGTGAATTCTAATTTCCGTATTTCCTCTAAAAAACGTTGCGGCGTTTATTACATTATTGGATGCGGCGTTCAATAGAGGGCGGCATTCATCAGAGGGCGGCGCTCAATACAAAATGAAAAGTTTGTCAAATTATTAATGACAAGGAAAATGCGATGAAAAAAGATAAAAAGTATGTGAAGTCAAGTCAAGGAATGTCAATATCCTTGTCTCCGTCAGAGTCGTCCTATATGACGTTACAACTCTCATGGCTTTCGATTAGTAAGCGTATAAACTATTCGTTACTTCTTGTTTGGTGTGTTTTCTAATGAACGCCGCTTTTCAAGATGCGGCGTTCAATAGAGAGCGGCGTTTATCAGAGGGCGGCGTTCATTAGAGGAAATACGGTATGTGCAAGAGGCTAGGTATATTACTCCAGCTAGAAATCATCACAACCAAGCCTATAAAATTGCCCCAAAGTAGTTTCATATACATTAGCATTTGGTATTTGATTACCTTTTAGGCGTGATAAATTTCGTAGTTTCTTATTAAAGGCCAAACTCGGGGTTTGCTCTAATGAAAATGATTTCTAATCAGTCTTTTGGTATTTGTACCAATGCAGGGAAATTGACTGTGCTTACACGGCCAATCGATAACTGTATGCTATGACCATCCAAACGACAGCTACAACCCCGCCAAAGAACTTTGAAACTCCTTTTCGCTTTGCTATGCTGAAAAGTCAACTTGTCTCCAGTAAAAAAGGCCGACACCACATCCCCTTCCCGACAAAAATATGTTTATTGTAGAGTAAAATATCATAGCTTACTGAAAGGAATCAATTTGGTCCTTGATTTTGCATAAAACAACATTTTTGTCGGGGGGGGGGGGGGGGAGGGGGGATGCAGTAAAGAATGTGTAAAAGTTTCGCGTATCTGGACTTTTGGCAAGCATTTTATTGGCGTTCTGCAACAGTTGCTCTGGGACAATTATGGGGACAGTTGAAATGAAATTTCAAGCTGAGTTTAGTTTCTGCATGGTTACACGATGATGTGTTTGCAAAGACAGCTTCTTAGTAAATGCAAATTTTGGAGATCACAGATTAAAAACACACCCTTCTCTATATTAAAAGTTGTAATTGATTTCTTACTTCCCTTGTTCATGTGCATTCAAAAACTTGCCAGAGCATGTGTCGTAACCGAACATAAAATCCAGCTAATTCACAAGATAGAGGACAGCACTGAAAACCCTGGGGGAGGGGGGGAGGTTGTAACCTGAACCAAAGAATGATGGGGGCGTGCCGAACAAAAAATAGCAAAATTATCCAATTTTAGGGATTGGGAGAAAAAATACCCAGGTTTAAGCTTTATGAAATCAACTGTAGGTAGCATGGAAGAGACAGAAAAAACAGCGAACTACAACTCACATATTACGTTACGCTTAAGACAAGAAAGATTTTGTGTAAACACAAAATTAAGGTTTGTCGACCCATTTCTATGGGAATCAATGCATTTTGGAGACCTATATTTAGGGAATTTGAAGACTTCCAGCTCACCCATTTGGGCGGCACAGACCCGTTCAGCTCCACATATAAGTAACCCCACCCCCAGCCCCATACCCGGGGCTGTAAATAGGTGAGAGTGAAAGAGTCGAGGAACCAGACCATAAATATAGCTTTTTAAACAAATGAGTAAAGCAGTTAAATTCGGTTTAGAAGAACTAATGTGGAATTTTACTTACCTTTTAAAGCAATTATGGACATTGTGACACTGAGTGGAAAGCTCTACTTTCTTAGGATAGTTTAATATACTGCAAAAGCAAATTTGTCTTTGCTGAAAAGTCTGCAAGCACATTTATCCAAAAGAGGGCAGAGTCATCTTCCACATCTCTCCAAGGCGTGCTGTACATAAACAGCTTAAGTCTGGGCTTGTTCTTTGTCTGTTTTTGTGATTGTGATTGAATGCTAGATGATGCATTGAAAAATACAATCTTTTCAATATGAGAACAGTGGTAAATTATGAGAACAGTGGTAAACACAGCTCGGAGGACAATGAAGATAGCGTATCGGAAATGTTTAATGCGGAATCGAAACTGCTGCAAGGCTTATATGTATGGAGCAGGCAACTGGCTCAAGCAGCGGGTAGGAGCATAAAATACACATCATTACGAAAATATACTGGCTTGGGATGGGAACAAGAGATATTTCATTTCCCAAAATGTTTGTCAAGGTCCTTTTTATTATTGCTACACCACTCTACACGGGGCACGCACTCATGATGCCGACGTGGTTGCTTTGTGCGTCATTACTGTAGAGTTAATTCTATGAAATACCTTGGCACAATGAACACAGATTATTTATCGAACCGACTGAACTTATTGTAAACAAGACAACAGAAAAATAGGAAAGTAAGAAAAAACGATTAAGAACTTTGCTCCAGGTTTTGAATGGGTTTAAGGGTACAAACACGAACCTAAAAGCTCTAGGTTTTGATTTCATTTCGTTATTCTTTAAGGGGCTTCACCCTCCCAAAGAAGAAACTTTTTCGAATCTAGAAAAAATCCACCTTAATCAAGCTGACAATGAAAAGAAATAGAGTAAATTTAATTTCTAATACGAAAGTGAAAAATTTCTTTTTCTAATTTTTTAGCCTGTTGTACCTGGGAGTAAACTATTTCTTGAAAACTCTTCGAAGTAGCTTTTCATTTCTTGAAAACAAACAGTTTTACATGTTAACTCTCATAATATGGTACAAAATGCTGTCTGATAGCATTGCTGAATGTTGTTGAGGATTTTCACAGTTTTTTCATTATTATGAGTTTTTAAAAGAAAACTTAGTCGAAAGCGAGATTTGGTAGCAAGACTAAGAAGATATATGACTAGATGCTTTTTTACATAGCTTCGTTGTGAGAATTACATCGATTTTCTGCAGTATAATTGCACATATGCACAACGAATATGTAACGTAGTCCTGGTACTGTAAAATATAACATATAAACAAATTCTACGACTCTTAATGACTTCTTTTCTGATTCAAAATCAACCATTAACCATTAATAAATTAATAAGCCTTTTCTGTGGTCGTCTTTTCTTCAGAATTTCCTTTTCTTCAGAATTTGAGAACGTAGTTACGCCACAATCAAAGCCTCGATTACCTGAAACAGCCATACAAAAGACCTCTTTGTGATTCGTGACAAAATCGTCTCGGATAGGTGTTTACACTGTCCCGTTCAAAAACGGAACCGTGACGGTACAAAATTCGTTCGCTTTCAAAGCAGGGTAAAAACTGTTCCGGATAGCAGAGCAAAATCGTCACGGTTCCACAGTGCTAGTGTAAACGCAAGGGCGAACCGCGACAGTTTTGTCACGGTTCCAAACTTGCACGGGACAGTGTAAACGGGGTCTAAGCCGTATGTTTTGAAAATAACTTATTAAAGCATTCCAATCTTTCCTCGAACTTAAATAATTTCCGTTACTGAATAATATCTGTCTTAAGAGATCCTTTGTCCTTTTTACCATGTCTTTCTCATACAGAAGGAGCCCATCAATCTGCAAAATTATCAATTTGCATAAACGGGTGGCATGAGGATCCCTTAGAACCCATTTTTCCAAATGATGTTGTCAGTTATCTTTTTGAAAAGTCAATAGTCTTATAAGCTCATGTTCAATGCCTGACCATAATTACGCATAATTGTACGGGCATCATACTAGGCTAGTAGGAGCTAAAGCCCCTTTTTATTCCTTCAAAGAAACGCTTTAAAACTTTCAAAAATTCATAAATTACCTTTTGAAGAGAATGAAGTCATTATTTTGCTAAATTTCAGAAGATTGCGTGTTTAATCGAAAATAATATCGTCTCCTACGCTGATAAGAGAAGTTGCTTTCTCTGTAAAATCTTAGAAGATAGTGTCGCACTAACTGAAAAATGGCTTTAGGCTTTTGGCTTTAGTCTAACTTTCAAAATCTGCAAACCATTCTACATCTAAATATTTTGCCAACCAAACTACTCATTTCACACCTAAATATTTTGCCACGCTTTCAGAGTTTCAAATACAGTCAATTTGACTGAGAATCTTCTTCTCAAAGCAAATTGTGAAAACAAAAGACATTAAATTTCGGCATTTTCTGAATTTCCAAATAGCGTGATTTAAAATATTTTCACGGGGACAACAGGGATGGCGCCACCGGGGGTGCTTGGGAGGGGGGCAAGAGCCCGGCACTTCAATTTTTGAAAAATTTTAGGCAATGTCGGCACTTTCGTAACTTCAACTTCGTGATTTTTTTTTGATTGTTTGATTTTTTTCAGTTTTTTTATCATATTTGAACTGGATTACCACAGCGGAAATGGTGTTATATTAGATCTTTGTTGGTGGTTCACTCACTGTCGGCACCCTGACAATACCCCCACCCCCACCAGCATTTCTTTTCTGGCGCCATCCTTGGGGACAAGCCCCCGTTTTGCTTGCAATATAATTCCCCATTCCGTCATACATTGCATGAGATTTTAAGAATGAATAATGACATAAATATACTAATTTGATAACGGGCTATGCTCGAAACGTCGTTTATTAATCCGTTAATTTTTTCAAGTATAATTCCTAGTTTAATTGAATTATGTAGTTTGCAGTAAACTGATTCCCAGCTACACAAAATTGAGACACACTTTGCTTATCCGACATCTCTCCTGGCTGTGTGCAAACTTTTGAGACATTCATCGCACTTGCAAGGTACACTCAAGGTAAAGTCACTTGAAGCTTTAAGATGAATAAACCTGTTTGAATAAATACAGTCATACATTGGATACATGGATGTGCCATGCGATATTGTAAAGGAGACATGCGACCAAAACCACAAACTATGGGGCGCCAAATAGGCCAAAATTTCAAGACGGGACAGAATCTTGTGAAGACCCTAAAATATCATCAAGAGTTGGATATATCTCTCTTTACAACAAATATTCTTCACAAGATAGCAAATCTTCATAAGATTCTATCCCGTCTTAAAATTTTGGCCCATTTGGCACCCCATAGCAAAGCAACGATAATCGGCTTAACAGGTCAAGAGATTTTCAGACCTCAACTAGTAGTTTTGATAGAGTAGTTATGGAAACTTCCATTTACATGGAAATTTTTGCATTTTCAAAACTTCTGCCAGTTTCAAACATGGTTATAATTGTGTGCCTTGAAAGTTCGGCTCTAGAAAAGTGGAGAAATCGAAAAATGGTTTCGCCCAGAAAACTTTTACCGTAACCTTAAAGTAAAATAGAAACCACAAGCTGTGAAAAAAGATGCAGATAAAATTGGCACCTTTTTCAATTCACAACCTTATTCCGCATGCGCAGTAGAAAAGTTAACCAGGCTCAACCCTCTTTCGTGATAACAATACATTATTTCAAACCAGAGTCAGCCCGGGCCGAGTCAGCCCGGGCCGAGTCAGCCCCGGCCGAGTCAGCCCCGGCCGAGTCAGCCCCGGCCGAGTCAGCCCCGGCCGAGTCAGCCTCGGCCGAGTCAGCCTCGGCCGAGTCAGCCCCGGCCGAGTCAGCCCCGGCCGAGTCAGCCCCGGCCGAGTCAGCCCCGGCCGAGTCAGCCCCGGCCGAGTCAGCCCCGGCCGAGTCAGCCCCGGCCGAGTCAGCCCCGGCCGAGTCAGCCCCGGACTCGGGGCACTTTGTGTTCGCACAATAGAAAATATAACTTGGGTTCACTCTACCCCCTACCCAGGCTAAAACAGGGTTCGATAGTATAGTGTAGACAAGACATTTGATATTCATGATAGGGTCATACATAATGATATCACCTATAATTTAAAGATTTTTAGGGCCCCCTGCCCCCCTGTGTCACCACCTCTCTGAACCCCTGTATCATATTGCCAATGACATCACTTCTCACACTCCCTCCCCCGCCCTTCGCTATACATACATTTGAAAAGTAGAGTAAAGCAAGAAAGCATAATTTCTATTTTATAAAAATTTTTTGCAAACCTAAAGTTGCGAAAATTATATTTTTAAAAAGTTGCGAACATTAAAACAACTCTGAAAGGTACCTTCTTATGTCTGCCTAGTTCAGGATTTCTCCAGGCTCCGAATTCCCAGGAATATCCTTTATTTATGATTCTTTTTATGCAAATTTTGGTCCACAGTTTTGATTCATGTTTTATCAAAGTAATCAAGAAAATCAACAAAACTGATTTCTCTACGATGTTCGTTGCTTCAGCGTTTAGTCTATAGAAACTAATAACTTTTACAAATCTGAACGCGTTTCAAAGATATGGTGAATTTTTTGGCAGTTACTGCGATCGGAGAACAATAACTCACAGCGCTGACTTACAGCTAAAATTTAACTGTACCCAAGAGAGGAAAAGATTGAATGGTGTAACCTGTTGTTTAGAATGCATTGAGCATATTGTGTCTACGCACAATTGAACTGATAGAATGACTGATAATACATTTAGAAAACTACAATATGAGTACAAGGAAGAAATAATGTTCAAAATAGCTCGGGAAAGTGGAACAAAATTCACTTGAACTCTTCGTCCGACGCTTAATAATGAAAGCAAGTGAAATTATTTCCAGTCGAAAGCCCGGTTTACACTACAAACAGCTACCGAGGTTCAACCTGTGTTGAGTTCACCCAGGGTAAACTCTTTTCAATTTGTATTCTAAACGGAAAGTGGGTCTAAACTTGGTTTCCAAACGCAATTGTGAGTCAGCCCGGATTGAGTCAACTGCCAACTCTGATTCTTTCTTGAATACTTTTTAAAGGTTTTCTGCCAAACGTTACGTTTGTTTTCACTTACATTTTTTACCACCCCTTCCTTTCTCTTCCTGCTTTCTCCAATTGTTTCTACTGATTTCCTTCTCATTTCTTCAGCTTTTTCCATTTTTGCTGTTTGTTTTTCTTTAACTTGCTGGGATGCTGCTTGCTGATCAGCAATTGCTGCATCAAAAATCTCCCTTAAAGTGCAAGGAAAACATGTTTTTTTTTGTGTGCTCAGGATTAATTCCACTTGCACTTTCTTCTCTTCTATTTTTGGACTTTTTGTTGGTGAAAATATTCTGGAAGCGATCTCTCACTGCTCTGCAAGATACACCAAATTTTGGCCTCTCTATCTGCGAAAAATTATCCACAGTTTTTCTCCACCCATCGCTTCTCGGCCCACCAGGACACGGCGAAATTTCCCGGTACGCTCTTGCTTCGAGTTATATTTTTCAAAGAACTTTCGAAAGGCAATTATCAATATTCGCACAGAACTAAAATTGATTACAACCATCAATTGACCTCTCGAAAGAACGTTTGCATAAAAAGTTTGCCGTGGTTATGGTTTCGGCGTCATAGATTTTACAGTTTAGTTTAGCTTCACCATTAAATTGCGAAAAACTATATCAATGATGTAACAAATTTCCACCAGTTTTTGCAAATTCCTCGTAATTGTAAAATTTATTGAATGGTCTTCCGAAATCTTCAAAAACGCCCAAGACTTGTCATTAACCAAGACTTATGACCAGCGCAAATACGTTTCTTCACTTATGACTAATGCGAATTATTTCAAATGATATCGAATAGCTGAGAGGGTTCTCACTTTTGAAGCATTAACTGAGTGCAATCCTATGTTATATTTCCATTCAGAATGGTTGTATCTGGATAAGATTATCGATGCGTTGGCAGTTGGGTATGGGAACGTTCACATATTACCTACAATGCCTGCCAAAAGTACTTGGAACACCCACCAATTTACGCTGCATTTGATATCTTTCGTTCCTTTCATGAAAAAAATTTGCTACTTCCGCCCCCTTCCCCCTCAAACAATGTTGATGATTTAGGGAAATATCATAAATGAAGCGCAAAAGAAAGTGCTTCCTAAAATCCTAATCCGTTTGATGGTAAACCAACATTGTTCCGTGGGGGAGAGGGGGATGATTGGTTTTGACCTTGGAAATTGATGTCAGTGTTCCAAGACTTTTGGCAGGCATTGTCTGAAAATTATCTTGAAAACAGCAATCTGCGATATCAAAACATTGTGCTACCCTAGGGTTTTCGATGGTGCTGATCTCACTGCTACTAATGAAAATTCGAAATTTTCACTCTTTACCCAGTTAAAAGGGGGGGGGAGGGGGTTGGGACTCTGAACGATTGATATAGTAGATATCCGAGAATTGTTATTTGTTACAAAAACATTCTACTGATTTTTTCCGTCAATATCATTTAAATCATTATTGAATACAGTTATTTTGTGCAGAATTCGATCATCGGTTTAAGAAAACTATCAATCTTCAAAGGAAAAACAGTACAGTTTAGTGCTTTTGAAAAAGTGTTTTTTTGCTGAAAAGTCCCCTTATTTATGGTTTAATTGTTGATGAAAAAACAAAAAAATTCATGAGAATGTCTACAAACCATGCATGATATAAATAATTGCGAACAACATGCTGGTGAGAAACTGTTCAAATGGCTCAATTTTATCCACCATAACCCTTTAAAAACCATCTACGAATTTAATAAATTTGCTTAGACTATGCTCCTTCGCATTCACATGTGGCAACATGGTAGCGCTCATAGACACCCCATTCCCTATTATTTTCTATCTTCCCTTGTCCCAGTAATTGGCAAATGGTTTGTGCCAATTATAATTGTTCGTTTTCCATTGTTAAAGTATGCTAGGAATTGAAAGAACGCTCCTTTCCTAATGAGCACATGATGTAGTATGAAAATGCCTATTGCCAATGGTTACCAACGGTCTACAGCCACGGTCTACACATTTAAAATGTTCATAAAAATCGTATTTTTCAAAGAAAGTAGACGAAACCTCGTCAGTAGGTGTGCATGGCTAGTATAAAAAATATTGTAGGTTTTCAGATCGATACAAGTTGTAAAACTGAAGAAATTCAGGAAAGTGTCAACGGTCTACACTCTCTGAGAATTGAATTTGAAGTACTCTAGATCTTATTCTCCTTTTGAGTGTAGACCGTGGGATTTTCGTCATATTTTGCCCTTTTCTTCATGGAATTCATACAAAGGTTAATTTTATCTTTGAGGGGTATTATTATACACCTTTTGGGTGATTTTGGGGGCAAACCTCCCCCTGACAAGTCAGAAAATTGCGAAGAAACAGCCACGGTCTACACAACGGTCTACAAGCGTTCATTTCCGAGGGTGAGAGTTGCCTTGCGGGGCCTTGTCCTTCACATCGACGCGCGCTACATTCGATGAAATAAGATATTTTGTTATGGCAAATGTCAAGCAAACATATACAGCAATCAATTAACGATGAAATAATCTGCCTTGCGCTTTATGAAGATAAATATAGCAGGTAGAGTCTAACTTAAAGGCCATTTTGGCAATGCAGTAACAGTAGGGGAGAGGGCTTTCTTTGTAGTGCTTCTGGGCCAAGCATTTAGGAGCGCAGGAAGGCGAGTGGATGTCAGTTTTATTTCAGTTCCCTTACCAACCAACATGGAATAGTATATCAATCAGTTGGGAACTCTGATGTGGGAAACACGGGGTTCCTTTCTACAATTTAGGTAAACACTCTGAAATTTGTCATTTGGGCACTGAATTGCACAACAAGGGCCTATATGAATGGCAACTTGTAAATCCGTGATAAAAGGAGAGCAACTACCCGACATAATTCTCAAATACGACCTTATCTATAATTAGAAACATGAAACAGAGGAATCGATGTCACTTTTATAAAATTGCATCCTTTCCATTTTTAGATTATTTTCTAGCTGCCACTCATATTTGTCTCCTTCATCTATCCCATTATTTCTTAGACAGCCATCTAGCTACGAGCCTTTGAAAAGATTCAAAATACAATCTTGATCCTATTTATTGGAAATCGATTTTGATTTTAACAATTTTAACCTTAATTGAAATATGGCATTTAGTTTTATGGGGGTAGCTTACCCCCACCCCCGAAAAAGACAATACCCCCATATCTCCTTATCGGTAACACGTACGATGTTGAAAATGGCAGAAATGGAATCAGCACCATCAAAAACCTATAGGAGGATATTGGTTTTGGTGGTATATCTAATAAGCTTCAAAATGAAATTCAGACAATGCCTGCCAAAAGTACTTGGAACACCCACCAATTTACGCTGCATTTGATATCTTTCATTCCTTTCATGAAAAAAATTTGCTACTTCCGCCCCCTTCCCCCTCAAACAATGTTGATGATTTAGAGAAATATCATAAAAGAAGCGCAAAAGAAAGTGCTTCCTAAAATCCTAATCCGTTTGATAGTAAACCAACATTGTTCCGTGGGGGAGAGGGGGATGATTGGTTTTGACCTTGGAAATTGATGTCAGTGTTCCAAGACTTTTGGCAGGCATTGTCTGAAAATTTTCTCGAAAACAGCAATCTGCGATATCAAAACATTGTGCTACCCTAGGGTTTTCGATGGTGCTGATCTCACTGCTACTAATTAAAATTCGAAATTTTCACTCTTTACACAGTTAAAAGGGGGGGGGAGGGGGTTGGGACTCTGAACGATTGATATAGTAGATATCCGAGTATTGTTATTTGTTACAAAAAACATTCTACTGATTTTTTCCGTCAATATCATTTAAATCATTATTGAAAACAAGTATTTTGTGCAGAATTCGATCATCGGTTTAAGAAATTTATCAATTTTCAAAGGAAAAACAGTACAGTTTAGTACCTTTGAAAAAGTGTTTTTTTTTCTGAAAAGTCCCCTCATTTATGGTCTAATTATTGATGAAAAAACAAAAAAATTCATGAGAATGTCTACAAACCATACATGATCTAAATAATTGCGAACAACATGCTGGTGAGAAACTGTTCAAATGGCTCAATTTTATCCACCATAACCCTCCCAAAACCATCTACGAATTTAATAAATTTGCTTAGGCTATGCTCCTTCGCATTCACATGTGGCAACATGATAGCGCTCATAGACACCCCATTCCCTATTATTTTCTATCTTCCCTTGTCCCAATAATTGGAAAATGGTTTGTGCCAATTATAATTGTTCGTTTTCCATTGTTAAAGTATGCTAGGAATTGAAAGAACGCTCCTTTCCTAATGGGCACGTGATGTAGTATGAAAATGCCTATTGCCAATGGTTACCAACGGTCTACAGCCACGGTCTACACATTTAAAATGTTCATAAAAATCGTATTTTTCAAAGAAAGTAGACGAAACCTCGTCAGTAGGTATGCATGGCTAGTATAAAAAATATTGTAGGTTTTCAGATCGATACAAGTTGTAAAACTGAAGAAATTCAGGAAAGTGTCAACGGTCTACACTTTCTGAGAATTGAATTTGAAGTACTCTAGATCTTATTCTCCTTTTGAGTGTAGACCGTGGGATTTTCGTCATATTTTGCCGTTTTCTTCATGGAATTCAAACAAAGGTTAATTTTATCTTTGAGGGGTATTATTATACACCTTTTGGGTGAATTTGGGGGCAAACCTCCCCCTGACAAGTCAGAAAATTGCGAAGAAACAGCCACGGTCTACACAACGGTCTACAAGCGTTCATTTCCGAGGGTGAGAGTTGCCTTGCGGGGCCTTGTCCTTCACATCGACGCGCGCTACATTCGATGAAATAATATATTTTGTTGTGGCAAATGTCACGCAAACAAATACAGCAATCAATTAACGATGAAATAATCTGCCTTGCGCTTTATGAAGACAAAAGTAGCAGGTAGAGTCTAACTTAAAGGCCATTTTGGCAATGCAGTAACAGTAGGGAAGAGGGCTTTCTTTGTAGTGCTTCTGGACCAAGCATTTAGGAGCGCAGGAAGGAGAGTGGATGTCAGTTTTATTTCAGTTCCCTTACCAACCAACATGGAATAGTAGATCAATCAGTTGGGAACTCTGATGTGGGAAACACGGGGTTCCTTTCTACAATTTAGGTAAACACTCTGAAATTTGTCATTTGGGCACTGAATTGCACAACAAGGGCCTATATGAATGACAACTTGTAAATCCGTGATAAAAGGAGAGCAACTACCCGACATAATTCTCAAATACGACCTTATCTATAATTAGAAACATGAAACAGAGGAATCGATGTCACTTTTATAAAATTGCATCCTTTCCATTTTAGATTATTTTCTAGCTGCCACTCATATTTGTCTCCTTCATCTATCCCATTATTTCTTAGACAGCCATCTGGCTACGAGCCTTTGAAAAGATTCAAAATACAATCTTGATCCTACTAATTGGAAATCGATTTTGATTTTAGCAATTTTCACCTTAATTGAAATATGGCATTTAGTTTTATGGGGGTAGCTTACCCCACCCCCGAAAAAAGACAATACCCCCATATCTCCTTATCGGTAACACGTACGATGTTGAAAATGGCAGAAATGGAATCAGCACCATCAAAAACCTATAGGAGGATATTGGTTTTGGTGGTATATCTAATAAGCTTCAAAATGAAATTCAGACAATGCCTGCCAAAAGTACTTGGAACACCCACCAATTTACG
>NW_027019322.1:7286383-7458299 GCF_013076305.1 Rhopilema esculentum
AAGAGAGAGATTATCTTGAAAAAACAGCATCTGCGATATAAAACATTGTCTACCCTAGGGTTTTGCTTCGATGGTGCTGATCTCACTGCTACTAATGAAAATTCGAAATTTTCACTCTTTACCCAGTTAAAAGGGGGGGGGGGGGGGTTGGGACTCTGAACGATTGATATAGTAGATATCCGAGAATTGTTATTTGTTACAAAAACATTCTACTGATTTTTTCCGTCAATATCATTTAAATCATTATTGAATACAGTTATTTTGTGCAGAATTCGATCATCGGTTTAAGAAAACTATCAATCTTCAAAGGAAAAACAGTACAGTTTAGTGCTTTTGAAAAAGTGTTTTTTTGCTGAAAAGTCCCCTTATTTATGGTTTAATTGTTGATGAAAAAACAAAAAAATTCATGAGAATGTCTACAAACCATGCATGATATAAATAATTGCGAACAACATGCTGGTGAGAAACTGTTCAAATGGCTCAATTTTATCCACCATAACCCTTTAAAAACCATCTACGAATTTAATAAATTTGCTTAGACTATGCTCCTTCGCATTCACATGTGGCAACATGGTAGCGCTCATAGACACCCCATTCCCTATTATTTTCTATCTTCCCTTGTCCCAGTAATTGGAAAATGGTTTGTGCCAATTATAATTGTTCGTTTTCCATTGTTAAAGTATGCTAGGAATTGAAAGAACGCTCCTTTCCTAATGGGCACGTGATGTAGTATGAAAATGCCTATTGCCAATGGTTACCAACGGTCTACAGCCACGGTCTACACATTTAAAATGTTCATAAAAATCGTATTTTTCAAAGAAAGTAGACGAAACCTCGTCAGTAGGTGTGCATGGCTAGTATAAAAATATTGTAGGTTTTCAGATCGATACAAGTTGTAAAACTGAAGAAATTCAGGAAAGTGTCAACGGTCTACACTTTCTGAGAATTGAATTTGAAGTACTCTAGATCTTATTCTCCTTTTGAGTGTAGACCGTGGGATTTTCGTCATATTTTGCCGTTTTCTTCATGGAATTCATACAAAGGTTAATTTTATCTTTGAGGGGTATTATTATACACCTTTTGGGTGAATTTGGGGGCAAACCTCCCCCTGACAAGTCAGAAAATTGCGAAGAAACAGCCACGGTCTACACAACGGTCTACAAGCGTTCATTTCCGAGGGTGAGAGTTGCCTTGCGGGGCCTTGTCCTTCACATCGACGCGCGCTACATTCGATGAAATAAGATATTTTGTTGTGGCAAATGTCACGCAAACAAATACAGCAATCAATTAACGATGAAATAATCTGCCTTGCGCTTTATGAAGATAAAAGTAGCAGGTAGAGTCTAACTTAAAGGCCATTTTGGCAATGCAGTAACAGTAGGGAAGAGGGCTTTCTTTGTAGTGCTTCTGGGCCAAGCATTTAGGAGGGCAGGAAGGCGAGTGGATGTCAGTTTTATTTCAGTTCCCTTACCAACCAACATGGAATAGTAGATCAATCAGTTGGGAACTCTGATGTGGGAAACACGGGGTTCCTTTCTACAATTTAGGTAAACACTCTGAAATTTGTCATTTGGGCACTGAATTGCACAACAAGGGCCTATATGAATGACAACTTGTAAACCCGTGATAAAAGGAGAGCAACTACCCGACATAATTCTCAAATACGACCATATCTATAATTAGAAACATGAAACAGAGGAATCGATGTCACTTTTATAAAATTGCATCCTTTCCATTTTTAGATTATTTTCTAGCTGCCACTCATATTTGTCTCCTTCATCTATCCCATTATTTCTTAGACAGCCATCTGGCTACGAGCCTTTGAAAAGATTCAAAATACAATCTTGATCCTATTTATTGGAAATCGATTTTGATTTTAGCAATTTTCACCTTAATTGAAATATGGCATTTAGTTTTATGGGGGTAGCTTACCCCCACCCCGAAAAATAACAATACCCCCATATCTCCTTATCGGTAACACGTACGATGTTGAAAATGGCAGAAATGGAATCAGCACCATCAAAAACCTATAGGAGGATATTGGTTTTGGTGGAATATCTAATAAGCTTCAAAATGAAATTCAGACAATGCCTGCCAAAAGTACTTGGAACACCCACCAATTTACGCTGCATTTGATATCTTTCGTTCCTTTCATGAAAAAAATTTGCTACTTCCGCCCCCTTCCCCCTCAAACAATGTTGATGATTTAGGGAAATATCATAAATGAAGCGCAAAAGAAAGTGCTTCCTAAAATCCTAATCCGTTTGATGGTAAACCAACATTGTTCCGTGGGGGAGAGGGGGATGATTGGTTTTGACCTTGGAAATTGATGTCAGTGTTCCAAGACTTTTGGCAGGCATTGTAATCAAAGATGGAGGGAACGTTCACACAATTGTTTACGGTCATGATGATCAATAAATGATGCAAATTAGATGATAATTTAGGGGGAAGAGAATTTTTCCAATGTTGCCTATATTTTGTTATGTAATTTGTGCATGTTCCTTTCTTGAATGATAATGCTCTTTCCAGGGCCTATTTTAGTGTGCAGTATTACACACTGTGCAGTATTAATTTAAAAACGTGTAGTATTGATTTCGAAAATGTACAGTATTGAATTTTGGGATTTGTGAAAATGTCTATTTGCGGCTATCCCAGATTCCTGCTTTGTTCAAAAAATGTTAATTTTCCTCGTCAGTTCGATATGGAGTTCATGTATTGTAATTCTCGCATAACCATCGGAAAGACTCTCTTATCAAAACTTAAAACAAATCGAAATTCCCAGAACCAAAAACAAAACATCTCTTGTAAATGTCAGCATTGCTGTAAATTTCGTAATTTGATCTTGTCGAAGATAAAACATCCAGTAATAATTTATGAGTTGCCCTATGATGCTCTGGGCATCTAGCAGAAGCTCACTTAACTTAACTAAAATAAAGATAAAGAGCCTAATAAAACTTTTCAGTTTGCGTAGTATTGACTGGGATATGGCTATGTCATGTAGATCGGATGACCCCAATAAGATGGCTAGCAATTTCTACGATCTCTTTCTCCCTGTCTTGGATGTGCATGCCCCGTTGAAAAAAGGACCGCAAAGACGGGGCATGCACATGTACCATGGATTTCTCCAAGCATCAAGAATTTGATGTGCGAGAGAGATCCAGCACTATGGCCAAGATATAAGCAGCTTCGAAACCAGGGGCGGTCTGGCGTCAAAATCGCAGCCAATGAATCAGCAAATTGGCCAATGACTTGCTCGTAATCAAGTGGAAAGTTTTCTCTTCTTTTGAAATTATCAGTAGCGCTGAATAATTTTTCAAAGGAAACTTGGGTGCAGGTAAGTGTCATCAAGCATTTATACGCGTTGTAGAGGGAAGGGTATGCTGCTAGGTGGAAATAAATACAATGAGCAGCCGCCCCCCTCCCCAATATGAATTTCGTTCCCACAGCACTGTCTACGACAGTCAGATACCCTGGGCATCAGAGCCACATAAATTAGAGAAGATAAGAGTATGCTCATTCGCTTCTCTGCTTGGCATTCTGTTTACGCGCTCAAGATTGAACACATGGCTGAAATAACGGAAACCAGGGTTTGGGTGGTTTGAAGCGCATGTATTGGGACTTTAATCGCAATATAATCAGTCAAGGGCATTAAGTATTTGATATTAAGTTGAACATTTTTCTCCAACGCGGAAAGGCCCGTAAATTTTTTGTACACAGGGCCCGGGTGGTGATCGCCACTTTGCCACCAGACCGCCCCTGACCACACTCGTTGCTTGTAATTATTCTTCAGCACAATGCGTCCCTCCCCGTATCTTTAGGCCTATAAAATACCTTCGGGGTACACTTTCACGACAAAGATTTCTAATTTTGCAAACTTAAAATTCAAGAATTATATATCTAAAATGGTCTATATTATTAGGTAATAGACTTAAAAAGTTTTTTCTAATCTATATGAAGATAAAAATTGCAAACACATACTTTTTCAACTCATAAAAACACGACAAGCCACTGCCATATTCCCCCCGTAACTGCGTAAACTGAAAGAGCCATAATTTTTAAAATTCTCTTTAAAAACCCCAAAATATTGTTATGTGTTGTTGATTTATATCTCCTCTAACTACCTGCATCAGAAAAGGCACTGAAATAGTTGTGAGCCACGAGAAAATCATTCATTAAAACAAGCAATTTTCCATACTGAACCCTATTGCAGCTCGCTTTTTGTCACTATTTAAAATGGCGGAAGTTAACAAATTTGCCTCACTCGGTACGCAGCATGACCCGAGTTAGACATCTAGCGCCTTCGGCGCTTCATTGAATGCGCCAGATGTTATCCAAAAAGAGGCTGAACGTAAATGTCCACTAGCAGATTGAAAAAAGAACGAAGCGATGGAGTTATTTGTACAGGATTCAAATAAAGATGAAATTATTGATCCACGAAGCGTGCTTTTGGATAAAAATCACGAAGATTCGTGTATTAGAATGCAAAAACCCGTTAAACTGAGGTTATAATCTTAATATTTTATCGCACAATTTTGTTTTTGTTACTACTACTTTCTTCCATGCTGACGTTCTATTTCAGCCTTTGGAATTTTCCCAAACATGTTCTCGACACATTTTTATTTAGTTATCTGCTTGCATTGGCTTCAAAGAGACAGTTAATTTCTCATGTGAGTCGGTCCAACTTGTCCTGACACCCCCATGAAAAATTATTATATTTGGGATCCTGTCCTCACGGTGGGGGTCAGTCTATCCTTGACATACAAGGTTGAAAAATATAAGAGCATTACCAGACTGCCAATCTTTCAGGAAAAGACAATAATGCTAGTTATGAAGGACGCCATTTTGCTGCTGGCCCCTCCAGGCGAAAAGTTCAGGCCGCCACTGGTGTGCATCACACCACACACATGGTTGCGATGGACAAAACTTTTGATCTATTTTATGTTAGACTTATTTCATTCACCTGAACTAGGGTGTCTCATTCAAGATAAGGTTATGAGCATCTTGGCTTATTCCAAAGGTTATTTGGCAAATTTTTTTTAAAGGCTTATTATTCAGTTTAACCTGTTAAAGATATCTTTCCTGCTTTTTAGTTTTTGGAGATTCAAATTTCTCATGCAACCATGCAAAGCAAGCTTATTCTGTGATAAAACAAAAAAGCTTCTTCAAGGTATAAAGTTCTTGAAGCAATGACAGAATGACAAAATATATCTTTCAAATATACAAAGGGATCCCAAAAACACACTTTTCAATGATTGAATAACTGAACAACAACCAAGATGTAGATACCACCTCTAGCCCAATATGTCCTGGATAAAACTGATGTAGAAATAGGCTTTCATGCCTACCATATTATTTGATATATTTCTTTGTTTAAAGGCTGTCCTCCATCATAGGCTCCAATAAGTTGGGTTCGTAGCAAAATGTAAGCTGCCCTTGATTATTAGCCATACCCACCAAACCATGCAGAGATACTTGGTTTGAAATGACGGACACAGAAACTGATACAAGCCTGATTGTGTAATTAAACCACAAAAGTATACATTTCGTTGTTCAACCAACAACAATATAATGCATTATCATTGCATTGTATTATCATTAGTGTCTACGAGGGTCACTCCAAAATTATTGAGATATTCAGTAACCACTTGAGGTATCAGTTTGAAATTTTTTTGGTGGCTTGTACCATCTATTTCACCCATGTTTTGTAATTTTTGTTAATTTCAAGCGCGGGAAAAAAATAAAAAAGGGTTTTGAATTCCAGCACCTTAGATGTTCATATTTGTTAAAAATGGTGCTTGAAGGATGTGATTTTCGCGCAATGATTTATTATGATTTTAAAAGGGGGCTGAAACAAGAAGAGTGCCTAGCTCAACTTCTGCAGACATTTGGAGATAATGCACCTTCAATGGCAACAGTTTTTCGATGATTTGCCGAATTTAAGAAAGGGAGGGAGAGCCTTAAAGATGAGACCCACCCAGGGAGGCCCCCAACTGCTGTTGTGCCAGAAACAGTTGCCGCTGTGGAGAAGATGCTAAGGCAAGATGGTCGGATGACTTATTCTATGATGCAGGATAGCGTAAAGATTGGATCAGCAGCATTGCACACAATTTTGCATGAAAACCTGCAAGTTCGGAAAGTGGCTGTCCGCTGGGTGCCACATTGCTTGTCAGATGAGCAAAAAGAGCAGCGCGTCAATTGGTGCCAGTTTATGCTGCAAAAATTTAATGAAGGGGAGTCGAAAAGGGTTTATGACATTGTGACAGGCGATGAAAGTTGGGTTTACCAATTTGACCCGGAGACAAAGCGCCAATCCTCAATTTGGATCTTTCCAGGTGAAAACCCGCCGCAAAAATTTTGGCGATCCAGAAGCGTCGGCAAAAGAATGGTTGCGTCATTTTTCTCAAAGACGGGTCATGTCGCAACCATTCAAGTTGAAGACCGTCGTACAGTGAACACGGATTGGTATGTTAACCACTGCATACCACAGGTTCTAGAAATTTGGCGAAATAAACGTCCAAGGACCGGCTTAAGAGGTCTACTTTGGCACCATGACAACGCTTCCGCTCACACAGCTGCTTTGACCATCGACTTTCTGTCCGAAAATTCAGTTCAGTTGATGACCCACCCGCCTTATTCACCTGATTTGGCACCTTGTGACTTCTTTCTCTTTCCAGCGGTGAAAGAGGAAATTCGCGGAACCAAGTTTGATAGCGCTGATGATGCAGTTAGTGCCTTCAACGAGGCTGTTTCTGACCTGGCTGCAGAAAAATGGGCCCATTGTTTTGATATGTGGTTTTATCGTATGAGACTTTGTGTGGAAGCCAGTGGAGAGTATTTTGAGAAACTGTGAAAATTTGAACACGATACCTCTTGCGGTCTTTGAATATCTCAATAATTTTGGAGTGACCCTCGTATAAGTATTTCTTTCTCATTTTCTACATTATCACCCTCAGCTTCAAGGTAGCAGGAAATCTTGGCAGAATCTGGATAAGATAATGTTAGCCCCCTCGTTTATAAGCCGCCCTTGATTATAAACATACCAAAAAATAATTATAAGATGCGGCTACCATTGAAGTATAATTAAGTTAATGCTGTACTTTCATATTGCATATGATTTGTTTTGTACAAATTTTAGCAAAATTGCAACTTTACTTTTTCATGCATTTTAGGTAAACAAAGAAAGGAAAATATAACATAATTGTATAAGTTTTGTTGGTTTTTTTGGTCTGAAAGTCTGTTATATTCTGTATCTAAAATTTGCAATGCTAAGTTGTTATTTGCTCAAATTCACCTTAACTATTTGCTCAAATTTAGAAAAATTACCCTTAAAAATTTCATGATTGATCAATAACCATTTTTTGTCAATCATGTTTTGTGATAGAGTTAAAATTTGTTCTGTCAAACCAGATCACTCCAAGGGACACTATGAGATAAAATGAGTTTGCCGGGTTCTTAATTGGGTTTCGAATTTGGCAAAAATAATATTTACAGTTTTAACTAAAGGGGAACAAGACCAGAATAGAATTGAATATACGGCTAACTGTGTATGCTTCCCCCCAAGAGTTGTGAAATAATATTCTATTGGTCAAACTTGTGTCACAAAGTAGATATTTGTGTTTAGGTTTGGCATCCAAGCCAGATAAATCACCTAAGAGTGCCTGCTCCACAGAGAAACAGGAATTCAAAATCTTTCTTTTGTGCTAAAGTATTAAGCTTGTTTATAAATTCACATTGAGACTAATGCAATATTTTGTTTAGCATTACTGAAAAGACTGTTCAACTATTAAGAGTATTTTCATCTTTTAGTTGTCTGAATCATATGATATGGTGTTGTTTTTTATTAGCCACAAGAAATGGAGACGAATATGGAAAAAAGAAAAAAGGAAGAAACTTCGACAAATTAAGAGAAAGGAACTGGACAAATTAGAAGAGGGTGGGTTGCAATAATGATTTAAATAACATATTCCCTTCTCTCAGGAGATATAGGGCTGAATGTCACATCACCTTCATTTTGTTTTTCAGTAGTAGTAACCAATACATGTGTTATCTTTCTTTCTCTTTTAGGAACTTATTTATCATGGATTGGCTATTTTTACATCCATTACTACAGTGGCGTACCCAGGGCTGCAGTAGTGCGGGGGAGGTCTGGGGTGCAGCCCCCAGAATTTTTTTGACCATGCCCTTCAAACACTCGCAAATGCAACATTTCTAAGCTACTAATGCCCTTTTTAAACATTACTAATGCCCTTTTTGCAAAATTTCTCCCCATTATTTGACTCATGTTAGCTACGGGAAATAGCAAAGTATTTTACAGTTGTTTTTGAAACAAGCATACAGTATACTACACCCTCCCCCCAATGAATTTTACATCGTTTTTGGACAAATCTTGAGGATCATATTTTAGAAAGGTGGGGGGGGGGTCCGGACCCCCCTATTCCCCTCTTGAGTACGCCACTGCATTACTAATGTCTTTTTTGACCTAGTAAGTTCTTTTCAACGAGAAGGGAGCACAGATCCAAAAGGCTATCCCAACTGGCCTTTTTATGAATATCTGTTACTATTCTCAACAGACAAAGTCAACTTATTTACACATCTCTATAAATAAAAAATTCTAAAGTGAAGGCTTGCTATAAATTAATGATATGATGAATCAAGATGAAAGCGATTTGAGAAATCAGGTAAGCATGATTGAGGTGAATAAGGGTGTAAAAATTGTAAAAGGGAACAATATACAATATCAGACCTGTCAACTTTCTGGTTTTGCTGAAAATTCTGGGTTTTCTCTCTTTTCTCCTTGCCTGCAAGCAAAGATGTGAATATCCCGGTTTTTCCTAAACAAAGACAAGAAACAAAAAGCAGATAAAAACAATTTGTGTGAATTCTTGTCAATCTCTTTGCTGCATGCTTGCTCCAAAAGTGACAAAGGCTGAATGCTTCCTTGTCAAGGTTTCAATCATAGCCTGTCTTGCTTTTCAAATACATCCATTCAGTTGTTCACCAAGTTTGACAAGACTCTATAGAGAAGTCAAGTCAGTAAGATATAACCTTTGTATATATTGGACAATGAATTGCACAATTTTTAATATCTCCTCTAGTAATCACCAAATCTAGATTTTGAGCTCTGAGGTGTTTCCACTTTTGTTAGCTGTGATGGGATTTCTCTATGACCAAAGAGATAATATATCACTGAAGTATCAGAAAGAGAGCTGGAATAGATTGTGAATACACTCATTTTTTAATAAGAAACTCGCTGTAAGAAACAAGTTTTTGTTAAAAGATTTTGATATAGGTCCCCAAATTTTACAATTAGTATAATGTTAATTTAGATACTCTAAAAGGCAGCCTGTCCCTAATTGTTCTCAGAACCTGTTTTCATGACCACCATATTTATGCATCGTTTGTTTGATGCACAATAACCAATCAGAATGAAGAACCACCATAGCGAACTCTCCCTGAGAGAGTTGCTGTGAATGCTGTTTTGGTGTCAAACGTATAAGTCAGTTTCGATGATATACATTAACAGCAAAAAATCACGTCAAATAAATTTTTGGCGGATAAAATTCGAGAGGAAGACCCCCCTCGAATAAGCCCCCACTGCTACCGTAAATTCTCAAATTGGACCCCTCAATTTGATGACTTTGGCCATCTGAGGCTGCGTATGGCGTTTTATTGAATTACCACAACAAATTCATACTTTTGGTAGTAATTAATTAAATGCTCATAAAGAAATTTATACTAATCAACGAGGTCTTCTTATGAAAAAGAGGATTTTTTATGTGCAGGCTGGCAGAATTGCCCTCAAGGTTGATATTCTGTCTAAAAACAACTAAAGGTAGCTGATATCCTTAGCAGTGCCTTTGTGTGAATTTTCTTCATATATCACTTTTAATTCAAGTGAAATTAGAAACTATGATCAAAACAGGCACGCCGGAGTCAGTTGGTGGGGGGGGGGGCGCTTGGAGGGCTATAGCGCCCCATTTTCCCCTGAACTTTGCTATTCAGCTTGTGGCATCAAATATTTTGTAGGAAAACTACCACAAAAGTTTGCCAATTTCTTTAGAGCCCCCCTTCCCCCCTTCAAACTGTGTTCCGGCGTTTCTGCGCATTAGAAACCGTGACCATTGTCGCTCCTGAGCCTCTTGTCTCCGCTCCTCTAGAAATCAGGCACACTTCGAATACTTGTTAAAACAGCTCAATCATACGAGGACTCGAAAGTGAAATTTTCTGTGAGAATTGACGTAAGGGTGTCTTTAGAAATAAAGTATAGTTAATAGATTTCTATTTAGTATGGAAAAAACAGTTCGAATTTACATCAATCGCGGAATATACAATAGGTTGAAGACAATGGTGTGAAATTCACAATGCTGTTCTTTGTGATAAATGAAATTCAAAATATGCGGAAAAAGGGAGTTCGGCTTAAAACTTGCCATACAAACTTTCAGTGAGAAAGACGCCGTTTTATAAGATAGAAGGGTGTCGAAAATGAAGATGGTTTCGACTCGACCGAGCCCCTCAGTTCTTTGTAAACCGACGTGCACTCTAACCATGCATCTTGAAGACACATATTATAGAGACAAATAAACTATCCATTGTTAGTTACTTTTTCGCACAAGTTAAGAAACACCTCCATAAAATTGGGAAACTTTGTCTAGTTAGGCCCTTGCTTGATTTCTTATTAAAGATGCATGTAGACTGATTGATTGCTGTCTTTTCAAAATTCTCTTGTATCGATCGAAAAATATTCCACCAATTCATCAAACCGAAAAGTGGCTTACCCGAGAAAAGCGACTTACCCGAGAAAATATTTCCTACCCAAATTTTAATCCGAAAGAAGTACCCCGTCCCAAATATACCAGAGTACTAAGGGGTATATAATGTTTAAATTTTAGGGCTATTTAACGGCTTAAATCTTCAACCAAGATGTTTCAAAGGATAACTTTAAGTACTTGACGGGGGTTTTTTATTGGAGGGAGTGTATATGGGAGAGGGGGCAAGGCCTCCTTAGCCCAATGCTTCAGGCTGCCACGTGTTAATCTGCAAGACTGCCATGCTTCTAAGTTTGAATACTGATCTTGCCGGTTGACTTGCTAAGGAATCAAGCCAAACGTTGACTGGTGGTACCATAACGTCAATAACTTTATTACAAAATTTGAAGATTGGTTAAACTATGTGAGGATTATTGATCACATGGAACGTGGTGCTATAGGTTCAGGGGGAGGGGGGTCTTAATAGATTTGAAGTACGGGGACGTACCATTATTTAAGGGTACCTATTTCTGAAAAGTGCGGAATTATTAGTCGCAGTTTTTGAAATAGGTGTGGAATTATAGGTACAATTTGAAGAAACACGCAGAGTTATGGATACAATTTTGGGATAATTATTGCAAAATTAATAGGAGGAAAATTTTGCGTTTATAAAAGAAAGTCCAGTTAGAAATAAAAGTATGAAATATATCTAATATTGAGATTTGTTCTGTTCCTAGATTTGTGTCTTGAAAAATATTTCGTTACGGGTCGAATTATGGGTCACATTTTTTCAGACATGTGTTAAATTATGGGTCCAAATTTTAAACAAAAATGACACGTCTCCGTCCAAAACTAGGCTTAGCTACCTAGTAACCCCCCCCCCTCCCCGAGGTTGAGCAACAGCTACGCATATGAGTTTTAGCTAGGCTGAAACCTACTGTTTTCGGTGTGTAGATAAGCCACACAGACAACCAGGGGTTTTCGAAGGGTTCTGTTTGATAATCAAGACAACTGTGCAGATCAAGAATATTTTATTGGCAGTGTATGTAAGGGCGTTTGACATGGCCCTTTCCTGTATCCTTAAAAATCATATTCAGCCTATTTTTATATTCCATATTACACAGTTTAGCTTATTGAACTTCGGCTGATGGTTTTTGAAAATTTTGACTTAAACCTAGAAACTCGAGAATTCATGCTCAAATTCAGATCTGGGCTGCACCTTATGGCTGTCGTGTCTGCGATGTTTTATTTCTTTATTTTCAAGTTCAATGATTATTGCGATAATGTAATGTTTGTAACTATAATGTTAATCAAGGACATGTTTTGATATTTCTCTGCCCTTTTTAGAGGAAAGGCAAAGAAATGGATTGGTAACAAGGTAACCCATGACTGTTTTGTCTCTGTTATGATTTTGTATGATATTTTGGTGAAACTTCGGCGTCATTGTCAGGGTTGCAGGGTACTGTAAATATAGAAATGCTGTTAGAGGAGGTTGATTGCACTAGTAAATATTGGGTCCAAAGCTTTAAATTTTTATTGCCACATTCTTAATAATATGTTTGAAAAATAGCCATCTTAATAATTGCTTCAAACGATGTCCCCTCTATAGAACGAAAATGGCTCTTTTACTCGGTAATGAAGGGGATCCATAGTAGTTTTTCTGTATCATTATCAAGGAAGCAATGCCTTTACGTTTGTAAGCAATATATGCCTGCTCTGACGTTTAAGCTGCGGTTTTCCAAGCCTGTTTTTAATTTTGAAAAGGAACGATAGGACAAAGACAGTGTTTTTCAAGATACCAGTGACATGACCTAGCATCAACACGTTCAAAAGTAGGTCATGCCACTTTGAAAACACGTCATATTGCATATTCTACATTTCCTCTATTCACATTAAAAAGCATTATATCGAAAAGATGCAATTTGACATTATCGAGTAGATGGTCATTTGAGGGTTTAATGGTTATTTAAGGTTAGGTTAAAAGCGCCATGAAATCAGTTTTGCTTCATTTTTACCTCCAGCTGTGCTTTGTTTTTACCATGTATAGGTGGACATTAACAATCCGGAGAAGCACCATGTTTTGGTTGATGTCATATTTCTAGGAGAGCGTTCCATGACCCTAGGCGACCTGTGATTCGTTGATGCAGTCAAAAAATTCCTCGACGTGTATGACACGAGATTAATCGGATTATCCGAACCGGATTCTTCACCTTCGCCCCATGTATAATCTTTGTAGATGAATCAGTTTTTCACGCATAACAGGGGTCATTTCTTGCTTCTTGATTACTGTCTTAGTTTTTAATTGAATTAGCCGTCTCATTTTCTCCTTAAAGGGTGCCTCACTCTTTCGAAGCTTGCAAAAATTTTGTAAAACATCAAAATTTTTGGGGTGATTTTTCTTAAGAACAATAACATTTCTGTCAAGGCGTACGAGAATTTCGTCGAGTAATATGCCCTTGGTTCTCCCCTAGAAAAATTGATAAATATCTGTAACTATATGAATCTGTTAGCTATTTGTAAGATAAATTTACAACATTTAGTACTTTCTCTTATACTGGTTTATTTTCTCAGAGAGGCCATCGAGGCCGAAGAAAAACAAAATGAGTGGAAGGAAAATCTTCAAGAAATTAGAAGGTATTCACCGTTTTTCATTTATTTCAATTGAATGTTTTGCATAGTGTAAAGTAAGCCTCCAAATGTCTCAATGTTAAAGAAAGGTTTGTTATCATTTTGCCTCTAAGGTTAACGGTCTTTAACACAGACACAACACGCTGGGCTAAAATAGACGTAAGCCTAAAAAAATACTCTAATTCAGATGAATCTTTCCAGCATTAGAACTGTCCTGTTATATACAATAAAAGCGTGTACAGCATCAAATAGTTTATGACAGACTGGTAACCAGCAATTTTCATGTCCTAACTTTTAGGCAAAAACTACACGAGGAGTGGTTAGCCAAAGAAAAAGCAGCCCAAGAGGAGTTTGAAAACAAAAAGAAAGAAGAAGAACGAAGGCGGCAGGAGAGACTTGACCAAGAGGTAATTGGTACTCCAATTTTTTAGAAGTTAGGCGTTTTACAAATAGATTTCGGAAAATGAGCAAAGCGTACGTGTGTTAGCACGCCTGTGTGAGTTCCTATTTATTTATCGGGAGTTATAAGTCTTCGTTAAAAACTGAAACTATCCTTAAATTTCGTTTTTGCAAAAGCTGGAATTTTTATTCAATTATGACATTGGTATTTTCGCATTAGATTGCCTGGGTGGTTGGTGGCTGGATGGTTGGGGGCTGGGTGGTTGGGGGCTGGATGTTTGTGGCTGGGTGTTGTTGGGGGGGGCTGGGTGGTTGGGGGTTTCATGGATTATAAATCGTGAAGATGAGACTCGAAAACGTAACTGAGTGACACATTTTTTCTTTCATCAAACACCCGTAGAATATTGAGACAGAGTTCTGAAATTTTTATTTGTAATTCAAGACACCGCCCTTTTATTATCCCTCAAATGATAAATGATCAAAACCCTGGCAAATGCGTAATTTTGCTGGTAGATTGTTTCTTTCAAATACCGATCGCCTTTTTTAAAAAAAGAAAAAATGGCTGATTTCCAGTGTTATATTTTAGGAAATAAAGGCTCTGTCATTGGGTTCTTGTCTAAAAGTGTATTTCGATGATACCTTGTTGGTGATTCCTAGTAGTAGGGATGTCTCTTGGTGACAACAGATGGTCCAGGGACAATGCTCTTTGAAATTTAAACCTGACCTATTTCTTAGCCCAAATATGGATCTTAAATGCAAAGTTATTCATTGATTCTTTTTTGCGGGATTCCATGTTTGCAGATTTACGTTACTGTTGGTCCTAGCCTAGATTTTATGAAGAAATATACTATGAAACTACAATGCCTGATTGCCTGCATTTATTGACCGTCTACTGTTGAATTTGCATCTTAGAGGAGAATAAAAGAGGAATGGGAAGCACAACAGAAACGGGAGCAGAGAGGAAAGGTTCTAAAGGAAAAGGCTGTCAAGGAAAGAGAGGTGATTTCTTTCGTGCTCATTTGCTTGACGGCGAATCGTATCTTTTTGTTAGTCATGTTAACAAAAACCTTTGTATTGCAAGAAAAGTCGTTTAAATTTCACATCTTCATTTTTAACTGACTCCGTCTTTAAGCCATAGATTCGTAAACTTTCTTTCTCAACCCCCCCCCCCCATTCAATTTTCCGAGTAATAATTGTTGGCCTCATTGGATGTTGCCCACGCGCAAAGGGTTGATATGTTTCTTTATATTTCTACTTTTGAAAGCAAAGGGTCTTAAGCAAAATTGGTTATTAGGCCAATCCAAGTATTGAACTTTTAGCGACTGCTATATATCTGCTATTTATGTGTTGTTGTTAATGGTGACCGTGTTCAATAGGTGATTATCAGTTTGCAGTGCAATCTAGATTCATTTTTTGTCGCTACTGTGACATAGTGAATAAAACGGTTGCCCCTTGCTACAGCGGGCAGCCGTATACCCGTTCGAGCCTACCGCTCGAAGCTCGCAGAATTGAGAGAGAAATAAAATTGAGACCAGATTATCTGCCGGAAAGATGCTTGGAAACAATCTTGAAGCGATCAAAGGTAGCTTCATTGCAAAACTATAGAGCTCACTTTTGTTTCGTTATGAACAAACTTGCAAATTTGGTAAGCCTTAACGTTCAGATACGCGATTACCGAGAATCAGCCTGTACATTTGAAGCTGACTTCAGCATTTTCGAGACAGATGTCGGCGTGACGGGAAAATGTGTCGGATGGATGTGTGATTTTGTATCTTTTAATGAATTTAACAATTTACCCGTAATGTGTTGTAATGAATTTTAATGTATGCTCCCCTTCGTGCTATTTTATCCAACATTATATGAATAATGTATTTACTTCCCAACAAAGGATATCTTCAGAAATTGATTCTACTTCTCATTTTAAGTATGGTATTTCGTCAAATTTCTATGAAGATAATTTTTAGTAACAGATATACTTGAATGCTTTTTAATACTTGAAATAAGAAAGGAAACCAATTTGAATTTTTTTATAAAAGTGTTTTTATAAACTTGAACAATAAGAGATATTTTGTTCTGTCTTGACAAATAGATTAATATCTATCATTTCCTAAACTTTGCTAGTTTTTGAAGCATGTTTGCTTCCTTTTCTGTCTTAGAATATTGCCAACTTTTTTCAATAAGCTTATTTCTTTTCAAAAGGACTTGAGATTTGATAACTGTTAAATATGATAGATTATAAATACTGCACTGTAAAACTGAAAATCAGATCACTTGTCGATCTACAAATAAATTTCCCTTGACAAAGATGCGGACAGAAATTCAGATATTTCTTCAGATTCAAATATTTATGCAGTCTGCAACTTTTCAATTTTTCATTTATATTCGGTAAGTAGTTTGGTAAAAGGTAAAATGTTTCTTTGCTTCCCGAAAGAAGTAAATATTGTGTGATGTTAAAAAGTGTGAAATACATACACTTGGATTCATCTTGCTTGTATCCAAAACCTTTTAGAGCATTTTCAATTTTTTACTGAGTTTGTAGATTGCCTTTCACCCTTAATGTATATATTGATAGAGAATGCCAGGGAAAGCAAGGAAGATAGGCCTATTGTCTATAGGCCCTTATCAAAGCAAGGGATGAAAGCATTGACGTTAAAATATCAATTTTCTTTGTTGTGGCTTAACTTGAAATTTTGCGAATAGTAGCAAGAAGGGAATACTGCACAGGGGAAATAGAATTAAGCAGTGCTAAGAATGAAGGGAAATGAATGAAAGTCAGAAAGTGAAGTTGCAGGGACAACTGAAATGATAAGCCTTTAACATTTATCAAGTCGTTTTGCTTCAGTCTAAAGCCTTATGGATGATTGACAGTTTGCGAATGAGAGGCTTTTGGCTAGTGTCGAATGTTTCTTCAAACTTCATTTTTGCATTTTATTTAGTAATTACGTCGTAATCACTTTTGATGACTTTTTCCAAAAAGCTAGAAGAGTATGCATATCAATCTATGCTTATTTTTCTTCGTCAGCCTTGATTTTGTATTCTTGATTTTGTATGTGTATTTGCCATGGGGATCTGAAGGGTTGGAATATCCACTTTGCTTGCTACTACCACATATTAAGCCTTTTAATTATATCTGTTTCAATTTTCTTTTTAGGAAAATCTGAATCAAGAACTGGAAAAGTCAGGCATACTTAGATCCTCTAATCCGGTAATTTAGATATATGCAATTAGATATCGCATTGTGAAATAAACGAATTAAACGTTTGCCAATGTTTTTTTTGTCCTTTTCAAGTGAAATTTGTTCTTAGCCTTCAACATTGATAAAGTGTAATTCTCAGGTTCAGTTTCGGATATTCCATTTTTCTTTTCATTATTCTCGTCTGCTTCAATATTTGCATTTTTACTTGACCGCAGAAGTAACTCTGGTCTAATTTTTATCTTGGTTTGGTATACAGGACGACGAACAGCCTTGGCACAATCCTATTGCCACCAAAGGTGGCAACAGTACCAATCTGTATGGCACGGAAAGGGTATTTATTTTTCTCCTTCATTTCAAAAGGATTTTGTCCAAAGGAGCCAATTATAAACTCATAAATCTTCCAGATGTGTTTTGCAACCAAATATTGCCAGAAATTTTGTGAAATAATCGGGAGGCGACAGGATGTTACTATTAGTTTTTAAAAGATGATTCAACAAAAAATTGACGTAACCCAGATACCAAGCTCTGATGTATAAATTCGAATTACTTTGAACAGATTTGAAATTGTAACTGTATTATAATTTAATTATAATTTGATTATTGCAGCTGTTTTCTTGTGTTAACAGGATCCAAATAATTGCTCTTTTTACTTGAAAACTGGTGCATGTCGCTTTGGAGAGAGGTAATTATAGCCCTCTACGGTTATTTTGAGAAAGGAGGGTTTTATTTTATAGAATCATTGTCAAGTAAACTGGGATATTTTATTATCTTACTAGACGTGTCCCCCTCCCCCATGGCGCCGCTACTGGATGGGCAAACAGTGTTGATCACTGTTTCAGATTTTCGTCGAAGTTTCGTTAGAGATGGTTAGA
The DNA here is from genome assembly GCF_013076305.1 of Rhopilema esculentum. The sequence goes on from NW_027019322.1 coordinate 7,304,224, forward strand.
GAAACATGAATGCCAAGAATAAAACTTGCTTCGGACATTTTAAGAACTAAAGGAATTCTCTCAAGGAAGGCCATTCAAAACTCTACTTTTCTTTTAAACTCTATTTTATACAATCCCATTCTAGTGTCAATAATAAATTTTTGCTACAAACTGTGCAAATTATTAACAGCTTCATCTTTTATGTCTCGAGGCTCGAAGTAGGATAATTCTGGAGGCAAAATTATTGTGCTTTTGAGAAGTAAGGTTAGCAGGATTCTTCGCCAGAAACCACGCCCTTTTGATCAATGACTTCGATTATTGCAGAATTGAAATGCTTTTTATGTAGTTACCACAAGTAATTGCCCAAAAACATGATGGTAATACGATAAGCGACCTTCAAGAAGGCCAACAAAAACAAAAGAAAGTAATTGCCGCACACAAACCTTGCCTTGGTTTCATTGTGCTCTAAGGGAAATTTTTATGAGCTTAAAAAGGACAGGTTTGGAATTAGAAAACATTTCTCTGGACTCTGAATAATTCGTTTTAGATGCTCCAGACAGCACCCGAGACCACCCGTCAGCCAAACTTTGTTAATTCCAAACATGTTCCAAGATGTTCGTCTCATGGAGGTGATGTTGGATGAGAAGGATAATGATGTCGAGCTCGAGGTGCTTTGTTTCATTTTTTGCCTGTATTTCTTTTGTACCATTATTTTGCCCCAGAATATTGGAATTTATGCCGCTGGGGCAAGATACTTTTTCCTACTTTGTGACTTTTTGAACATTCTGCAACATTGCCATTCGTGAAGAAAGAGAATCGTCTATCGTAGAAAGAGAATTATCATGCAATGCAGACGTGATGGATTTTTTCCTGTAATCTGGCAAAATTGTATTCTTTTTTTGGGAACTAGGGCCTTGTTGCGACGAGTAATTTTGTGGATGATCTTGTTAAATTTGTGCTTTAGGATGAATACTCACATTGGCTTGACAGTTTAATTGTTTCATTAAGACTTTTTCTAGAAAGCTATAAAAAGTGAACAAAAGTGCAATATAAATAATCTTTGCTTATTCTTTTACATTTCATTCATCGTGGCATACCTGTTTATACCAAATTGGTTTTACACAACACCTGCACATGTATGCCATTTTGAAGACATTTTATCTTTGTTACAGTTTGACGAAGACGAGCTTTATAGCAATTTTAAAGATTTCTATAAAGACGTTCTTGAAGAATTCAGAAGTGTCGGACAGGTGCAGCAGTTTAAGGTAATCTTAGTTGTAATCTTAATTTACTTTATCCAAATGATTTTTTAATATGTCATTGATATTCAAAAAGCCCAACAGGTTATTTTAAAAATTTTCTTTAGCAGAGTCCGAATGCATTTCTTCTGCTAGGAATCCAGTTTTAACCACACTAACAGTTATTATTTTGTGTTGATTTAGGTTTTTTGCTGTTGGCAATATTTCAACATTTCTGTAATCATTATATCGATATTTTGAAAAGCATTTCTTTACAAGTGTTTTTTTTTAATTCTCACTCATAAAGCCATGTTTTTTAGTTTACACTAGCGACTCACATCTCATGTTGTTTTGTTTCTTTAAACTTCGTCTGTAAGCAATTCTTATTTCTGCTCATTGTTCGTCTTTACAGGTCTGCTGCAATTTCGAGCCGCATTTACGTGGCAATGTTTATATTCAGTATAAAAGGTACTTTACAATTTGAAAATTTTATATTTATTAAAGATTATAAAGCAAGTCTGTTTCAATGTTTCAAAGTTTTGTTCTACATCAGAAATCGATAAGTATGAAAAAAGGCGGTTGCACGACTAATCATCTATTGTGTTGTGGATCTTGCGTTCAACGTGTTAGAATTTCAACAGAAAATTCTTCAGCTTTCGATTCGATTTGATGATTTATAAGATACAAGCTGATTACATGATACTTCTGTACTCAACTCCAAACCTACACCCTCTTCCTTCACCCCCACTCCTACCAACTCTTAATCTCCGACGATACGTGTGCTTTTCTTACTAGGGACCTGGGGCGAGGTCTCTAACACATCGAAAGGAAATTGAATTAGAGAATTTTCAGTTGCCACACTTATGTCACGCCCAATTTGTTACAATTTTAAGAAACATTGGCTCTTTTTCCAGAGGAACGATTGTTTTCTTGACTTTAAAAATATGAAATTTTATGTAGATAATAAGAATAATTAAAACATGAAATGTTATATAGAATAACGATAATTTTCTATTTGTAGATCTTGCTTTGCTTAATTGATATTTATATTCGGTTCAAATTGTTTGTGTTGGATGGACTGTGTTATTTGCAATTCCAATTTTTTTCAGTGAAAACGATGCACTAAATGCATATGCAAAATTCAATGGTAGATGGTATGCAGGGAAGCAGCTATCACTCCAGTTTTCACCTGTTAACAAGTGGAAATCAGCAATTTGTGGTCAGTTACAAAATTATATTGCGATACGATTGTTGGAAAATAAGTCAAAAGCAACGTTAAATCTTTTGCCTTTATTGCCTCTCATCAGAACACAACAATGTGAATTTCTTATACCTTAAGAACTTTTACAGTTGAGAGTTTAGAAATTTTTAACGAATAAAGGAGGACTGAAATTTTTTGGGGGATATGAAATTTCTTGGGTTTCCCTAATGGTTGCTTGATCTACATTTACTATCCAACGAATCAGACTTATCGTTACAGAGTTCACAATCTTCGTCCAACCTTACATTGCTCCAGTGCCCCTGCTCTGTCAATTGTTTATACTTTCCTAGGGTGCTTCAATTATAACCATTTTTACAAAAGGCAAAGATTACAACACACTGATTAGTCATTATTTTTTAGTTTTAAGCCTAAGGCTTTTAACAAGCTGTTCTGTTTTAGGTACATTTGCAAGAAATAGATGTCCTCGTGGCAAAAACTGCAACTTTTTGCATGTCTTCCGAAATCCAAACAACGAGTTTAAAGATGCAGATCGAGATATGTGGGACAGTCCTGCTCAAAGTAGAAAAAATAGTGAAAGAGAATGGAGAAGTAGCACAAGGGAACTGGAAAGGTACAAAAAGCAAACTAGAGCAGGCATTGGTTTTCTTGTGCTCTACCTGTTTACTATAATTGTAATACATCGATTCTTGGCTAGAACATGGCTTATTTTAGTGAGATAATGTTGTTATATACTTAATTAAAATTTGAAGGCAATGTATTACTAAATTAATACCTTACTTTCTTAATTTTTTCAGACGTTGGGATCGTGCTGAAAGCTACAGTTCCGAAAGAAGCAGATATTCCCGTGAATCAAGTAGTAGAGACTATTGGCGAAGAAGAAAACGGTCCAGATCTCGATCACGTGAACGGAGACGAGCGAGATCTCGTTCAAAAGAAAATACCCCTTCATCAAGCCATTCACATGGACGTTCGTCTACCAAAAGGAATTATCATTCTAGCGCAAGGTCGAAGGACAGTAGACGACCAAGATCACGATCGCCAGACAGGAAACGTAAAAGGACTTATATTAGAAGTGAGAGGGAGAGGTCCAACAGCAGTTCAGATTCGCATGGTGAAAGTTCTGATGAAAGGGGTACATCAGATAGGCAAGTGTCTTTAAAAAAACGTTCTAGAAAAGTCAATGCTTTGAAAAGTACCAGTAAAAGAAATAGTGACAATGAATTTGTGCCAGAATTTGACTCTGAATAACAGAAGTGGAATGCTAACATTTGAGGGGTTACATTCCTAAGCTTTATTTTGCTTTCTTCCCTTGAAGAAGATGGGTCTGTAAAGCAGACTAAAATATTGTTGGTCATATGTAATGCTTTCGTTTGTACATTTATAAAATATGCTATGTACAGTGTTCTTCATCTCAAGGTTCCATCCAAGAAAGAGAATGTATCCCATTATTTCATATGTATATATATTGATATATTGTTTGTACTCTCACTTGTTCAAATCGACTACAGGAAACGCTTTTGAAGGGTGGTTTATGTGTTGAGATTGCCATGAATTTAATTCTGGTTGGTTCGGCACAGCTTGACCTTAATAAACTAATTTCCCACTTGGTTTGACATTGTATGGCTGAGTCAAACCGTTAGCCTAGAGCTCCTCGCCCGGTTGGCCCCAGCACGGCCAGGTTCAACTTATAAGACCAAAGTCATGTCTTTCCATGCTGACCCTTACAAGCACATCTGCATCATAACATCAACACAACAAATGGCGGTCGATGAACACTACCGTTTTACTATGAGAGCTTTTCTTGACAAAAAATTGGCCCGAAGAAGAAGAGAAATCAATATGATGGCAAATTTAAATATTCTGTCACAATATAATGTAGCAGAAAATCTGAACTACGTTTTACAATAGCAATTTTGCAGTCCACTGGACAAACAAGGAAAATCTAAGGTCCTATCACTGTTTGCTCCGAAACTCAAGCTGGTTTGAAAATTTATGGACAAATAACTCTGTTGAAAGATTTAAAGAAGGATTTAAGAGTACACAAGATGAACATTATGCATATAATTTGTGTGGTTGATATGTTGCACACAATCTGGTGAAGATACGACATGTAACAGCACGACTTCAGCACAGCATTATAAAACCAAGTTGTACCACTACTTGTCATACCAATGCTAAACTACATGTCCTCAGATTCAGCTTGGCACAGCACTATGTATAAAATGGCCCCTAAGTCCTTTTCGGTTTGATGTGTGTGGCTGCGGGTGCTCAAACACAATCAAATTTTGTTGTGAGATTAAGTGATCAGTTTAATATTGATGTTCATGCTTTTATGGCTCTCAGAAACAATACATATTGCTGCTGCTGCATCCTTTGGCATTAAAGGATATATTTTATAATCTGTTCTCACAGAAGAAACAATCAAATTCAACATGCTAATTATGGAATGATATGAAGGAACTTTTGAGGATCATAAAATATGCCAAGAGTCTGCGCAGATTCTTGCAATTCAATGGAAAATTAACATTTGCATCCCTTCTTAGGGTAGGGTTCCCAATTTTTATAAGTGCTTGGCATTAACTGTATATCAAGCTTCTTATGAAAGCTACTGTTTTCTGGTCTGTCATAAAGTGTTTGATACTGCATAGGCAAAGCTCTAGCAAAGAGAATCATACTGTCTGATCTTGATGCTAAAATGGTTAAATAACTTCAGAAATTGTAGACAAAAAATACTAATTCAAGAATTACATCATGTTTTGCAATATGACTGAAAAATATTGAATATAAACAGCCTATAATATAAACATTCTTGTACTTATCAGAAACAAGAAACTAAACAGCAGAGGTTCACTAAGGGCCTTAAAACAATGCTGTCTTAGAAGGTTTTTCAGCTTATAAAATTGAGATGAATATTAGTTTATGGTTTTTCAACCTCGTCTTAACAATCTTTAGACTAAAATAACTCTAGTATGGTAATGTTTTATGCTAGTTCAGGGTGGTGAAATGATTTCACCTGGAATATCATATAAAAGAAAATACTGAATTACTTTTAATCATTATCATTTCAATGCCAGTAATTTAAGATCATAGTGTATGTAAAACCTGATACAATTTAGTTTCCACAGGTTCATGGTCAATGGAAAAACACATAGAATACTGGCAATGATAGATGTTTGCTAATTTGCAAGATGGGAGAAATATTTTTAGAAATTAGCCATTCATATCAAAGTAGGGATATGTTGACATATATACACTAAATTGTTTATTTACATACAAGTGCAATAATTATACAGCACGTCCCACCATCTTGAAGACAATCAAAATATTGTTTGTTTGGTTGATTAGCTTGTTGGCACTGACAAAAACACTGTCCTGCCTGCAATGTGATAAATCATCAAATCAATCATAATATTTATGATGAATTTTAATTGCCCTTCAAAATGAATCAGTATAAAAATCTCAAAACTGTTAATTGCTAATGAGGTTGAGGCAACAATTTGTTGGCTGCAGGTAATAGAAAGTGGGTGCTAATCTCAGGATAGTGGAAGTTTTGGTCAAGTATTATGTTAAAGATATTGTGTCATTTTGTTAGTTAATTTTGTTAGTTAGTTAGTTAGTTAGTTAGTTAGTTAGTTAGTTAGTTAGTTAGTTAGTTAGTTAGTTAGCTAGTTAGTTAGTTAGCTAGCTTATTGGTTAGTTAGTTAGCTAGTTAGTTAGTTAGCTAGTTAGTCACACTTTGTCTCCTTTGACTGCTTTGGGCACTCCTTCATTTTACATGAAGATCATCATCAAGGGATTTTAGTGGGGATGAAATGCAGCAAAATTGTATGTAGTTACTTTTACATACCTTCCATCTTTGAAATACTGTTTTAGAGTGTCACTGAAACTTTTTGAATATTTCACAAATTCTCTTTTGTTTTGTTCCAAAGTCTGTACGGATAGGAAAAACAATGCTAGGTATTACTGTGTAACATTTTTAATAATATAACCAAAGACAAATGTTTCTAATAAACACTAGCATTCTGGAGATATGAACTGATACACACTCTGTTTCACTGCATATTTTAACATGAAATGTGAATGGTTTCCTGACGTTTGAAAAGGGCTTTCAGTCATTTTTCATTAACAACACAAAACATAGAAATTTAATGTCTATGGTGTTTCATAATTTATCAATATTTTACAGTCTATAGCATGCAAAAATATATGATTTTTATATCAAAGTTAAAGGTAAAGAAGCATTCTAGTAACTAATTTCTTACCTTTCTGTATTCTCTCATCTTACCCTGAGCTTGATAAGTTTTTAAAACCTCATTTACGGAATCCAATAAAAATTTAATTGCACTTGCAATGTCCCTAAACAAAAGAGAGTGTTAAAGATGTAGCCAGATAAAATTCATCTAAAGTATATCACTAAAGTATAAAATTGTGAAGAAATATATCACTAACATTGATATCAAGACGCAACAACAATAAAAATAAAGTTGAGAACTCACTTGATTGTCTGAAGAAACTTTGAGCGATCTTGTATTTCAAGAGGGATTTTCCCTAAGATTGTTTTCAATTCTAGGTGATGAATGAAATTTATTTTTACATTATATACGAGTTGCAGGGGATTTCCAGTTCACATCAATTTTCTACTAACTAATAAAGGAGAACAAATGTTTTGAAAATTGAAGATCAGTTTGCTTTTTACACTATATACGAGTTGCAGGGTCTATGTAATAAAAAGCTCACATGAGATTAAATTTGATAGATAAATACACTCTATATAACAAGATTGCTAATTGCAATAAACATGTGCCATATAAACTGATTTATGTCAATGTTCAGACAATATTTTAGAGTTTTAATTTTAGGTCATAAAAGGTGTTTATTTAAGTGATCATAAAAGTATATACCTTGGGCCTTTTCTCCCAATTTTACAAACTCAAGCTCTTCCCTTTCTATTTGAAAATCTGTTAAAAACAAAAATATATAGATTAATGAAAAAATGAACTATGGCAATTGATTTTTAATAAGCACAGGATTTATGGCTTGGTTGATTTTCAATGATAATATATTTATAATAAAGTTAAGAAGAAAATACCTTTGGAGTTCACGGATGAGCATCTGAGCAAGATCTCACTTATATTCATTGTGAATCCCTCTAGAATAAGATATAATACTTCATCAAGTTGCCAAAACTTTTAGACTCTAAAAACATGCTGATACCAAAGCATAACTAAAATTTACTCCAGCAACTTAAAAGCACTATGTTCTGATGAGTTTTATTGTTCACCTAAATTTCCATTGGTTATGATTATTGTCACATTTTCCAGTTGACAATATGGGTCTCATTTTTAATGATTCCTCAATTATAAATGTACTATAGAGGTTTTTATTTTTTGTGAATGCTGAAATGACAGGACAATGTGGCTTTAAAACAAACATAATAGGTTTTGGACATTTAGATTTACCTGATCTCAAAATTCCTTCAAGGATTTCTTGAGTTATTCCAGGAATAGCATCTTCCGCCTGAAGCAAAAGAGGAAATCACATTCAATGCATATTAATCAATGAATTTAGTTTCAAATATGACTCAAGCATGAGAAACTAATAATTAGGTTAAGTTATTATTTCAACTTCATTGCCCTGACAGAGCAGGAAAGTGATTCCATTCGAACTTGGAGCCTTAATCTGCTTGTTCATAACATCAAATATCAACTTTAAAAGCTGCTTGAAAGTTATCAAAAATCATAAATCAAAAGTATATAGGGGAGAAGTAAATTTGAATGAAGTTCCTAAATACCCAGAACAAACTATGAACAAGCTATAGAACAAATTTAAAAGGTGGTAACATAAGCAGCATTTTTACTCCTGGTTTGAGTCCATGTAAACCTCACACCTGATATTGGCCAGTAATTTATGAAGCTGCACTGAATGTTTAATAGCTTACATCAATACTCTAAAAGTTTATGATTACAGTGCATTAAAGAAATTACTAATAAGCCTTCCCCTCTTTTTTCGTCAGTACCCCCAACAAAATTATGAAGTCCCTGCCAGGTATTTCGGATATAGCTTCACAGATTTCCCCTTGGTTCTTCCCTCATAAATCTAAGTTTTAATTGATAAAATCCTCAGATCATTTAAAGTTTAATTGGAGCAATAAAGATGTTGCTGTTTTAGGATGCTACTGCAGAGTTCTTGCTAATGGAGGAGTCAATGTCACACAGGGTGAAAAACGGCATCATGGTTTGTGGCCACATCAATAAATATTTATTCAGTTCTGTGTTTTGAACTATGATACTTAATGTTGTTATTGAAATTCAACTAAGCGAACGTTGCAGAGATGTAAGAAAGCTTTCAAAACCATCCAATGACAGAAAAAGAAGAGAAGGAGGGGCCTGGGTTGTCAGAGTCCCTCAATGATTTTAAGTTTGTGCTTTTGTTGCAATTAAAAAGGTGTGCAAGTACCATGCAGTTCATTATGGAAATAACATCTAACACAGAAAGCCAGTAATTAGTTTAATTATTCAATTACTAACTGCTTCAAATGCGGAGATGAGGTGATCTGCTGAGGCTTTGTCTACAGTTCTGACCTGGAATAAGAACAAGTCAACAATAACATTGTTTGTGATTAATTCATAATACAATTACTCAAGATTAGATTTTAAGCCCTGGTTTCACAGAAAAGCTTCTAAAATATTGCCAAAATTAAAATTCATTGGTGTAAAATGAAGTAGATTTATTTCATATTTGTCTGTCAACATTTACTTTACAGGAAGTTAACTACACAATTTGTTTTCAGACCACATAATTTCCTCAATAAAAATAAAAGGGAACTTTATTCAGCTTTAATTTATTTGCGAATAAATTGAACTCAGCTTGTATTAAAAGAATAATGATGACATCATGTTACCTGTTTCAAAGCTGGACGAATGATGGCTCGTAAAGCTAGGTTTGGGATCGGGGCAGCTTCATCTGACATGGTCGAATCAGACGAATTTTGTGCCATTTTTAATTCCGAGTCGATTCAATTAATTTTACAAACGTTCCAAAAGTGAAAGAGATGACTTGGCTTAATTAAGATACATTTGATCAGCACATAACTTGGAATCAAATACAAAATTTTCCATTATAAAACATTTTATTTTCGTATGTGTGATGCTTCTCCGCTTTCCTCCTGCTAAACCCCTGCACAGCCGCAAACGTAACACTTGACGTCGTCTCCCTGTGAACGATCAGACGTTCGCGTTGCATTGTGGTTCTGGACTCGCCTCCGCCGCTGCTCTTCAGCAAAGTGACAACAGCTCGTCAAACCTGTTTTCTGATAGACTAAACGGGTTTAAACGTCTGTATTGTTTATCCAGACCAGTCAGACCTGGTGGTGAAAGCTGATTGGTTCATAGGATAAGAGACGACCAACTTGGTCTTGGTCTAGCTCAGAGCACACTCAACTAGCACGTCTCGAACACTCACTTATATTTCCTGCTTGTTGTTCTTGTATTTCAGGCGCTTTTTGGCGAGTAAAACGCGACGAAGATTTTGAAATCAGTTTTCTAAAGGAGCTTGTTAGAGTTTGGTGGAAAAGCGGACGAAGAATGTATCTCTCCACGCAATATTCGATATCTGTGAACGAGTCACAAGAAAATGTTGGCCTTTTGACAAGTCAACAACGTGGAAATTTTTTGACCTTGAATGAGGTCCCGACTTATGGCCTGTATAATCGAAATGACTTTATGCAAAGGTGCTACAAACGAGTAAGAAAGTTGAATGACAAAGCTGCACCCCATTTGAGAAGACTTTTGTGCTTTGGTGGCGAGTCGTCAAAGAAGGGGGACTGTTTGTCAACTTTTTTCTTTATGATGGTTTTTATCTTGCCACTAATGACCTTGGCAATTTTGATTCCAAACGAATCTTTGAACGAAGTCCAAAAAGTGTCCGTAGTTGCATGCTGTCTGGTGATTTTGATTTTGCTGTCTTCGTGGCACGCCTATTCTATTTATGCCATTATCAGAAACGTTAGAATATGGAAGGACAGCTGGTTTACTATGGAGGTTGACTCTTGTCTCATTCCTATTCCAACTGGGCCAATTGGCACTGGGAGCGCTGGTGACAGATTCTTTGACATCAGAAGCAATATGAGGTATTATGACATAACAAAAGAAGGTATTCCCAATTCTCCCCTTCTTGGTATCAGAGATAAGAAAGCATTGCTAAGGAAGTTTGAAGAGCTCAAGATTACAAGAGCAAGGCTGATCCTTTACACAAGTAGATTCGTCAACGCAGTGTCAGCTGTGCCAAAAAACTTTGCCATAATTCTCTTAGTTCTCACATTAATTTGTGTTGTGATCTCAATAGTCGAGCTTTTATCTGCAACCAAAAGTATCTAAAGCTGGTATTTGGTAAACATGAATGTTCAAATGGGACCCATTGAATATCACTTCAGTAGTTTCTGGAAAAGGCTTCAGGGAGAAATCTGCATTAAGATGATTTGTTATTGGAGGTTTTTAACATGTTGATATGCTAATGACTTGTTAAAGATAATTCCTATACCTCTAAATTTACTAGATGGAAGTATGACATCAATGTGATATAGAGATAAATCTTTTTTAAGTTGTTAATGATACTTTTATGGACGGAGTTTATTAATCCAAAGCCCAAGTGATATAACCTCATTTTAGAGAACTAGATTATGTTGTTGTCAGTAAATAATACTTTAGTCATGCTTGAACATTTTCACACACCACATAGAAAGGGATTTTGTCATACAGTATTTGATAATTTGATTTCTTTACATATTTAATAATTAAGAAAAATATTTGTGTTTTGAAACAAGGTTATGAAACTATTTTTGTTTTATTCTCTCTAATTAATCGTTATGAAAGAAATTGTTATTTGCAAATCCACCACCATTAAACATTGACAAACAGTAGTTTGCCATGGTCTGACCATGCCCAGCAATACCTGCAACTCCTGACTATGAGAAATACCATGATTAGCAGATGAAGTTTCTGATTCAGTAAATTTTCATTGATGTGAATTTTTGCACAAGATAAAAATTAAAGCATCAAACAACTCTATGCTCATTAATTGATAAATCATGTTTTCCCATGATGCATCAGCACCGGCTACCCATGTTTTTCTTGGCAAAACTGTCTCTCAATGGTGAAATGATTTGGTAAAGTAAATGCCCTTTGAAGACAATTTTTCTATTTGTAATGACTGGTAAAGTTTCAAAAAGAATTTTACAACCCCCAACAATCTAACAAGCCATGTGCAACTAATGTAAAAACAGAAAAACATTTGATAGCTTGATTTATTCAAATAAGAAGAAAAATTCAGGGAAATTTTTTTGAAAACACAAGACTTTGATGATGGGGGGCTGGGTGGGGAGGGGTGGGATGGGATGAATGTGATAGATATTCCAGAGTCATTTGGTGGTTTACTGCAGGTTACCTATTCAGCAAGAAACATTTGGCTTGTTGTGTATTGACTGACTTTTTGCCATACCCAGGGCTGCAAAGAAGTGGGCAAAGATATATCCGAGAACCTGCGCTAAATAGTAAAAAAATTAAAAGATATATTTGAGAAATTATAAATGAAATTTTTCTCTTTTTTGGAAACACTTTTAATAAATATAAGCTAAGATTCAGGATCAAAATATATTTGATTCTGTATCCATCTATGCTACATCCTATGCCAATTTAATGGCATTCAAAAACAAATATAACAAAGACTTCTTTAGAATTTTAGCACTTCTATATTTGTTTATTTTAATTCCTTTTTTAATAGAAATTTTTTAATCTAGTTTTAGCATATGCATAATACGTCAGTGAGGTCAAAATTTCCATAATGGAATTTCTAAATATTCTCTCTACTTGGAGTTTGTACTGTAGAATTGCAGAGTCATGCGCTGTGAAGGAGCACTTAGCGCTTGCGCAAGCGCAACGAAGGTCCAATTCGGTCAAGGGAATTAAGAACGTTTGGAACGTTTGTAATGGCGTTCACAGAGAAGAAGATGGAAATTCCACTTATCTGCATCGTATTGTTGTCAATAGGTATTCCTTCTTTTAAGATACGCATTTTTAAAATGATGAGTTTTTCATATCCTAAGTCAAATGAACAATCATTTGGCCAGCTATCCGACAAAATCGATGGGTAGTACTGAGTGCAGGGGCATGACCCGTTGAGAAAATGGGCCTAATATGCAAACTTTACGGCTAAAACTGATATTGTTTTGTAGCTAGTGTTTCAGGCCTTCTCCCTAGTCAAACCTTATTCATGTTGTAATAACATAAAAAGCTGCCAAGATAGTAATTCGTGATTATTAGGAGCTCGATTTTGATATCATACCATCCTAAAATTGATAATCTAAAGTTCCTTACCCTCACTTTTGTTTGTGTATAGAATTTATATTAAGCCAGTAAGCGAAACCGTAACAAGCACAAGGGATCTACTGTAAGGTATTTAATTGAAAATAGCAGAATACATAGAAATAGCCAACTTTCAGATTGCAGGCTGAAATATTTCAGGAACATGTCACTATAAAATTGAGAAAAAGAAGAAATTTCTCAAAATAATTATTTATGTAAATGATCAAATTTCAACATTGTTTAAATGCTTTCTATTTAACTACAAGGAAACTCTCCATAACAATATAGACAATATCCTCATTAGAATGGAAGGCTTGACTAATTGTAAACATAACTATCTTGCCCAATGAACATCTAAACTCTCTCATCAAAAAAGGCTCCACAAGTAATTTTTTTTCAAATAGTTACCCCTCAATTGAACTCATTGGTTCTTGCCTTTGGTAGTTCCTTGTTTCATTATTGGTGCTTTTATTGATTCATCTTTTTTGTATATATATATTTCTTTGTCAAATTTTTCAGGGTTTTGTGTGGAAGGTAGTTTGCTTGGTAAATTTGTGCAGAACAAGGTGAGTTAATTGTAATTTGAATATCTTTCAAATATGAAATAGGTATTTGTCCTTTGTTCATTAATGGCAAAAATCCAAAAAAATGCACACATGACAACTAAAATGACATTTCATGTCAAAGAAATGTCCACCCTTTAAATTTACACAGAGAAATAGTATCTTGAAAATCCTAGCAAAATAGTCTACACACTTTGAGCTGATGATTCATGAAACCAGAAAGATGCATTTAATTTTTTAATTGAAAATATACACAATTCACCTTCAACTGCTTCTAATCTACTGCAGTATATATTTAGATTTAGTTTGCGCATGAAAATGATGAGTTAGTAGCTAAAATAACAGCTCATCTTCCAGGAGGCTGTGTCTTAATTTGTTAAGTCATTCCAGAATCGAATGTTCTTTCACTTTAATTACTTTTAAATGAAACAAAAGGAACTGCCTTGCTTTATCAGCATGAGTCATTGGATGAATTGATAGTGCCATTGGTAATATGAACATTAAACAGTCAGTCTTGGTTAAATCCCAAGATGCTTTGTAGTGAACAATTTGCTTATGTGCACTATGGTATTTCTATCATTTACACATTTCTACCTCCTTTCATCAGGGATGATGCTTAACCAGCAATAAATTTGTAAAACGTTTAAGAAGTTGTGTAAACCTTTATCTGTACTTTCACCAAAATACCTCTGTTGTACAACAATGACTATTACTTGATTTATATTTTTGTCACATAAATTTAGACTCAAAAATAAAAAATAAAATGATCAAGCTTTTAATTTAGGACAGCAAAAATGTCAGTTCCTTTTATATATACTTTGTTGACTGTGAAGTTTTATTATAGCTTTAGAAGTGGTCAAGAAGGATCAATAAGAGTTTCAATTTCAACATGTTATCATCAATAAAAATGTCCATGTACTGATTGAAATGTTGTGCTAGTTATGCTGTATGATATTACAACTTTTGTAGCCTCCAAGTGATGAATCTGTACTCAGCATCCTTAACAAGCCTACTTCTGTGATGTTTACAAGGGATCCAAAGCCACTTCCAAGCACTGAAATCACAAGTATTCTTTCCCTTGCTCTTGGGTTTTCTACTCCCAAGGTAAGATTGTATCTTATTTGAAATGTTGAAAAATATGTTATTTTAACCTGTGTCTTACTGTGTAAAGGCAAATATCTCTTATATAGAAAGCATTGAGAATAAAAGATTGACAGTTTCCTTGAATACGATTGACTAAAAGTAAATGTTTGGTAAAAGTAATCAAAAAAATTGCTTTTCCTCTGACCAAGTGCCATTTTGCTAGTAAATGTCTTTTAGTTCTGGGCTTACATTGTTCATCTGGAAAGTGGGTAGTTTTGCTATTACACTTTGAAAATAGAGCAGAATGAAAGAATAACAAACTACAATCCTTGCCAAAAATAACTGGAACGCCTTCCCATTGCAGCATGCAAATAAACAAAGCAAGTCTAAAACTATCTTACCAAAATATCACTGCCGCTTCAAAAATTTTGAACCCCCTCCCCCCGTACAATGTTGATTTGTTTTTTCAATACTTTCATACAGCTTCCAGTGAAAATTTTTCATCTTCAGCGTCAAAACAGCTGAATTGAACAATATTGTAATGAGGGGTAGGGGGGGGGGGATTTTTCAAAAAAAGCTTCAGCTTTGCACAAGTGTTCCAACAATTTTGGCAAGGATTGAGTGAGGAAAAGAAAAAAACCAGAATTAGCTGAATGCACACTACAAATCATGTTAGGTTGTTGCAATCACATTCCATGATTTCAAAAGAATAACATGAACATCCTTTGCTTTATGTGCCTTAGGTCTGCAAAGGCTTCTAGTTAATATGGTTAGAAGGAAAATTACCTTAATAAGCTTAGCCCAGGGAAGCAGTTTGAGGCAGGCTATAACCCACATGTGTCTCAGTGCCTTCCTAGACCACTTGAAAAAGGAGACCAATGGCTTACCTCTCCACCAATGTTTAATTCAACCCGATACCTCTGATTTTTGTTAAACAGTAAATAGACCTATTAAACAGTAATTAGAATCTGATTTTAGTTTTTAAAACCCTCTTGTCTTGAATGTTTTGTCTCTACTTTCTAAGATAATGCATTGACTCATGCACTAGATTCAGACTTAGAGAGTCATTTGCTACTTTTCACTAAATCACCTAGATTAAGCACATTCATTTTCAGAAGGTTAAGAAATAACCTATACTTTTGTAATAGGCAGTTTTCTTGCATTGTGCCTCTAGGAGATTGAGTGGAGAGGGCTGCTCTCAGGAAACCCTTTCAGTAGACCAGATGCTGTTGTCCTGTTCACTGTTGATTCAGTTCAAAAAGGTATGTATGGATTTATGTTTTTTGATGTTATGCCTCTTTTGCTGGACTTCTATTATCATAATAAAACTTGTGATAAGAATTATATATATGGCATATGCTCTTTAGAAGGTCTGATAGGGAGTTTCTTGGGTGCAAAAAATTCCCCCTTTGACCCAAGTTCTGCTAATTGGGATTATCTGGTATATTACCTTCAAAATTAAAAAAAATTGAAGGAAATGTTCACCAAAAATTAGCTCAAAATAATGAGAGGTTGCCCCCCTGGATTCCACTAGAGCATCAGGTTGAGCCCTTATGGAAGGGAAGTTTTCATCGTGCACTTCAGCACCCTTCTAACTTGCTCAAAAGGGAAGTTTAATATTCCCCTTTGTATTTAATTGCTCAGTGTTCTTACATCATTTAAAAAATTAAGAATGGTTTGCATTTTGATTTGGCAAATAACAGTCATTATGTCCTTCTCAATAGTCATTCTGTCATTATGTCATTTTGACAATAGCACTAAGCTAATTAAGGTAATTTATTCAAAAGTCTAATTGCTAAAAGCCTAAATTTTGAATAAAAATAAAAGTGATTTGAGTACTGAAATTATGATATCAAGGTTACAATATCAAGGTTATGATACAAAGGTAATGATATCAAGATTAGTTTGCCATTATTTCATGATTTTTCCCATACAATCTATGACTTAAGAAGAGCTTGCAATAGAGCGATAACGTAAGGTCAATTTTATTAAGGCATTTTTATTTTCTTGAAATAATGGTATGCCCTTTTTCAGGTGTAGATCTTAACATTCATGCTTCAGAAAGGTTTCCAGTTAAAGTTAGTGTAAGTGCATTATTCCTTATTTTTCTGTGCCATTCATTGGCAATAAGTACAAAGTAATGAGGAAATAGAAGGAATATTTGTTGAAAAATTTGCTTGAAAAATTGTAATTTGATTCAAACATAAGAAGGGTTTGTGGCCACAGATTAGTACAAACATTGGGCCTACCAGAGGCGCTATATTCCATGTTTGAAGCTATTGATTGTCTGCTTGTAAATCTAATTTCTGCTTACCTGTTGATGATTTTCTGTTATTTCATTCTCTGCAGGCTGCTTCAGATGAACAATGTTCTAAGTAGCTTGCAAATCCCAACTATGACATACTTTCCTTGCTTTTGCAGTCTCAAATAAATCCTAGTGTGTTAAATATAAGAATATTAATGATAAAGAAAATGTTCATCATGCTTTTAACATTTTAAATTGCTGTTAGAAAAAACGCTGTTATTCTATTACCAAATCTATTTATCACTGGCTGTTTTCTTTTTACCAGATAGCATTGATCAGACTGCTTACATTTTGTAGGAAGAAGATGCTTCAAGAACAGAAATGTTGTCTTTGTCACATCAAAAGACTCTGTCTAGCCATCTATCCGACATTTATGATGGCAAATCGTATACACTTTCAATATCAGCTGATGAAGATGTAAGTTAATGACATTTAGTCAAATTCTGACCACTTTAGACAGCCTTATCATACTTCTCAGTTATTTCAAGTTCAATTTTGATTTTGAAATTCCAAAAGAAACATACAAATTCCATTTAACTAAAACAACAAAATGATAATTAAAAACAGTTTACAAGGCCATAAAACTAAATTTGAAGGGAATTTGTAAGTCAGAAATTTCTTAAGGTGAAGCTCTTTCAATACATAAACTAATCAAGGCTGTTAGAAAAAACGCTGTTATTCTATTACCAAATCTATTTATCACTGGCTGTTTTCTTTTTACCAGATAGCATTGATCAGACTGCTTACATTTTGTAGGAAGAAGATGCTTCAAGAACAGAAATGTTGTCTTTGTCACATCAAAAGACTCTGTCTAGCCATCTATCCGACATTTATGATGGCAAATCGTATACACTTTCAATATCAGCTGATGAAGATGTAAGTTAATGACATTTAGTCAAATTCTGACCACTTTAGACAGCCTTATCATACTTCTCAGTTATTTCAAGTTCAATTTTGATTTTGAAATTCCAAAAGAAACATACAAATTCCATTTAACTAAAACAACAAAATGATAATTAAAAACAGTTTACAAGGCCATAAAACTAAATTTGAAGGGAATTTGTAAGTCAGAAATTTCTTAAGGTGAAGCTCTTTCAATACATAAACTAATCAAGGCGAGAGCACCCTCTTTAGATTTCAAAATAATGTTTTTCAATGTTTTCTGCTCATATATTTAGAATGATTTTCATTCTTAATTTTATATTTGATATTATTAAATGTTTTTTTTGCCACTTAGCAAGATAATTTTGCCCTACCATTTTAGCATTGCTTTTGTTTATAACATACATCGTTTATTTTTAAACATACCGCACATCAGCGTCAAGATATCGCTAGATAAAACCATATTAGTTCTTGTTCAAGCACATGTATTTAACCATGCCCTTGTTGTTTTTGGTAAAATCTGTCGTCATGCAAGAAAATTATAGTCTTTGCTGTTTCCTACGAGATATTTCATGTATGATGGCATTTTTAGAATTAAATCTCTGTAGGAAAGGAGAAAATTTTCAGCTTTTTGTATGCTCAATTAGAAAAATTGACAGGGTAGCTGGTGAATTATAGACTAAATATTTATTTGGGTAGCAATAAAAGGTAGTCTTGTCCTCAGTCGTACAATGCAGCTTGAAAGTGCTCTTGGCAGATATAGTTGAAAACTGTAAAATTAAGAAAATGTTTGTGTGATTTTGTTAACATACAGATATTACATTTTTTCCTTGCATTTCAACCCAACCAATTTTTGTCAAACGGCTGTGCATGCAGTGGCCAATCGTATTTCATCAGCGGAGCCCTCAATATTGAGGTTGCTAATTAACCTATGTAAATGTAAATGTATATACTGTTTTTTATTTAGCTTGCTGCTGCTGGCTATAGTGATGGTGAAAAAAGTCAAACAGTAGTTTGGAACAAAAAGGTATTTTGTTTTGTGTTTGTTGCTGTATTTAAAGAAGACTTTATCTGACTAGACAGTTGCAGCAATCAAATTTTGTATCCCATTTAAAGTTCTTCCATAGTTTAATTTAACCAATCAATAAAAGCTATTAATCATTTAACTTCTAGCAGCAAGTATTCAGGCCATAGTTTTGTTCTTTTTTCCAAGCTATATCGAGCTTGGTTAATCTCTTTATTTAAACATGATTGTATTTTTACTCTGTTTAATGTGGAATTGAATAATTTGAATGCTGGAGATCAGCCTAGACATTTTGAATTTTTCGTAACATATATACATTAATTGTTGAAAGCAGCCAAATTTCATGTACATCTTCTTAGAATATAATCGTGAATTAAATGGTTTTTTCTCAGGAAAATGCCTGGGTTATGCTGGATTCTAAAAGTCCCAAAGGAGAGGTCATTTACACCAAGGAACAGGTAAACGGCTTGTCAAAGCAAACTTTGTCGTTTTGAACTGACCGAAGCATACTTAAGCAACGTTATATAGACGAATTTTAGAGACACATCTGTAGCTTTAATGTTAAGTTGTAATTCCAACGATTGTTCCCAAGCAAAATATCACGTATTTTGTCAAGATTTTAGATTTTTACACTTTACTGACACCCACTCAAGTTTGGCAATTTCAGTTTCAAGAACAATCCCCTTTTTCATCTTCTTAACAGCTTCTTTCTTGATTCCTCTACATTGTCAGCTAACTTTCCTGTTCATAAGGAGGCTCCTTACCCCATCACTGTTGACTTGAAGATCTTTTATGTCTTAACAACGTTTTATAGATCATCCTGCTTGATTTGTGCCTATTCGGTATTGTATAGTGCAAGGGAATCTGTTTACACTTTCCATAACTTCTTCAAATGAACTTAGTTTTCAAATTAACATCGTTCCTTGTTCTGTTTTATGTAGTCTTTAACACATTTTTAAGGAATTGTGATATTCTTTTTTAGCTTTTGAATGAGATAGACTCCATTTTCAATAAAGATGGTATGTAGTCTTTTGTTATTCCTTCAATTCAAAGTCCAAAGAAGATCACCCCTGGGTACCACCCTACAAATAATTTCCATTAGATTTTCTGCCTCTCATTTTGTAAGATATCTTTTAATCCAATCCAAGAACGTTCCTATTTTGAGGAATAATGGGCTTGATTTTTCTTATTTTTTATATGCAGTTAAGATCTGTTTACTAAGAAAAATAATATTCATGATTTCGCTCTGTAGCATCAATTGCTTGAAACAGTATTCTACTTAATATGAAAAAAATACTTATTTGAATATCATTTCATCATTTTCTTTAAAGGTAGCTCCAAACATTTTTGCAAAGCTTGTAAAACAGAATTGTCACTAAATGATTCACAAAGTGTTAATCAAATTATTATCCCATTTATAGGAATTAGATATAATGCTAAAAAGGAGCAACTGGTTGTCAAAGTGAAAACTGCTGAAGTTCATTTTGATTTAAAATCTGAGGTAAGTTTCCTCGTGTGCATGCAAAATTCATTTTTTGACTTTTACGTAGGTAGTTGCTCAATAATTGCATGAAGCGTGAGATTTGCAACTGAGTATGGACATGCGTTGTATGACAAACATGTGTTGTGGTTTTTTTTAGTATGTCGTGAAGTGATTTCTGTATGTCGTGGCTGTTCGTGGAGTGGCTTCTGTGTGTCGTGGAGTGTTCTGTGAAATGGCTTCGGTATGTCATGGAGTGGCTTTTGTATCCAGTGACGTGGCTTCTGTGTGTCGTGGAGTGGCTTCTGTGTGTCGTGGAGTTGCTTCTGTGTGTTGTGGAGTGGCTTCTGTATGTCGTGAAATGGCTTCGGTATGTCATGGAGTGGCTTTTGTATCCAGTGACGTGGCTTCTGTGTGTCGTGGAGTGGCTTCTGTGTGTCGTGGAGTTGCTTCTGTGTGTTGTGGAGTGGCTTCTGTGTGTTGTGGAGTGGTTTTTTGTGTCATGGAGTGGCTTTTGTATATCGTGGAGTGGTTTTTGTGTGTCATGACATGGCTTCTGTGTGTCGTGGGGTGGCTTCTGTATGTCATGGAGTGGCTTCTGTGTGTTGTAGAGCGGCTTCTGTGTGATGTAGAGTGGCTTCTTTGTGTTGTAGAGTGGCTTTTGTTTGTCGTGGAGTGGCTTCTGTGTGTCGTGGGGTGGCTTCTGTGTGTCATGGATTGGTCAAGTTCGATACCTCATAAGAGTCATTGATTCTGTCAATTATTATGAAATGACTGGATTGTGTATTTCATGTTTTCTTCTAGGCTGATTTCCTCTTCTTTTCTGAATTGGCAGTGACAAAAATTCTTCTTAATAAGGTGAGTTAATCCTCTAGGTATTAGCTGCCCAGGTTGTGCATTTCTCACTTAAACTGCGTCAGAGAGACTTTTCATTCTTACGTTGTGGCAATAACTGCCTAACCCATATTTTTAGGTTGGTTTCTCTTTTTTATTTCCTTAAAACCGGGGTTTATTTGAAAATTTATTGTCTTTAGACAACTGCTTTTAGAAATGAGATTGCAATCTTAGTGCCGCCACTGAATAACAGTAAATGACTTTTAGGTTGCAGTTAAACACGATGTAGTCGGGGACAGAATTCCTGATGTCTTCATGATTGGATTTTCAAGCCTCAAGGTTTGTTTGATATATGAAAGTGGTCGCTGTCTCATTTAGAATTCCAAATACATTTTTGAAGGGATCTCCTTAAAGATGCCGTATTCTTTACGTAACGTGACGTAAGAACCTTTCATGATGTGACGGTTGTCAATAGCCGCACAATAATCTTGTGTCTACTCGCAATCACCGTAAGTATTATCGGTTAAGAAAACGGGAGAACGTTTATTTTAGTTTATATTCCTATAGTTCCGATTCTTCATAGTCACAATGACGCATATTAAAAAGTCACAATGGAAAATTGTTGTTAGAGGTAACTTATTTTCGATTCAGGAGCTTCAAAGGACATATGGTTTGAACTCGCCTCAAGTTAAAGCGGCAATTCTGATTCTGGAGAAAATCATTCCTGAAGTAAGTAAAATAGCCACGTATTGTCTCTATCAACCCAAAAGCTATGACTTATGAGAGTGATTCTTTAAGTATCTTTGGTGATGCAATCTTTGAAGAGGCGCATTTCCAAATATTGGAAAAAACGCCAAGATTAGGCCACGTTAACACCAGCCTGGGTTTGCTGCTACCCGCCTTATAGGGTGGCCCGTATACGGTCAAATATCTTCAAATGTTTACATGATAACTGCAGCCAACCCGGGTCAACCTGCCTTGCAGGGTAGCCTTCTTCTAAAGTTTTCTAATGTGATGTCGGGTCAGCTATAGTTTTTTCCTTGATAAAGTATTATTTCATGTTCCTTCTTTAGCTCACAGAAAAACTTGTCAAGGCTTACAATGGCAATATTTTGGCTGCTCAGCTCACGTTGAAGACGTCAAATCAGTAAGCACGCAATCATAATTGTCAGAAACTCATATACTCACAAACATAACTCATACATACCTTGTTTTTATTTTTAAGGAAAATGCACAAGGAATTTTCATGCCTTGCGAACAATGCGTAGAAACAGCATTTTTCATTACATTGAAGTTGTGAAGATCCTGGATAAAGTATCAAGCATTATATTTCTATTTAAAACAAAAATTGTACAGAAAATATGTAAATAAAACTTAATGAAAGTTATTGTTTACCGGTCGCTCATAAAGTCCTCGATGTCGTATAGGCAGAGCTGTACATGCTTTTGGTTTATAGAACAGGACAGTTCTTAGTTGCTACTTTTAATGCGATCATCAGGTAAACACTGACATATGAAGTATGCACCTTGCTTCGCCGAATCTACGTGCAAGTCTTTATATTAAGGCTTTTCAAGTTTCTTTTGTTATGTAGAATTCCTTTATTTTTCGCATCTGACTATACTATTTGCTTTGTAAGGGATGCTGTTTCAGAGAGTGGTGAACACAAAGGAATTTATGACAAAGTCAAGACACATTTAGGACAGAACGGGATTGAAGATTTTTACATTCGCTTTCAAGAACTCCATGTTGCCAATGAAATTGTAAGTTGTTGATTTCATTTTGCTTTACAATTAGATTTGGAAGCTTGTTCTCGGTAGGCATTCAGATTTAAAGCCTATCCTACTCAACAATCAAAATTCTACCTGTACCCACCCTTTCCAAGTCTCCTTGCCAAAGTCGCTAACACTCTCCGACAACCCACCTCTCCTTCCATAAGCTTGTTAACCTTGGAAAGCTTTAGCCACGGCTTACCACCTTAAGACGTCTTAAGACTCCTATAACCTGTTGTTTTTTCAAAACTAAAATAAACAAACTTGGTCTCCCAATCTTTTCCCTTTATCCGGCTTTGCTAATTTTTTTCTCTTCATAAAAGATTGCATTATACACTAAAAAAATAAATTTCTGTTTACATTACAATGCAACCATTATTTTAATTTATTTAAAGCTCTTTGATGCTCTTGATTTATCCATATTTTTGTATTAGATTATCGAAAGTAATGCTTGATTTCATCCTAATACAATGTATATACAAGTTTTGCGATAAATATATATACTCTATTTTGAATTTTTTTTTTAGGAAAATCACGCACGCCAGTCCCTTTGCAAGCAAATGGCAAGTCTTGTCTCCGGATTCGGTGGTAATATGAATGTAAGTACTGTTTCGTCAATGGGGAATTTTTGTACTGGATGGGGCGACATGTAAGGACCTTCGAAAGTGCGTGGTCAAGCAACATCTTATCGTAAGCCATCGGGGGTATGGTTCTTGGCTTTCTGCATCAGAAGCTATGCATTCTACATACTCATTAGCACGTTTTTCAACAAAAGGAACAATTGGAATGACATTCTGCAGGTCCTCCGTATCATGTGGTTCTGCAATTTAACCTATCAAACATTTAATTGCAAAACCTCATCTCCAAGTTACTAGGGTATTTTTTTTAGCGAATGAGCACAATCTTCACTGGTTTTTTTATATTTATTCGTCTTGATACAAAAGGCTATGCTTTTGTAATGTTTATGTCTTTCCATGTTAGTTACTTAGTTTGTTTGTCAACTTTTTTTCTAGTTTAAATGTGCTAATGAGGATGACAACCGTCGTTTGACAAGAAGATCTTTATTGGCCAAGGTTGGTTGCATTTCATTTTATGAGAAATTTATGCCAGACACGTCATCTCATTGATAATGCACTCTGGAAATCAGCATAAAAGATTTTATTTTGATTGATCCATTTCAGCCAACTATTTGCATCTAGTGCAAACTATCAATTTCCCAATGTCAGGCTACAGATATTCATATAAAATAAATTCT
This sequence comes from Rhopilema esculentum, assembly GCF_013076305.1. Next base: position 7,328,216 of record NW_027019322.1, read on the forward strand.
TATTGAAAATGTGTGTATCAAAAACAGTGCCTTCTTGATCTAGGCCATCTCAGAAAAATTTAGTATAACTGTGACCATCAAATCTGGCTATTCAATTGAAGGAAGTCTCATGCATAATTGAAGCTGTTTTCGTCTATTGGATAATAGTCGAAATTGTTGCCCATTTATTGAACGAAATTTTCAAATGAATTCCACGCCAATATGAAATAACATTGTATTAGCTTGACCTGCTTTCCTGTACTTATTCATTGCATAGTAACACCTGCCTTAAGGGTCAGAGAAGGGAAGCACGTATTTTTTTTCCTTGTCACCTTTTCATCGATGAGACAGATCATCATCTATTTTCAAATTCTAGCTGGTTGTCGAAAAGCCAAGGCATTTTGTCAATACATATTTTTTATTGTAGCCTTGAGTGGAAGGTATCTTCGATCATATTTTTGTTTTTTTTAGATGGTATCTGGAGATCAAAATACAATCCAATTGGCATCGTTATACAACAAGAATTTTCCTGTCATTTTCAACTTGTGGTTTTGGTTAATGGTTGTTCTGTTCCTGAGTGTTTACGCCATCTCACTTGTAATGTGGTACATGGATCCTGGAAGAGACAGCATAATTTATCGCATGACAAGCCAAAGAGTTAAAAATGACTGATCAGTTATTAAATATGACGTCACTTTGATTGTCCTCATTACTTGATGCTTTATTTTAGAATGTCCTTTTCTTTGTACTCCCAATCGTTTGTTTTCGAATGAATAAAAACATTATTGAAAGATCAAGTTGCTTTCTGCTAGATACTTCGTTGGACAGTGATCTGTCCTACTCTCATTGCCTAGAGTTCAGAAAACCAAGTGAGGCTTGGGTCGTTTAGGAAGGTTTTTTGGTGATAGTATGGTTTACTGTACAGCCTTTCTAAACTAAATTATCAATATCACATGTGATTTCTTTCGCACAAAGGTGCTATTTCGAAATGCAGCTACTTTTTGGGCATCTAACTGTATCTCGGAGATATTGCTCATTCTGAGTTTTTAAAACCTGGACCTTGGAAAAATGATTCTTTTCGAAAATTTGTTTTCATATAATTTGCAGATATGCACTCCAACTTTGGTGTACCTTTACGGACACCCTAACCTTGGAGCAATGTTCGGTTCGTAAAGGTCCTTCTTAGCAAGTTCTTTTAAACAAATTAAAAGGGCACGCCAATACAATTAATCGACGAAAGTTTACTCTAAAAGAACGATTTCAAAAATAGAAATATAGATTTGTCTTTCATAACATACTGTTTTGCCATATCTTGATACGTGTTTACCATACCAGATGAAATGTTGATGACTCCAAATCGTAGCTGTGCCGCCTCTGGAAAAAGCTAAAGACGATTGGATGAGCATCCCTAAATGAGAATATGATAAGGTGGAAATCTGACGTCTTCCTGGCCTGTTCTTGTCACTCTCTCATTTTCTCTCGATTAAAGAAACGATTGGTCTGCGCGCGTTATAGATATTTGAGGCTCACACGATCAGCTTGCGAATCTTCGAAGTCTGCAGCTTAACAGTAAATGGGTATAAGTTGATTATTTAAATCAGTTTCCGACAGGCATATCCACACACGGTGTGAAAGACTTGAAGTAAGTCTACACATAGAGACGGGTAATATTTACAAAGATGCTTATACATTACTCGCTAAGTGAGACCAGCGATCCATTTTGGGCTACCCTTGCAATTGCTTTCTGCTTATTCAACACAACGCCACTTCTGCAGGCCAATGTTCCTGTTTCAGCAGGCCAATTCTCTACTTAGTAACAATCTTGTGCAACAAGCCCAGCAAGGATTTTTTAACGGGGGATAGCAGGTAAATATAAGAGGGAGGGGAAAGAAAATCTGTCTTGGATTTTTAGGGGATTGTCCAAAATTATTATCATGTCGTGCTGAAGAGGGAAGTTAAAGATCAAAATGCGAAGTCAGGGACAAAAAATCTTGGATTGCGGGCAATGTGGGGAAGTTTAACTAGTTCTGGGTCATAAGATTTTTCGAAGGGGGACTTCTTTGTCAGGAAAATTCTCGTCGTGGACGGTTTTCCCGGGGCTTGTAACACATGCAATGCAAGGACCGAGATACCGGAGGGCCCCCCAAAAAACTTAAAAATAAAGTAGTAGTATAAATAAAGTAATTTTATCTCGTAAAATATGGCTGTTTTACACTTTTTTATCAGGGCTGCCCCCCCCTCCCCCAACAAAAAGTTGTATCTTGGTCTTTGTACACAGGCGTGATTTCATCGCATTGCCCATTTTATAACCATTACGCAGGCATTTTTGTGAAGCCTCGTTTAGAGGCAGATTTAGTTTGCGGAAAGAACAAAAAAAGGCCTAGGTAGCAACTGTTTAATTGGCGGGAGACTCAATACTTTCATAGCGACTACGAAATGGCCTGAAGTAACATCATTTTTTATCAGTGGAGTGAGGAAAACTTTGCAAAAATGAGGCTACGTCGCTTTCTACTTAGATATTACCCGCCAGGTAAGTAAAATAGTAACAAGATAGATGGCATCATGTTACTATTTTTGGAAGTAAACGAAATAGAAAAGAAATTTCGATGTTTGTAGTTCTTAAATAACTTCTTGCTTCCTTCACAGCTTAGCAGATTTATAATTAAAACCCGAGAAACGTGAATACAAATTGGAAATTACGATGACGGTGAAATGTAGTTCTGAAAACTAGGGCTGGTTGTGTTTACTTGTTTTTTAGGATTCTTTCATAATATAGGCAGACCTGTAGAGTTTCAGTTTTGAAAATGAGTGAGTTTTTTGAAAAGAAAGGGTCGTCATTGGAGGGGTCTTGTAGAACGATTCCTGACCGACACACAAGCAAAGCAAAGTAGGGTCACAGGGCGTACAAACTCAAACTCAAAACATTTCATTCACAGCAATAATTAACTACTACATTTCTATTTAATACTTGAACCACAAATAACAATTATTTTTTACAAAAAAGAAAAACTACATACAGGAGACAGTTCGAAGTTTGGTATGTTTGCTGTCAGACATATGAAAAGAACTCACAAGGAGCTATCTAGGTCATATGCCCGATTGGACGTGTATAGGTGTAGGTGATCGATTTCAAAAAAAGAATGTGAATTAAAAATAAAAGGGAGGAATATCAAGATAATATAGGGTTAGTATAATAAGAGATGTTAATTGGTTATACTAAAAACACAATAGTGAGATGCATGGTGGTAATATATGTTTAATGATAATGTTCATAATTGGGTTCAAATAAGTATATCAATTCGACTTTAAAATATAACTTTTCAGGTTTTTGATGAAAGATGACTTATTCGGTAACTTTTTAATTTGCAATGGCAGGGAATTCCAAATTTTGACTCCTTCATATACAATTGACTTTTGTTTGTAATTTGTCAAGACCAAAGGGAAAGAGGAGTTGTCATTTGAAGACTGTCTTGTTTCATGCTGATGACGTTATATTTGTTTTAATGAACAGGTTGTTGAATAGGTCAATACCGCTTTCATGATAAATATCAAACATGAATTTAGCAACTTCAAGTTTATACATGTTATCAATGTTGAGAAGATTATGTAGCCCCAGAAACTTATGGGCGTTTATGGGCATAGCCCCAGAAACTTTTTTATTTGCCACGCCCTCTAGTTCTTCAGAAACACCTTTTTAGCAGGGACCGCAGAAGCGGCAGGGGGACCAAGGGGGCTTTGTTTTTTGCCATTTTATTTTGTTTTTATTGAAAAAGAATTTATAACAGTACATAATCATGAAATAATTTAATCTGGTGCATTTGCGCTGCGCAATTGATTGCAAAAGTGCATAGCACTGTGGACCAGAAATGCAGAGGAAGGAATGTATGTATGAGCAAGCGGAGCTTCATAGTGTAACTGATATCCCAAATAGTCGCAATAGAGCTAACCTGCTATTCATGTAGGCTTGCCAATAAATGTAACATCACTTAACCTGTGCAGATTTGCTGTTATCTAGTCATCTTATTATCTAGTCGCTGTTATCGTGCCAACATGCCTTGTTAAGAAAGAGAGATTTTGCTAGGATTTGAAATAAAAATTGAATGAATTAAATAAACCAAGAAGTTTGTTGCAAAATGCGTGAGAATCCTGCTTCGATGCATGTGAGCGTGAGAAAGGACCAATATGGGTGTGTCTCGCGCAAAATGTGTGTGACTTGGTAGGTCTGTATAGGTACGAAATCGGTGACAACCCTTTCTTGGTATCAACATTTGCAGGTGCACGTGCTATCATATTTAATGATTTCTTCATGCATCTTTATGTAACTTAGCTTTGATTAAAGGCAACACTTTAATGAATTTGCAGTAGGTTGAGGGATTTGTGGGAGTCATTCCTTTCCCTTTTTTAAGACGCAAAGCATTTTCATTCTTGGTTATAAGAGAGGTAAACCATATTATTCTTTATTTTCACAATAAAAAGCTTGTTTAAACCATGGAGGTCTTGATTTTTAATAACAATTCTGAAAATAGAGACACTTTTCTTTGAGGATCTCTTGGATTTGTGGCTATTTTTTTAGACTCATATTGGGAACATAAACATTTTTTTGGAAAGAACCCTAACCTCCTGCTTATTACAACCTTCCTTGTTGAAGGTTTTTAGTAATGATTCTGAGAAAAGAGACTCCCCTTGGATCTCTTCTGGATTTGGGGTTATTGATTCAGACAAACGTTGTAAGCTTAACCCTGGTTTTGGAAAGAGCTCTAACGACCTGCATATTCCTCTAATCTTCCTTATTCAAGACCCTTGAGTAGTATTTATTGTGATTTTCTAAGTTATCACATTTTCCTGCTTATAGGAAAATGTAGAGAGATGGTGATTGCTTTCTATCTTTGCTTCCATTGTAAGGTGTAAATATAATTTCTGCTGAATTGTAGTATAGGGTCACAGTATTAAAAATATAACTCGAGAACTTTTCTCAAAGGTAACAGTCATGAAATAACTATATATAAAACCTAGAATTTCTGCAATATTCCTGTCTGACTTGTATATTTCTTTAGGTTCAGGTCTAGGCTAAAAAGCTAATAAACATTTTACAGTTTGCAACTTGTTTAGACATAAGGGCAGCAAAGTCAGACAAAGTCTCACATATTTTGTGTGAGAAACACACATTTCAGTCTTTATTGCACATGTGAAGCAGAATTCTCAGGCATTCTGCTTCAAAACCCTCTTTTTTAACAAGACGTAGCAGCGATAAGATAACTAGAACTAGATGACTAGATAACAGCGAAGCTGCATGGGTTCAGTGATGTAACATTAATCAGCCAGCTGGTTGGATATGATTGTTTCTGCCTTGCCTACATGAATAGCAGCTCTATTGCGACTGTGACTATGACTGTAACAGTAAATTGATTGGAAATGTACAGCAAGAGCATAATCCCCCTTTAAGTCAGAGTTTCACTATAGCGGATTGTTATCAGAATGGGGCAGAACAGAGTAACTTTTTCCAGTTCTTGTTTATGTACTGTTGTAAATTCTTTCTCAATGAAAACTGTATTAAATGGTGAAAACAACCCTGAATATTTAGAAATAGAGAAAAGTGTCAAAGCATATCCATCCAAATGCTACTTCATGTAATCATTTGGGGCAGAATGAAATCTAAACACGAAAATGTTTGGCCGATTGTCATTGGGTGCAAACTCCAAAAGCCAGCCAATTTTCTCAAAAATTGCCATTGCTCACTAATGATCAAACTGTTTCAAAATATAAAGCAATAAGGAATTGCTAGGTTTCAAAGTGCAGTATAATGTATAATGGATTTAATTTTGAAATCTCTGGAAAATTGATAAAATAAAATTGAAGAAAAAAGAATTGGTTTGATATTTCCAACCATTATGCACTGGGTCATATATTTATGAACTGTTTCCACAAATTTAAAATTTTTAAAATCTATATAGAGTAAGAACTGTATCCACATGTATAGAAGGAATTATCAATACTTATTTAATTGAGTCTTTGATTATTTCTTTAATTCAATTATGATTTAATTGTGTCTTTAAAGAAAACTTCAGTCTTCAAGTTTTTAGTGACTTCAAACTAGAACCTGTATTTTAAGTCCACTGTGGAAATATTCATGGACACTTTTAGATAAAAATGGTTCATTTATTACATTAACTAGAGTAACCAAAATTGAGTTTTTTTATCTCCCAGTGATGATCTCTAAGAAATATTATCTAAATACATTATTTTTATTCTTGATAAAATTTTCAATTTCTGCAGGTATTATCCTTGAATATGAACAGTCAAAGACATTGAAAACAAAGTCAATTGACCTTTTGGATTTGAAACCAGAGTAAGTTGAATATATCTAACTGAAAAATATGTCAGAGTAGATCTAGAGTAGAGTAAATTCTGGCTATCAGTATGAAGGTGCTTTTAAAACTTGTGAAATTTATGCGATCTTTCTAACCTAGTTTCTCTTTTCACTGCTTCGAATAAGGGTATTTATGATGAAAGAATAATAAAGAAGATATAAACTTTTGATCTAAAACAGCGTTTTGTTTTAAAATGATAGTTGTTAGTGTGGATCAATGTTGAAATAAAGCCAGCCAATTCTAAGACTATGGGTGTCAAGATGTGTGGGATGGTGTTGATTTGAGATAGAATAACCCTGTGTTCATTTTTTACTTTGTAAATGTTTTTAGCATTCCTCACCTCATCAAATATTTGATACGGTGCCTTTATTTGCAAAATTTTGCAGTGAAACAAATATCTTGCTAAGCAAATGTTTTTATGTTTAGAGCATATATTAAGTTGTTTATAATTGTTTTGTGTAAGGTCTGATGTTGATGCAATCCTTGATGATATTGTTGCAAAGGAGCCGTTGGTGACACCATCGAAAATGGAGCAAGTTAGAAAGCTCATCTTGCGTATCCTTTCTCCTTTCAGTTGAATATTTATTGTGAATTTTTGCCTCATGACAAAGAGAATAGATATGCTTCTCTGGTTGGGGTTTTCCTTTTACTCTGATTCCTTTTTGTCTGTCCATGATTTTGTACAGAAGCAAATCCTGGAATATTTTTGCTTTCTTTTCACCTACAATCTGAAAGGTCTCCTGGTTGTGGTGGTATTAATGTTCACTGCTTTGTTCAGACCCTGTGTCTGAAACTGTGTCTGACTCTGTGTTTGACCCTGTATTTGACCCTGTGTCTGACCCTGTGTCTGACCCTGTGTTTGACCCTATGTTTGACCCTGTGTCTGACCTTATGTTAATGAATCAGCTCCACAATACAATCAGTCAATAAACTCAAAATTTCATGTTTTCGATTGAAATTGCTATAGCAAGACATTACTAGATTTATGCCCCCCCAAAAAAAATTATTTCCGAGTTCTTTTCAAAATATTGCAACAGTTTCTTTAAAAATGATGATTAGATTGAAGTAATTACTTATGAAATTTTAATTCAATCCTTTGAAGTTGCTATTTGAATGAGAGAGGTTTTTTGCTTATAATTCTATGGCATAAATAAGTATATTAACACTTTGCATCAAAACTAATTCTATTACCCCTCAATTAAATTATTTTATTGAATTACCAAAGCCCTCAAATATAAATGCATTTAAATTCCAAGGCGTTTTCTTAGCTTCTCTTTTGTTTTCGATAATGCTCTCTGCAACATTATTTTCTATATCAAGCCTTCTGTATATTTTTAAAATTTGCAAATTGAACTCAGCACACAAATACACGTTCAACTTTAAAGTCCTCGTTGACAGTTTGGGGGCACAGATTCACCTGTTAGGAGCACTTGGGAAGTCCCAATGGAATTTCAGAATCTATGGTTTGTTTCAATTTTGAAATTCGAATGTGATTTCCTTGATTTAACCAAGGGTTACAAGAAAAGCTAAGTCAACAAGACAGTAGAAAGTTCTACCTATTCAAGGTAGGTGCCATTTTTGTTCGTCGTCTCATGATCAAATTTTCTGTGTTTTGTACTTGGTGTTTGTAAGTCCAGATTAACAAAGTTATGGTTTAATGAACATTTTGACAAACCAAAAAGGACTCAAATTCTGATAAAGTTTACTCGAATTCTTTGGATTTTGGATCTTGCGTGCGTCTATTTCTCATGAAAGGCCATATATTTGTGCAAAGATCAAAAGAGTATAGATATATGTTAGCAATTAAATTGGAAACCTTCTGATAGATGCTTTTGATGGTATGCTTATTCAGGCAAGTATTTTTCACAATCTACCTGTTGTTCATAATCCACGTGCTTCCTATTCATTCTAGCAGCAATTTGATTTTTGCACTACTTTGGCTCAACTTGTTGCACATTTTTGCACTTCTTTATTCAACTTTCCTAATCATTACTTTTTTGTGCGATGCTACCCTTACATGTTCACATTCCTCTTGCTTTCAGGTTCTACGTGCTCATATTCTCCCACTTACAAATGTAGCATTCAACAAATCTGGTTCCAGGTGAGTTATTCGATAGAAACTTTATGTTTATACTTTACTCCCAAATGTTGCTGTTATTTCTACTTTTTTGATCTACTGCTGCCTTTCTTTGCTATTCAAAAGTTTATTGTATAATATATCGTTTTCTTTGGCGATTTATACATTTGCTGACTATCTTTTTAGAACAAGGAGATGTTATGATATTTTACCCATAATATAAAGCTGAATAGAGTGCTGTCTTTTTACACTAAAAATTCCGATTGTAAATTCATTGCTGTTTGGTAATTTTTAATATTATTTTGAAACTGTACTTGTTGAAATAGGTGTTCTGTGCTGATAAAATTTTTTAAGACGACTTCATAGTGCCTTAAATTTCCCTTTTAAAAGTTGATTTTTTTATGTTGCTCTTTGGCTTCTTTTCTTATGTTTGTGAAAATTCTTTGTGGTTTTCTTTCCCCTAGCTTTATAACTGGCAGCTACGACCGAACTTGCAAAATATGGGACACTGCCTCTGGGGAGGAGCTTCACACTCTGGAGGGCCACAAGAACGTGGTTTACGCCGTCGCTTACAACAATCCTTATGGGTGAGTGCCTCGTTTTCAGAGTAGCTAATGGATGCCTCTCTTGCTTGTATCATCAATGCAAGTATTTTAATGATAGATACAAAAATTTTTCTTAGAATTCTTTTGAATTTGAATTCAATTCAACATAGATGAATTGAAGACCTTGATTACACAATACTTTCTTACTTATGCCGTCGGATTGTTTTGAAATTGTTAAAGACAAAATGGCATCATTTTCCTTTGAGCCACACCATACCTGATTCTTTGCCCTGCATAGTGCGGGCAGAGGTGGATCCAGAGCAAATTATGAAGGAAAGGTATTTGGTAGTGGGGGCGCTGAAAAATTTTCGGAAATTGGTGACGAGTGTACGCTGTATACAACAATTTCAGATCCCTAACCACTGACAGAAGGCTCTCTATTCACTTTGTTAGGGAATTATCACAATATTTGTTGTATACTTCGAGGTACTCCTTGAAGTAAATTAACCGCTAAGTCTCATTCTTCAAAAGAGGCACACAGTTTCCAAAAAAGGGGCGCCAGACTTGCTTTAATTCGTTGAGGGAGAGGCAACTGTCCCTAGTTGCCCCCCCCTTAAATCCGCCATTGAGTGCGGGCATAAATTTACTGTGCCATAAGACTCTAGGACCTATACCATTCTTTCTCTCTCTAAAAGAAGATTCGAAAGCGATACTGCATCGAGCCTATGCAGTCACACCAAACAGAATGGGATGGGGACCTTTAGAATGGGCATTTTCACTCCGTAAAACGGGTCCGAAATAAGGCCAGATTATTGCGATGTCGTGTAATTGTAACTACCCTTTTACCAGATATGAAATATAGTTCCTTACTGGATGAATCCGGCTTGGTGTAACGAAGGACCTAGTTTGGATTCCAACGAAGAACCTATGCTCATTGCTGTTTTTAGGACAATGTAAAGTAAGAATGCCTTGTAGATCTGGAGATGGACCCTGTCTTTGAGGGCAGATCTGTTCAAATAGCTTATTCAAGCCAGCCTACAACAGCATAAAAATGTTCTTCTGCTTGAATCCGACCAATTTGCGAGAAACAAGACTGGTTTGATGAGTTGGAGCTAAATATACTGGAAGCAGCCAGCTGAATCCACTGCCATGTAAACAATGGACTGTGTAGTATAAGTCTCCCTGTGCGTAAAAGTCCCCAAAATAGGGAGAAAAATAGGCCGTGTTTACACTTTGAAATTAAACCCAGGTTAATGTAGCCCGGGTCGAACCCATTTTACCTTTCGTCAGACATTATGGACATAGATTTGAGTTCGACCCGGGTTAACTTGGGCACATATGCGTGTTTTACACTGTTGAAGGTTAATTTGAAATGTCGTTGGAGATGGTATCTCGCTAACAAATTTTTTGTTGAAAATATTCATGTATATCCTTCTTGCCTTTTTAAAAAAGGCTTTTGCTAGGAGCATTAAAAAGTGAGATTGGATGCTAGAAGCCGATAAGCCGTGTAGCTTAGTGTTTAAAAATGAGGTCGAGAAGGAGATAAGAGGTTTCGCTCTGAACAGCAAGATAACAGATTTCGCCCTGAAAATGAAGATAAAAGATTTCGCTCTAGAATATGCAAAGCTTCGACCATCTTTGTGATGTGAAAGGAGTGAGTGTAAAGTCGGAAATGTCGATGACAGTGACTGAGAGGGATTTGGTTGTGAAAGGGGCTCATCTTAAAGGGACAAAAAAGAAATTTCCTCCGGAGATGTGACATCGTTTTCATTGTCATCACCTTGCTGACTTGCTCCATTCTGCTCAACCTTGTCGCGAGCTAGTGTCCTATCTTTGAGTATTTCGGCAAACTTGTTCACGAATTTGCAAGTTTACCGTCCCTTTCATCGATCCTCGTCAATTTTTTCGCCCTTCATCGTTAATACTTTGACGTTGTCTGGAGTGGACGAATGTAGAAATGAAATGATTGTTCGACGCGTCCTTTTATATAGAATAGCATTGCACATGCACGAGATCAAACTAACCCGGGTTCGTCCCAATTCGTGTAGTCGAGCCTACCTATCGAAGGTGGGCTAGATTAAAGCCTGATTTCCACTAGGTCAATTCTTTCGCGCGAATCGAATAAATAGTCGTCGTGATAGAGTCTGACCGTGATCTACTTTCTGCCAATCGAAATTTGAGAACATGACACCATGCATGCTCATGTTGGCAAAAATCCGATTCGCACGAAAAGATTCGCCTAGTGGAAATCAGCCTCAACACGGGTCGGATTGGGCTTGTTGCCTTCAAACTGATGAAAACGAATGTGGATTACTTTTACGCGGGATGTACATGAGTTAAATTTGAAATGTAAACAGGGCTACACATCCCCTTGTCTATAAGGTCTACAAGGTAGTGAATTCAGCTGGCTTCCTCCAGTATTGTCTTGTTAATTTATTAGTCCGCAGAAATTATTGCATTGAGTATAAAGTTACAAAAAGTACACCATTTCCAGTCGCAACCTTTAAATAACTTTCGCCAACTCTGCAAAACTTGCGAAAAACTAAACAGATTTGCAACACTTGCTATATATTCGAATTTCCCGCCCTTGCTTCATCTCTTTAAATGTCCCCCGTTCCTTTCCACGTCTCATTAAAGTTACTTCCCGCACGTTCTTTTACACCACGCATCGCAAATTGCAAAAAAGTCTAATTAGGTCCACCCTAGTGATGACGCTTGAAAATCAGTCCACCCTCGTGAGTTACCTTTCATGAGAGTAAACCCCTCCTAAGAAACCATCGTTCCTTTTTCCCTAAGAAACAATCGCGAAAGCTACCGATAAAAATCGATAACAATAGAGATAAATTAAGTTTTACGGTGTATCAATAGCTCCTTATCAAAAGATTTGAGCAAATAGTAAATATGAATTGATTTAACTTATCGCTGTTCACATAAAGAGAACCTGTGTAAAATAGGAACGTCTGATATTGAAAACTTATCTTAGATATGCATCTGGTGTGTTTAATACTTATCCTAGCAATAATTCTGGCAGAAAATTTTTTTTGCCATTACAGGTGATCTTTAACTATTGTCCCCTTAACGGCAGATTATCTGTATTGTTTTTTCAGCGATAAAATCGCCACCGGGTCATTCGATAAAACTGCAAAGGTAGGTTCCCTTGTATTTCCGTCCCTTTTGCAGCTCTCTATATTGCATTCTTCTCATATCACTCAGGAGAGTTACCAGACAGAAAATTGTAAAACAACAAATCAAATTCTCCATTCTTCTAATTGTTCGTATCTGCAAATGCCACACAATCATCTAGTCATCGAAATATCACATAATAAATTCCAAATGCAATTCAAAGTTCATTTCATTAAGCAACACACTTAAAACGTGAATATTAAAGATCTATTTACTCAAACCCGTCTATTGTCATAAGAACAAAGAAGTGATATATCATGAAAGAATGTTCATGAAGTGTTTCCAGGATACCGAGATAAACCTAAAAGTTCTCGAGCCCAGTTTCCTATTACATACGTTAGTGTTGTACATATAGTTCTTAGTATTACACAATCTGAATTTCAAAAATCTTGAATAGTAGTGAGAGAACAAAGCTACAAGAATAAAATAGAAAACTTACGTAAAAGGGAAAAGGGGAGACACGGCAGCTTATAATTGAAGGTGAGTTTTTTTAGGAGAGATGAAATAGAGGTTTTCAGAATTCATTAGTATGGAATGAAACAGAGAGCTTGGTTGTATAAACGTACCATGACAACTAAGCATGTGTTTTTCCTTTGCAGTGTTTTGCGATTTAGGCCAATTTTTTTCGAGATTACTTGCCATTTTTACTTCCACATCCTTTAGTTCACAAGCTTTATCTTGACTCCCATCCACCACTCCATCCAAAACCTCCATGGCCCCTATCTGCTGCACCACGCTGAACGGCATAACAGTCTATCTTTCTCCCCTTTTCAGCTTTGGAATTCTGAAACTGGAAAATGCTATCATACATTCAGGGGACATACGTCAGAAATCGTACGTATGCATATCTGATTGTTTGAATGTTTTCTTCGCCTTTAAGAATGCTGATATGTCAGAAACACCGTTATGTTCAGAAATGCTTCTTATTAACGCTGTGCTTTTGTTTCTACCTAGAATTCAAAGGTAGTTTTTAAGACACTTAAAAGCTGTGCTTATCGAGCAGTGTCCTGTTCCTTCCTCTCGATATAACCACATCTCGTGATTCCTACGCCTGGAAAAACGGAGAGTTTGCGACTCCCCTCACTCTAGGTGAAAGTTTGATTACGTCAGTGATTCGAAACACAGACCCTTGGATCTGTAGTCCGTCTTCTAACCTCTGAGCAATCCTCTCACCTGCTGTTGACTTTGTTATGGCCTAATAAGAAGTACGCTCAAGAGGAGATTGCTGCTACATGATTTCAATTATCTAGACCTGTAAAACATATTCCACAAATCTAACCACTTTTCTAGATTAATCAAAATTTAATTATGGGTAAGCCTATCGCATACTAGTGCAAAAGCTAACACGTTGTGTGTTTATTTTATATCGCAGACAGCAAATTTTATGGCTTATTCTCTTCAGTCCCTTGTCGCAGAAAAACAAAAAACCAATTGCTTGTGACAAAAACACAGTCAGTAAATTTTGTTATGACATTAAATGGGTCTATTTTCTGCCTTTAGATTATATATGCTGACGAGAATATACACCAGCCACTCTTGTATGCATGTGTGCAAGTTACTCGCTGGTTTCCAATGTTTTCAAAATTTATCTCATTGTATAGGTGTGTCTCTCCTTCAATTTGCAAAGTACGGTTATTGCAACTGGAAGCATGGATCACACTGCAAAACTGTGGGATTTGCAAAAAGGAGTTGAATTGTGTACACTCTCTGTAGGTTTCTTCTTTATCTCTTCTGTACTTTAATGAGTATTTAGCTTGCTCCTCACTGCCTTATTGATAAATAAAATCAATCTTGTCCATCTATTCATAAATAATTGATCTATTGAATAAGGAATGGCCTTATTTAAACTCCTTTCTTTATTCCTTGACTCGATTTGCTTATTCGCTTTTCTAAAACCCGACTTGAACCTTTTTGTTCTCGTCTGTAAACAGTGACAAATGCTGAAATTTAAAATTACGGTTAGGTCTTTACAAAACACAGAGGTAGTAAAAAATGTGCGAAATTGAGAAAATATCGATTCAACATCAGAATAGAATGGTGTAACATTCCTATTAATCCTCAACGTTTAACGAAGATTTAAATGGCTATTGATCAATGTATCTTAGAAAAAGTAAAATTCATCATGTTGTTTCTATTTATCTTGGATTTAGCTTCACCTTATTTGACAAGTATGATTTTGTCTTTATTCATCTGTTTTTGAGATTTCATCTTTTCAAAGCTCAATAAATTTTACTCAACGACGAATTGTGATATCTCATTAGACTTTTATCACGTTGATTATTTACTTTTTAATTTCGTCCTGTAGGGGCATTCTGCTGAAATAATTTGCGCGTCCTTCAATACAGTGGGTGATCAATTGTTAACTGGCTCATTCGACCACACTGTGAGCATTTGGGATGTGCGAAGTGGAAGGCTAGTATCTGCTTTATTAAGTTTCTCTTAAATTAAACCTATAAATTTCTAACTAGTTACTAAACACAGTATACACTTGATAAGTGAAACCCAGGACTTGTAGAGTTTTTGCTATCTGATCCTTATCAGATTTCAAGAAGTAAGACCCCGGATAATAACGCGTGCTTTCAAATATATATAATATGCCATGAGAACCCGAAGCACTGAGTTGCTTGCTCTGGTGGTGGAATAATTTAAGAGAGGATGAGTTTGTAGTTACTTAATGTTGCACAAAGAAAATCAAAGATTTGTTCTAGTGATGTTGTAGATTATGAAATATGCATTTCGTGAAAGCCCACATTTTTGTACATTTAAGCTTTTTTGTCTTTAAAAGTAAATTTTTCTCCCTGGGTGCCGTCCTAAAAAGTTAGAAATGGGGGCTGTACTGTAGGGAACGTCTAGAAGCCACACCTAATACCACACCCACGGTCTAACCCTGTACACTCACATTTGTGTTTTTGTTTTTAGTTTGTATACGAAATCATTCAAGCTAATCACCGAAATTGCTCATTCATTGAAAATCAATAGCATGATTAAGGACACATTGAAAAGGCTCAGCCACCCCCCCCCCCCCCTCCCTTAAATCTCTTCTAATTTTGACAAGGTGGCTGAGTCCACTGAGCGTCCTATCCATGGCACTACAGATTTCCCTCTAAGCTGCAAAATGAACTCCTTGAAAGTATTTAAATTTGGGTCATCAATGAAAACTCACTAAATTTGAAGATGGCACGAAATTCTGGAAATATAGCATACTGAAGCACTTTTCGTCCGACACTCTTCAGAGTTTAAACGTCGGATAATGACCGGAAGAAAGCAGAACATTCATATCGAGATACTGAACGAAATTAACATGAGAGGAAAAAAGACGCATTTGATTGGTCCTTTCGTTTTCTAAGAGGGGAATAAATGGAGAAGAGGGGTGATATTTATGAAGAGTTCTCCAGCTTGACAAGCGATTTCTTTCTTGAGTTTCTGGTTCTAAGGACATTTCTTAGCCGTCTGTCTATTTTGTTTTTGAAAATGTAACCTTGCAAGATTCTTACCTCATGCAAATTTCCCATTTCAGGAGAATTCACACGCTGATTGGCCATAGAGGAGAAATTTCAAATGCACAGTTCAACTTTGACTGTTCTCTCATAGTCTCCGGCTCGATGGTAAAGAAGTTGTACTCATCTTTTTTTGTCTTTTGGGAATGTGTATCTGATACAGTGCATCCTAGTTTATCCCAACACCTTTGAATGTGAGATGAGCCGTTCGGTTAAGCCAAGTGTTTGATGCTTAGGGATGAAATTTCGGTTAGGAAAAATCACACAAAAGACACGAGAAAGAGTCAAAAATATAATTTACTTATCAGTAGTACTCATGGCATGAAATATAGAAATAGAACTTTAATATAACAACTTAATTCTTATATCTATTTAAAAATGAGTCGATGGTTGTTTTTCTCGGCTACTTTCACGTCTCTCGGCTGGAAGTTTACGCAAGGAAAGAATACAAACTCATTTGTATGTTTTTGTAACTGGATGGATTCATTTTAGGGCTCGAATATAATTGGAGGTGAGCTTAAATTTGTGTTTTGTAAAATGAAAATATGTTCGGGTATAAAATATAACGCCTAAAACGGTGTTCGGATAAACAATGTTCGCATAACTGAGTTTAGAATAAACGAGGGTGCACTGAACTCTAAAGCCCTGAGTTTTCCCTAAATGTAGAGTATGCGTTTGAGGCTAGTAATAAGGCTTCATTATACCAACTGCGCACACTTTTCCGCAAGCACAGCTTTGCGGGCATTAGTGGCTAAATATGAAATAATACAGAATATTATTCTTGCTTCTTCGTCGCCAACAAAACAAAACTTTTCGGTAGAAGAGTTGGAAGTTTCCACTTAAGTGGCATTATTCCCCTTAACCTTCCCCTGTTAAATTAGTTAGAGATACTAAACCCCATTTTTAGCATTTTAGCAAAGGATGTATGATGACCTAATGTCATCAATCGCCATCAATTCCTATCTCAAAGATTAATTCAACAAAAAAGAATCAAGAAACAGTAAACCTCCTTTAGGTTAACTTTTAGAGATCTACCTTAACCCAGAGATAACATATCTGCAGGAAAATCTTTTGCAGTCAATCAATTTTTCGTTCCCTCTTTTTTAATGGAGTTCATTTGCATAACGGTAGAGTGATTATTGTCTCAAAATTTAATGTCAGAGCTAATCTCGGAGCATTCGCTTTACCTGTCCTCCAAGAAAATTATGATTCTTTTTGTCACTGTCGCTCTTAGTAATTTATTCTTATGAAATAAAGTACTTCTCTATCGAGGAATAATTTAGAGTACAAGGTGTAATATCAATTTCTATAAACTAACTTTCTTTTTGCTGAAGTTAAGAAAGTGTCATATTCTGCAAAATCAAGAGCTTTTTCTGTCACGCAAAACTTGCTGTGAAATAGGAGTTACATGACCTGTAAAGGCTGCCATTTTTGCCGTGGTCATTGAGTTCGTCTGATTTCTTTTTCAGGACAAGACATGCAAAATCTGGGACACATCGAGTGGAAAATGTATAGGAACTTTACGGTAAGGATGCCAGAGTTATAGCAAACCATTTGAGGGATAATCGCGAGCATCCTTCTGCGATTTTGATTTGTTAAGCCACTCGCCATAGCAGATATTGCAGTTTCGTTGTTCTTGAAAAATAGGTTCATATCTTACGATAAAAGCCGTGATTTCAGATTTATTTCGGATCTTTTTTAAAATCGTGATTTTTTGTGTGTAAAAATAATGTATAATGATAATGATGATTATGATGCCACTGTATTTAGGACAAAAATGGAGCCTGAAAACATGTTTATTTTTAATATCACTCTGAACTATTTTGATGAAATTAATGTTTCCTAATATTGGTCATCTAAAACAAATCAAGAGAAAAGAGGGCAGGGATACATGACAATTTCCTGTCATTCTCTGTTCTTTATCAGTCCCTTTATGACCAGGTGGTAGTGTATTCTCTTATAGAAGCTTGTCTTATAGAAGAGTTTAAGCACCGGTCTGAGCTCCCTTGTACTTTGCTTTTTAGTGGCCATGATGATGAAGTACTCGATGTGTGCTTCGACTATACCGGGCAATACATTGTCACTGGCTCAGCTGATGGTTCAGCCAGAGTTTACAATGCTGTCACGCATCAGTGCATCTGTAAGCTAGAAGGTCACGAAGGAGAAATATCAAAGGTGGGATATTTCAGTTAAACGTTGTCGTGAATAACCAATTTCTAAATTTTGGTCTTATGTAGCATGTTTTTCAGCAGATGCAATAAATGAATAAATAAATAAACCCATCAACCAACCACTAAAGCCAGTCAACCAATCACTTCAACCAATCGTTCAATCAACAATCAATCAGTCAATAAAATTTTTATCAGTGTGTCCAAATATCTAGCTTACAAGCTAATTTGGGACAAGTTTTTTTAAAATTTTGAGAAACCTAAAAGAATTGGGCTCGAAGACCGAAACTCAAATATGTTAAGCAAGGGCAAGAAAACAAGAAAGATCAGGAATTCGTGTCAAAATTGTTTTCATGGTTTCCAAAGATAATGGGCAAAATAATCAATTGAAAGTTAGCCTTTGTGGTCAAAGGAAGTATTTTTAACGATGGAAGCCGATTAATGATGGGAATTTGTTGACATTGCTCAAAAAAGTTTAAGAAGAGCAAGTTACGAGTTTATGCTTAGCTAACAGAAGAGATTCATGATAATGTTTAAGGTAAAAAATAATGTTCAGTCCAAGGGAGGTAAATTCGGAGACCCATCATAAGATAAGCTGCCATATTCCGCTGAATAGGACATATTGTCTGTCAAATTTTTTTTCGGGCGAAGTGAAAATGCGCAAGATTCACAGTTGAAATCAAAGCTCGTTATGGGTTCCATTAATTGTGTAAACTATCTCGTTTGTTATAGCTTTCTACTTAGGATGTTTCTAGATTTGATAGCTAATTAATTGAATGACGTCAAAATTTGGAATTGACGTCAATATGACGTGAAAGGATAGATGAAACTCAATACTTCCTAAAGCGTTTTCAGAATGCAAAAAACGTAAACGTAAATGCAAAGAATTATGCATGAACAACTAAAAACAATCTCGTTATCGTAACAACCTCGTTAAATGCTGTTTTCTCGCTTTTCCTTTTGTATTTTTCTTATTAGAAGTCATACGTAATGACTATCATATCTGACAGAAATGCGTCGATAAAACTGTTAGAGGTATAGAGATGGCACACTGGTAAGGGTCACGGACTCTAGCCTCTGTAATTCCAGGCGCAGGTATTGTGAGGTTTGGTCCATTCCAAAAGAAAGACAGGGACACTGCCTGTTAAGCATAGCTTCTTAGTGTCTTAAAACTACCTTCGGGTGCTCGGTAGAAGCAAGTTACTGTCACTAGTTTTCAAATGCAAATAAAGTTTAAAGTTGCCAGTTTACAATGTTGCAAAATCACAAGGTTTTTATCTTTGTAATGCAAAAGCATAAAACGACAGTTAGAGGGAACAATTACGTCAAAATATTGTAAGTCGCACAACATAAAGATCGAAATTAACAAAGCACAGCTGAAACGAATAACATGAATTGAATTATTTGTTAAGGAGCCAAACCATTATTTTTCACCCAACACAAGACATATCAGAGAATATAATAACAGACAATAGATATGCAATCCATTAAATGTTGCTTGCACGACTCAGTCACTGCAGTCAGTCATCCCAATGCGAAAATGACATGCCCTATGCACTTTCTGGTT
This sequence comes from Rhopilema esculentum, assembly GCF_013076305.1. Next base: position 7,347,600 of record NW_027019322.1, read on the forward strand.
TGTTCCTTTGCTTGTACTTTCAGATTGTTACGTGCCCCGTCTGTCATGCGTCATATGAACCTTTTTACCGCTGTGTTTGTAACTGATCTCTTACCTAAACACAATTACCGAGTTATTTACTCCACGATGTCTTCTAATAGAAAACTACCTTTAGGACAAAACATACCAATGTTATTTTCAAAGCCATCCATCAAAATCAAAGCAAAATTTGGTAATTGTTACTGGAATTCAAACTTAAACGAAATCTTAGTGAGAAATCAACTATTAACTCGCTTTTTGAAATGTTTTATCTTGCTAGAAATCAAAGCTTCTTTCTTCTATTGAATTAAATTTCTCTCTAACATCAGCAAGCGGTATATCATTTAAGCCTGTTTCTACTGCAGCAAACGCTAGGAGGACTACCAAAATTGTTCCTTGTTTTATTTCCTTTCGCGTTTTTAACTCTGTCAGCTGCATGCACTCGTCTCATATGAAGATCCCAAGATTTTTATCGTGAGATATTTACAAACAATGCAATGCAGCTTTGTCTATCAGATTTATGTTGTTTTTGAAAGTGGCTTGTTTCCATTTATTCTTGTATGGAAATATTTTTTTATATGTGATTAGTGTATGACATTTTGCCACAGGTCGGTCTTCCAGGTTTCTTTAAGATTGTTGATGTAATAATATTATTAACCGAGAAGAGGTTGTTGATCTTTTGGGCGTTATTTTATTCTCAGGCAACTGAAGAGGATACTGTGTTTGTTTTCATAGGAATAATAATGTTTTTGGCAATGGGATCCGATCTCAGTGGAATCAATTACGCAACCTTATCGAATTTTCCAGTATATGCCGTCTTGGTAATGCTTTGATGCAGAACGAATTTGTCTTGACTCACATAAACGAAGTCTGGTCATTTTTCCTTCGTAAAATATAATTAAAGTGCCAAAAGTATCCAGTTCGTGTTGATCTGACCCTTTGATTTCCCTTTCGATTAAAGTAAATCCCACGCAATAAACATTGTGGATGAATAAACCTACAGGGTGAATTTTTGAAAGTAGGACCCCACCAATAAGAATCCTTTCAGACTGAAAAAAGAGTAGATTTTTTTATTTCAAGAACGCTAGAAACTATCAACTTATCAACTTTTTTGAGATTTTATTGCTTTAGTTTTGTTATTCCCCTAAAATCATTGAAGGTTTTCATCCAAGAGTATCAAAAGTTAATCGTTTTCTGGAAAATTCTCATTTTGTTCACAGCCGCCATTAGGGTGGAAAGGGGTGAGGGGGTATTCATACAACATGGTAGATCATAATTTTTTTCGTAAACCTTTCGTACAGCAACTTTTATTACATGAAGCGAGAAAGAAGGCAATATTTGCACAATCCAGTAACTATAAAAAACCAACATAAATATACGTTGCCCAAAAGTGTACCTGAAAAATGACTTTTGCCTTCAGTGACCAGTTAAAACAGGGTTTAATTCCTACCTTAATGAGAATTCATAAAGAGAGGTATTGCATTTCATAAGAAGACAAGCTGCATTATTAAATTACAACAAAACTGGATTTTTACTCATGCCTACTTGTCATAAATAAGTCATTGTACTGAAACCTATTCTGATCCCACTTTGAATATTCCTTTGTTGCTTTTTTGTAAAGGAAGATTATTTGTTAAAAGTCAATCTTGCAACATGACCATGATCAATTTTCGTCATTCAATTTTTTGTTAAAACTTCAAAGATTGAATAAGGTTTTCATTTGATACTAAATTCATTGCTGTAGGTACTGAATTACCTAAATTATTTCTATTGGCTTTAATGGCAGCAACTTTGCACTTTTGCATTTTCTGACCAGATTTAGCGTACACCTGAAATATTCGAAGTAAATCTTTCTTATGAAACTCTTTATTATGTAAATTATGAGAAAAGTTTGTGATGGTTCCTCGGCTTGAGTAAGTGGCGCTGTCGACATCCGATGGTTGATAATTCGGAGCTGTTTTTAGTCCAAACAGAGTCTTTTTTTCTTATGATCATTTAGGTCAACTTTTAATAGCTCAAATCTGACATTGTATGCATTTGATCTTAACCTGTTAGTTAGTGAAGTGGTTAACTTGATCATAAAGTGAGAAACCAGAGAGAGAAGGAATTAGATTGAGATGAAAAACTTTTACTAGGTATAGCTGAAGACTCCAGTGGGTGCACTAAGAGCCACTGCAAAGAGCCAATTGATCTTACCCAACTTTTTTCTACCTTAGTTTATCAAATTATTATCGGTTCAGGTTGAGGAAGGCTTTGCATTGACAGCTGACATTTATTTCTTGTTTCTGATCTTGCTAGCATTCTTTGTAACCATATTCATTATTTGTAACCATTTTCTTTTACAGGCGATTTTCAACCCACAAGGTAACAGAATCCTTACTGCTGGAAGCGACAAAACCGCTCGGCTATGGGACCCTTTCACTGGTGAATGCGTACAGGTAAAATTTCAAGATTTCTCAACTCAAGCTGTAGACTCAACGAGAAACCTCGTGCAATTTTTTGAACAGGCCTCAATTTTTTCAGTTGCACTTACACTTTCAAATATTTCTCCACTGCAGTGTTTTATCTTTCAATCTTTAATGTAAACATACGAAAGATTTCGTCCAGGGTAAGTCTGATATAAAGCGCGCCTATTGTATAAGGATATTTCACACTTTTTACTTTACGGGCTCGTTGCATCCCGAAATGCAATATTACAACGAGGATTCAAAGATGTAAATGAACATATATCTGACTAATGCATTTCAGTGCAAGGAGTATTGACTAATGGTAAGGTAGTTCAGCTTTTTTTAAGGATTGTTTTTCTGCAATTAGCTATACTCATAAAGTATCGAGACCTTATAGCCCAAAAGATGCCTCTTCGCCCTACAAGAATCACAGTCACAGTGTAAGCACGTGTAATGACAGACTTTGACCACTAAAACGTCTGTTAAATGGGCCTTTGCAAAAAAAATTTCTTGGAGCATGGAGATTTGATTGAACACGCCTATTGTTCAACTAATTCTACGAATTTCTAGCAATGAATAAGCTACTTTTTTTAGCCTATTTTCAGCTACTATTAAAAGTAACTGAACAGGAGATGCTTGGGAGGAGCTTAGAGTTATAAAGAACCTTTTCCTGCGAATCTACAATCTCTGCTAGAAGTCTTGGGAGACTAAAGTTTGATATTTATTGTGAATCTAGCCAACCCTTCTTCCTTTTGTTGGTTTTCAATAAAATGACGTAGGACATTAAGATTAAGAATTGTGTTTTTTGTGTGACTTGTATGATATTCGCCTAAGCTATCAACATGATTATTGGCAGAAGGGGAGCAGAAGTAGAAGAATTTGGGATGATAAGCGAGAAATAAGCAAACAGGACCCGAGCTTTTGGCTGTTCCAAGTAATGTTGGCAGAGATTGACCTTCACTTAGCGTTGTTAATCGAAAATATGGCTTGCGAATGTGATATCGAAATACACTCATTTTTTATAAGCAACAAAGGTCGATGTTGAATACTCCAGTTTCTTAATGTTCTTGAAATTTCAATACTAACTTTTTCTTAAGAGTTACTTAATTATGATGTCATGAATGATGTTATAAAATTTTCTTGACCCTTTTTTCACGTCTTGATTTCTAGGCCATCAGGTCAATCATGTTCTTGGAATTTAAAAAATGTCATTGTTCTCAGTTTTATCACGATTTAATAGTTGCTTTGAGTACGGAAGTTTCGTAATTTTTTCTGACCGTCTAGTACTCGTTTCTTATAGCCAGTTTCTTTTAAAAAATGAGTGTACCGTTCTCTACCCATCAATCTACAGGTGTTTTGTTGCCAACTTGAGATTCACACCATTATTTTGCAATGCTATTTATATGTCACATTTAAATTGACACATTCGATCAGTTTGCGTAGGCCCAAAAAGAGCAGAAAGGAAATCATAAAAATGTTTGGCTGTTGAGAAAATCGAATCTTCTCCTCAGAACCTGCTTCGTGTCAGCTGACCCCGTAGCGCTACGAATTTCCAGGGCATCTGTCATCTGTTAGTGCGAATTCAAATTAGACTGGGGATCAAAATTCAGCTGAAAAGCTGAATCCTCAGTTATTTTTTCTCTAAGTAAGAAGATGATATAGAGTTCACCAAATTTTCACACCAGTATTTTGACGGTTTAATTATTCTTGTGATTTCTATAGACTTTAATTTTGCATATCAGAAGCTGGATGACAGCATTGATTTCTAGAATTATGGGTTGTCTTGGGAAAGGTTCTGAAATAAAGGAAAGAAGTATAAGAAGCTCTCAGCCACCCTGCATAAAGAACCCGGCTGAAGAATTAAGAGAGCCCGAGAAAGAGTAATTGAGACCGTAAAAGAATCTATGCCATTGGCTTGCAGCATTGGTGTAGCGAATGAAAAACGTTTAAGGGGGGGGGGGGGGGGGTTGCCTGGTATGGATTTTGCTCGAATATGGTTCCCTTATCGTGATAGAACTGCCCGAATGGAGTTTGAAATTTGATAATTGTTGCCTGATTAGAGGGGCTGCAGCCCTCCCAGCCCCTATGTCTCCTACGTCCAAGGCTTTCAGGACAACTTTAGATATTTCTATATACCGGTGAAGATACATTCTAAAGAAAACAAAATTCGATGCCATACAGGCTGAGCTATATTAGCTAATGTTTGATACTATATATGACAGAATGCCTTTTTTGAAACCCAAATCCTTACCGTTGAAGATCCTTTACCGTTTTTCCCTACCGTTGTAGATCCTTGAAGGGCACACAGACGAGATATTCAGCTGTGCTTTCAATTACGAGGGAGATATTATCTTGACAGGTAAGATCTTGTATTTTTCTGCCATAGATTTTGTCAGTTGACCTGGCTGTAGGCGATTTGATTTCTAAAAAATCCGTTTTTATGCAAACATCCTGTCAATTGTCCTGTCTTCCCGCTAATGCAAACTTATAAATAATTTCGGAAATTATGCTTCAACTTTCTTGCATCCAGTTTCCTCTCTTCCTGTGCATCCTAAATCCTCTTCTCTTCACTTTGCAAACCAGAACGACGGTTGTTTTCATAAAACTGATATTTCTCTACTGCATTTGTTCATCCATCCATGTATTTGACTTTTTATCCATTTCGTGATGTTTTTCCTTTTCTACTGAACTACTGATGCCTGTGTGAAAAGCCTCTTGCAGCAGGCCATAGCCAGATCACCTTAACTGCTATCGTCACGTGTGCATGCCAGCTATTTATGGACAAATTCCTCCTTTTCTATTGTTACGCAACCATTGGTTTGCAAAGGCGTGATTATTCACCATGAGACACTTCCCCTTTGCGATATGTATTTTGAGTGCATAGGTTTTGCACCATTTATTCTTTTGTTTGATCTGTAGATTTGCAGTATGCAACATTTGCAATTATTTTTCTTTCTACTGAAAGGTAACCTTCATGTTCAAAAATGAGAAGATTTTTTTATATAATTTGGTTTATTTTTTGCTCCATTATTATTGATTTATTATTTGCTTTTGCAATACTTTCAATATTTTATTATTTTCAATATAGCAGTGATTCTTAATTTATTGTTTGTCTGCATTGGTGCAATAAGATATACTTTGTTATTGCTTGATCTTATAACAAAAATAAGATCATTAGCCTATTTCGATTATACAGGCTGAAGCGTAACACGATTGAAAACAGGATTTTTGCTGCGATTACTTTTCAAGCCTTGTTGTAATCACTTATATTCACTGTCCTTATTGTTTTTGGAACACAGTTTCTGATTGCCTTGACACTGCATTTCAGCCTTTCGTCCTTGTATATTTGCCATTTGCTGAGAAATTCTACTTTTCGTATTTACAAGGCTGTTAAAAATTTCGTTATTTCTGCTATTGACAATATCAGTGGCACTTTCCCTCCCCCCACAATTCATTTTGCGACACTGCCCCCCCCCCACACTCAGCAATTTCCGCCACTGGACCATATTTTAATGAAGGGGAATGTGAGATACATAAAAGTGTTTTAGAACGCGTCATTCTCTATTTACAGGGCCTTTATATGTTAATTCTTTGGATCGAATGTAGCAATAGTATCTTATTAGTGATATGAGCTTCATTTTGTAACAGTGTATTCATTTAAAATATCAGCCACCCCTGGGTAAACGGAAGTCAGTGCCAATGTATATAATTTTTGTCTTTTCCAGGGAGCAAAGATAACACGTGTAGAATTTGGAGATAGCCACTGTCAGCCACGCCGAATACGATGTAATATTTTCCTATGCTACAGATTATAGATAGAACGTGAAGGTCAGTCCGTTCTGGTATAGACGTCCTTGATTTGATCGCAAAGTTACCCTGAAGTCATTTGTTCGTAATTGACTGTTGTCGAAGTTCTTTACAATGAATTTTGTATTCAAGATTAGTTTTTATTGCTCTAAAGAATATAAAGTTCTTTCACAACCAATTTGCTCTTCATTCTTGGCGTGGGATTTGATGACAGCTGAAGCGGAGTATTTCTTCAACTGCCCAGTTAATGTCGAAGCTTTCGGACCTGTTTTGAAGCGTTCGAAACTTGACTGGCTACGACAGTCAAAACGATAATTCACGCCTCTTTTTCCCTTTTACTGAACCCCCTCCCTCCTTACCGAACCAACGCTTCATTGTTTCAAACCAATGTTTTTAGAGACTTCATACTTGAAGTGCAATTTTCGCATAACTGAATGGTTAGCATTGTAACCCTTACAATTCTCCAGATATTATTGACTGCTTCACTGGATCCATGTTTTAGTCTTGATACATGTGAACGTAGACCCCACTATCTGTTGGGAAGTGGTGATAGGGCCACTGAAAAGGTAGGAAAACCAGAATTCTTCGTCGGCAACATTGTCTCAAAAAAATCTGACCTTTTAACTAATGGTCTTTCTGTTCCCGTGTGACTAAGCTGCATTTCATAGCAAGTCGTCTACCGATCCTCTAGCATTATGATTTGTTTGCTAACACGGAAGTTGATTAGGTTTTCTCTTGGTTTTTGAAAGAGGAGGAAAAGGGGCAACCTTGGTTTTAATGATTCATTCTGTTTCAGTAAGGAGTTGGTCGAATTTAAAAATATTTCAATTCAATTCTTCAATTAAGAAATATTTCAGGTAGATTCAGGCCTGCAGGCCCATTACTATACAGGCACATCCATGCTTGTGGAATAGATTTATTGAGACACTCCCTGCAAATTTGTTTCAGGATGAGTATTATTCTGCTTCTTGTCACTTTTTGGTACGATTGGTAAGATAAGATTGGTAAGATTGTCGGGGTTTCTTGCTACGGCCTACTTTGGTACTCTTATTCTCACCCATATAACCCTTCAATGGAAAAAAATAGCGAAACTGGGTCAGGATTGCAATCCTGATAATGTATACGTGCGTTGAAACCGGTTACGATGCTCGATCGTCATCCCTAAACTCCCGATCATGGTTGCAACTTGAATCCGTGTAAACTGCAACCCCGACCGGGACCCCCATTCCGGTTTTGATACATTTGGTTCGTCTCAACCCAGGTACAGGTGTCTAAATACTCATTTCGTTTGATGATATCAACTTTTAAACGTGAAATTCATTTCTCTTTGAAGCATTCTTTAATAATGAATATTTTTCGACTTCTACTGTGCAACTGTTGATGATCCTGTTCACTTCTGTTATCATGGGTCAAAAGAGACCTCATTTTGGTCCTAATACACAAAAGCCATTCCTCTATCATATTTTCCCATCTGTTTTTCTCTGTTTTTTCACGACACTAGGCCTTTGTTGCATAACTTAAGGATTTTCTTTCTTAAAGCTGTACTTTTAAAATGCCGCCCATATGCCTCAGAAGAAAAACCAGACGATTTAAAGTCTTGCTCGCTTATTGTCTGCAACTCAATTAAGGTACCGATTTCCCTACAATTTTGCTGGTCAGCTCATTCATTTTATTCCATTCAGTTATTTTATATTTCTTTGGTTAAGCACCTAGTGCTCAAGGACCTATTTCAGACATAAAAACCGTAAGGTTTTCACCCTAAACGGTTCTACAATATCTAATTGTATTTTCAAAGCAAATACCCAGTGGCAGAGATTGAAAGAAGCAAATATTCTTCCTAAAAACGTTGGTTGTTTGGGTGTCCTGTTGATAACGATACATTCTAAATGTGTTCCACATAGTTTCAAATGTGCTCGTTCTCCCTCCAACCAAAGAGTCGGAGCTTGCAAAACTTATATAAACAAAGTATACGTCTGCCATTAATGACTACATCTTTGTTGCTAGACTATGAGGCTGCAGTTCCACGATACTTGTTACATTTGTAACTGCGACAGTAAAGTCTTGCGTTTCCACTGGACCCGAAGGAACAGTTCCATTTAGGAATACTAGCTGTACCAAAGCTAGTCCGGTGACGAAGCAGGTCATATTTTGAATCCAACGTGAATCCCCGCTTTTTGCCAAAAATGCAAAAAATTTACCTATGAATCACCAGTCCCCACTTCTTTTAAACTCCCCACTTTTCTCAACGCTCAGCGGTGCCTGAAATGTTGCTAGAAAGTGTACAAAACCATGATAGAAATGTAAGAGCGACATCTCACTCGCCCCTTCGAGGCTGACTCGTGTCAAAGGTAGTCTTGTTTTGGACAAAGAGCCCGTTTCACTGAGAATTTGACGGCAAAATGGAATGTAAGTTGAGGGGTTTAGTTAGACTAGCTAAGTTATATTTTTTCTTCTTGCTTATACGGATAGGAACCGAAACGTTGGTTCTTGCTTTCAAGCAAAGAAATATGCTGTACTGTCACTATGGTCACTATAGTGTCAAGTTGTCAACTTGCCGGTCTTTGACATCTAAAAGCAAAAAGAAAGCCTCCTTTTATATCCAGATATTCCAGGCCTAATAGTTGTTGATCTGATTGTGCTGCAGCCAATGGCGATGCAAGGATGAAAATAAGTAGAGATGGGCCGGTTCACACGAAAAGAAGCAAAAATAATGCAATTATCACTGTTTGGGCCTGGGTCCTAGTACCCCAGTTCAAAAATTACCCAAGTTTCCTAAGTATCATTCTAGTTTCTGATTCCGCACGATATTTTGGCTTGTAGGCCTGTTCGTTTTCACCCAAGAAATCCACTGGCAACATTTTCAATAGTCAAGTCGCACTGGCTGGGCAACATTTACAGTCATGTGCTCGCGTTTCTGTGTATATATATATATTTCCTAGATTTTAGTTTTCGATGTTCTGTCGTTTTATGCTCCGAGTGTCAGGCGAAAAGCTTTTGTATGAATCAAAATATTTGCTTTTTTAAAGCCATTTTCATTTTTGTACCACCGAATGACTCCATACATCCCTGACTACCACGAAAACGAGAAGCCTAAACTATAGCAAAGATACGGCTTGAAATTGAATTGTCCAAAGCTGTCTCGTATAAACGCTGCCTGATAGTTTCCTTGCTATTCCTAATATCATTAGCATAAACCATTCATTTCATCAAGCCTTACGCTTTGTGTTTCTGCTCAAGAACAATATTTTCTTCGTAATAGCAGCTGCGGAAACAGTTTTTACTTTCCTCTGACATCAAGAGCTTGAGACAGCAATTCTTTGAAGTTTGGCATTGTAAAAATGCACGTCAATTTTCAAAGAAACGTTTATAGTTGCCCTTGTACCATATTCCCTGCCACAGTTACTGTTTCATTTCCTTGGAAAAAAACAGTAAGGATGTTTTTAATTGAACTCAAAAGTCACATTTTCTTGACTTCCGTTAAGGATTGTCATCCTGCTCAGTTACTTTTGATATCATAGTGGGCAATATGGGATTGTTGCACAGTTTTATTTCCTTGCCTTTCGACTTCCAGGCGCCTTGAAGATTCCTAAACGTCAGCCATTCATCTGATTTATCATTATATCGATCAATCATCTATCCATCACGTGTCAATATCATTCAAATGTGCAGTCCAGACAACAAGCTTTTCGCATCCGCTCATCTTTTTTGAGCTTTGTTTGAACCTTGAAAGCTTTGTGCTCGTGAGAAAGCGCCTCTTTGTAGAGTTTGCTCTCTGCTCTTGCCTCGAGACGATTTATTTTGGAAGAGTTTCGTGAATGTTCGTCATAGCGATTCTAAGTTTCCAACGCAAAAATGCAATAAAGCGTAAGATTTGAATTGAGCGAATGGAAAAGATTCCCCATGTACAGTACAGTGGGGCTGGATAGATCACAATTAGATCATCTACATATTTATTATTTATAACAGCGTCACGCTGTGGCTTGATATGGCTACTTTGGTGTTTTGCAGAGGTTTCTTTCTTAGGCCATCTGAAAATGAAGCCATTTAATATAAACATCGATCTTTTGATCTCTCCATGTTTCATTGAATAATAAGCTGTATAGGCTCTTATGACAAGAAGGAACATCTCGAGGTTTATAGATCAGTTGGGTACTTAATTTGGATATTTAATCGATTTTAATTTTTGACTACGAGAGGAGCTGAACGAAACAATTGCACGAAGATCCTGCAAGGCTCTGAATAGCAATCCTTAAAAAAGAGTCAATCTTCCGTGAAATGCCTCATAAATTGACACTATCCGATAACGGACACCTGTTTGTAACGGATACCCCAACTATTGGGCAAGAGCTTTGTCTCGATCGGTATCCTGCTGTCAAATCTTTGCACAGGCAATGGATAGCTCTCTACAATGGAGAGTAACGCTGGTCCTTAAAAATTTTTGTGATTTAGAAGTCTCACTGTACTCAATAAAGCTAACTCTAGAAACAAGTTTTGATGCCAGTAATTTACCTTGACGCCTATACTGTCGTTGATTCGTAAGATAACTCCTGGTGGCAAAACGTGTTGTGGCGTACGCCTCACGGATAAATGGAAGTGATTTTCAGGACTCCTCCAAATTAGAAGAAGTTGGACTTTCTAAGCTCTGTGGAGCAAGTCGTACCGGCTAGGTTTGGTTTTGTGTAAAGAGCTCTCATTTGATCCAAAAGTCGTTGCACTGTGCTAGCTGGCCGACAGACGACACAACCTGGGATTCACAATTCAATGAATAATCCCGAATTCAAGCTATTTCCTATTCAGCTCAGGGACCCAACCTGTTTATGACATTGTTACATGAAGATAGGTTTCAAGTAAGAGGCGATTTTACTTCATTTCTCCTTTTGTACAACAAAATAAAATATTACTATTATGTTAACAGTAAAAGAACAACGAAATGAGAGAAATTTTCAGTAACAAGGCTGCGAACTGTTATACTCTTCAAATTCCAAGTCCTCGCTGCTGCCTTTGTGCTGCCTTTGTGCTGCCTTCGTGTCCCCCCGTGCCGCCCCCGCTATAGCCGCGGCTCTAGTGCCCATTGCCTAAAAAAGGGATCATCTGCCTATCACCTTGACATAGTTTGATCCTCAATGTCCGCTTTACAAATCTGCCTGTTTTCTATTGCTCCTCTGTATCAATTCATCCCTTTTCTCCATCAATTTAGTGATGTTTTGATATTTTGAATAAAATACCAACAAATTAGCCATACGAAATGATCACTAAAGTATGTTCATATTGTTACAACTTCATATCGTTTTTCTTTGTCTCTCTGAAAATCTTAAGGTATTCACTGAACTAGTTTAAATAGATCCTATCATGACTAATAAGACCAGAACAATCATTTTGCATCAATGTTCGCCATTTTTCTCTGTTGTTGGCATTATCGATTTAGGCCATTACAGCCTTCAGTTATAACCTATCTAGTAAATAAATCAGTGCGAAATAGGTTTTCAACGACTTCAACACTCATACAGTTTTCATTATCATGTGTTGTGTATCAGAACCACCTGGTGAAAACGTCTCCTTCAAGCTGTTCTGTTTACAACACACACGTTGTACATTGCCTGAATATCAGATAGGCTTATTCTTCCCGAAGTTTCTCAAATTTCCTCAATTTGTAGGCTAACGACACAAGCGATTTCGTTGATTTATTTGCTTAATAATTTAGATAAGAATGAATTTTGATGTATTTTCAGCATTGCTTCTTTGTCAGTTAGTGATGTGTTGGTGATGACCGTTTGTTTGCCATTACAGTTAGAAGCACATTAGAAACAGCCATTGACCGCTGGTGTTTAAGCACGCTTAAAAGCATCCATTTTCTCCTTCCCAATTTTACTAACCCTTTGTAAACTTGACTGTACCATGAAGCATTGCCGTAGCTACTTTGTTTTAAGCATGGTCGAGCCTTTCACCTTTAAACATAATCATAAAAACCCTCTGTTTTCAATTAACAATATTTTTTGTTCCTATTGTTCTCAAACACTGATTCATCCTATCAGCATTGAGCTTTAAAGTGGACCTGGCAGGGGTTTTGTTGATGTTTCCTTGATGAAAATTCGATGCTCTTGGCGAAAGAGAAAGGCTCTGTTATGCAAAGTTTCCTTTAGCTTTAGAGATCTGTAGGTGTTTTGCACCCAGACGGGCACCCAAAACTAGCCATAGCTGATGCAAATTTTTCCAGCATCAAATAACTCATTTGCAGGAAGTAGGCATTTTGGGCCATGGAACCCTCATCCCACCAGCTAGGAACTGTCATCAATTACTAAGCATAAATTTCGCCATTTCCTAAAAGTAAGACTCGAACCTTATACTTGAAAATCCCGCCTTTCCATTTGTTGTATGTAAATAAAGAAAAAGCCACGGTAACTGGCAGGCTGCTCGACGGACTCCAAAAGGAATGCTTGCGGCGAAAAGTCAGTGAAAACGTAGAAAATAAGGAACGCCGCAACGCGCCGAGCACAAACAACAATAAACACAAGCAAATACATAATGGTTAATAATCGCCCCGGCGTACGGGGCTTCATCAGAGCAAAAGTGTGTTATTTCCATCTGTTATTTGATTAATCCTTTGAATAAATTCGTATATAATTCAAATTTAGAACAAGCACTTTAGTAGATACGTCAGTGAAAAGTGCATATTCATTTTGTGGGTTGCTGACTCTACTTTCCACCTGTGTATTCACTAGATAGATTTATTCGAAACTGCAAGTACTCCGAATCTAATTAAGATTAATGACAAGTGGGATGGCTCAGATTGATAGCGATGTTTTGTAACTTTTGCTCTCGTTCTATGACCTAGGATGTGGCATTAAAACGAGGCCAGTCACACCAGAAGGAGCGCCTCAGTCGTGAAGAAACGGTTTGATTTTTAGGGACAAAAATATAAATAGTAGCTTACTGCTAAAGACTCGGCAGCTAGGCAGATTTTCTTCATTCATAAGATCTTTATTAATGAATCGGTTACTTGCTTTAAGGAGACTGTAAATTCTTGATGTTTCGACTTGGCCTACTTTTTTCCTGCTTTCCTTTTCTCTCTTTCTCTCTTCCTTTGCCTAAACATAACACGTACATTGAAAATTACACTCCACTTAGGTAGGAGAGTCATCTTGTGCAGCTTTTCACTTTCCCAACAGTTCGGAACAAGCACCGTGAATAAATGGCAGGTGATTTTTTTAAGCAATCGATTCGCGTTCACTCTTAAGTTGATGCTCTGTTGTAGCAGATGTCTTCTCAGAAAACATTACTGGATCCTTGAAATGTCTTCTAGAGGCAAATTGGAGTATCGAGAATAAGTCTTTCGATGCAACGCAAACTGCTGGAGCCATTGCAGATGGAACTGCTAGGCATGCTTAAACGGGTCCACACTAGTGCAAATCTACTTACGATTTCAAGTTGCGTTTCGTAAATGTGTCATTGACCCACAAAGGTCGATTGGACATTTCCAGAAATCGCCAACTGTGGAACACTGATCCTGCTTCGCAGCGTTGTAAGGTCGTTTTCCCAATGAAACCGGTCCAGTTCGACCTAATCTCAAATACCCTTATAGACTCACTTAGAAAGCCTTGAAACGAATCTTAAGGTCTGCTCCTAATTATGAAAAAACTTCCAACTTGCAGATGGTTGTTGCTTGTTTCGTGTGACTTGCCGTGATTGAAAAAGAGGGCACACCAATGTAATGATTTTCTGAAAAACACAAAAATGAAGTATTATGTAATAAGCTAGTATAAAGGTACCATTTCACTCGTCCCAAACTAAGGCTGCGTTTGCACGATGCTGGAAGGCTTTCCGTTTACACTAGTACTGGGCTACCCGTATCAAAATTGATTGGGTTACCCGTACAACTTTTGGTCCTTATAGCTAGACGATGTCAAAGTTATCCGGCATCGTGTATACGGGGTATCCAAACAGCTTCTGTTACGGATTCATAGCGAAGCGGCGATTTTGACTGCACCACATAATGTGACAATGGCAGTACGATATGACCGCATGTTTCGAATACGCCAACAGCAATCATTTTATGTTGTTGATCAGAGCTCTTTAAGGATCCAGCACATCAGAAAATCTCTTAAAAAGGCATCTAAGAAGAGAAGTATGTGCCTGGCAGAATTCATTCATTTTTATTCATTAATTTTGAATTCTTTTTACATGGTGGCACCGCAAACCAAATTAGGCTGCTTTTCAGGGTTTATCCGTACTCTGGTAAAAAGGAAGTCTATCTGTATCAAAAGTTGTTCGGCACCGTGTAAACGCGATAAATCCGCATAACATTTTATCCGGATCAAAAGTTATCCGGCACCGCGTAAACGCAGCCTAAGTAGCAGTCTTGTTGAGAACACCTGTGAAATCTAGCTTCAGAAAGAAAATTGATTTTGGCTCATGTGAACAGAGACACATTTTGTCATCTGCACACGGTAGTATAGAGTGATTCACCTAACCATTGCTGACATTTTCCCAGATAAACCAGTTTACAAACATGGATGAGTCCTCTAGGCGATCAATGTTCAGTGGTAATGGACCTGGCAAAAGTATGCTTTGCCCATCGCTTATATCTTTGAGTTATGACTTGTTGTAGCCATAATGTCTGTCTTGTTAGATACAATACAAACTTTAGAATATTGACAAAAGCGTAGTTTGTCCTTAAAATGCTACCATTGGAAGTGCGTTTTGAGCCCCAACTAAGACATGCCAGTTTTTCTAATAAAGTATGATGTAAATTGGAGAAGTAAAAGTGAGCAATGGTAGCTGGAGTTAGATTGAGAGGCAGTAGCAAGCTCTCTGTTATAACATTTCAAATGCTCAAACAAAAGCAACCTCGTTTGAAATAAACTCGAAATCATTCAGGGGGAGCATTCCACTCTATGTTCGATGGGATAAAGAACAACCAAAATAAAACTTCGCTTAAGAGAATAATGAATGAACAAGGATGGGTTCAATGCTTTAGTATTATACTGAAAATTGATTTTGTATTTAAAATTTCGTTTTTAATTTTAATTTCGTAGTTAAACCTGTAACTAGAAAAAGCTTTAAATATTGTGTAGCCTACTCTATTTACAGATAGAGCAAGTACTTGTGACCAGAGATTTCTTTAGAACCATATTTTTCGTTGTCCGCTGTATGAAAACATTAACCTCCGGGCAAACGCTCGCAACATTTTCACTGAACAACGCTTAACATCGTTGTGCCGTGTATAGTGTGATCTTGCCAAAGGGTTAACGAACATTTAACTAAACATTTGACTTCAGATTGATACTACCAAGTATAAATATGTTCCAATAACAATTCATTTCTTCAAACTATTGAATCTAACTTTATCTCGTCGTCACTCCATTCTTACTTTTACTTCAGGTAAAGATTTCTTTGTATCGCTAGACTTTCTTCTTTTTGTGGCCTAGCCTTCACGTCTTCTTTTACTGTACCCTTCCCAGTCCTCCGTTTCCTTCATGAGCTTGGGTTTGTGAAGTGTTAATGAAAGAGGCCGATTGCGTAAATTCTTCTTATCCACGGTCCAAAGCTGCAAGTTCAGCACGGATATTACCAAATGTGCAATGAGAAACACATTTACAGTAGACCGTATGCAAAAACTGTCAGTACGTGTGCATGCAATGAACATTGTTGAGAAATGTGGCCAAACGGTCTCAACATTGTTCAGTCGAGATAATTTTCTCAACATAGTCCACTGAAAGTTTTTTAACCAGTATCGAAATTTGCTGAACAACTTTAAACAGCAACGGTCTCAACATAGTCCACTGAAAATTTTCTAACCAATATCGAAATTTGCAATATCGAAAACAACTTTAAACAAATCTTAAGTGTTTGAACAAGGCTGTCAAAAGGTCTCAACATTTACTGAATATGAATGCTGGGGAAAATGTTCAATGAAATTTTGAGAGTGCTTGGCTGGGGATTTAGTGAAACGCCTATGAACTAGCAGTGTTGGGATGACGTCATAGACGCTATCTCGGTAAAATCGTTGGTTGACCATCTATATGTTGATCAAACACTGTATGTTCCTACTTCATTAGACGTATGTGTCAAATATGTTTTTATTATTTGATTGTTTTGACGATAAGTGCTCCAGCCAAACAAGTTTGCAGGTAGGTATAATGGGATGCGTTAGGCTATTTCTTGCAGGATAATCAACTAGAATAATAGACTCAGGACCTTGGAAGATTTTCACAACTGCAGCATTTCAATTAGACAGCCAGCTTCAATAATAGCATAGTAGTGATAAGGAGATGGTGATTTGAATTTGTTTGTGAAGAGCGTGTTTTTATCTCTTGAGTCACACGCGGGCACGTTGTTGCTGAGTTTTAGATAACGTTATCACAACAGCGTAGTTTTCGTATTGTCTGATCTATGAGCATTCACAGAGCGCTCAAGGGAAAAGGAGTTCTGAATTGGTACATTGCCTGGTTTTTTATTGTATTAGTTAAACGATTGTCAAATGACCTCATTTCCATTTCATCAATATTTGAATACGATACCCAATCATCTCACAATAGGAGGAACTTTCTTGAAAATTTCCAACTAAGGGGTATAAAAATAGACTATTTACAAAATCGCACATCAAACAATCAATCGACTCCTTTCTTCTAGATTTCCTTTTACAGCAGCAAGCAGAAAGAGTAATTTCCTTTTGAAAGCCTAATCCAACATTCGTTAACATGGTGTATTCCTTTTGGTGTTGTACCCGAGATCTTCAAGGTCTTACGCTGTAAGATTTGGGGTGTTTAGTCAAGCAAAAGCGTTGACTGTTATCGAAATAAATTAAAGGCCGTCTGCAACCTAAGATGTCCGCTATGCTTTGCCCAATTCGCAGCATTGCTATTATGTCATCCACATAGAGACGGAGTGCAATTCCTCTTAAGGCAGCAGAAAAGAATTGATTGCATTGAACCCAAGTAACTGATGCAGGTACGCAGATTTTAATGTTTCCTATCATTTGTGATAACACTCATGCAAGTAAGGTTTTTTCAAGTCCAGAAAAAATGTCGTTGTAGGAACTCATTACTTGAAGGATGATGGCCATTTTTATAGTATTTGTTTTTAAAAGCATCAACTACCTTGCCCAAGTACCTAATAAAGGCATGGCTTCAGGAATCAAATTGAGTGTCAATATGTGGTTCCCTTTTTCTTCAAGAATGACTTGAATATTTCATAATGTCAGGCGATAATTAATCGCATTTTCTGAATATCATAGCTTTGAAGATTCCAGTAACTTTTCACCACAAACTATTGATTGTTGGCCAACGGTGCAAATTCGGTTCAATGCTAACCTGCATTTTTCTACTCGTCAATTTTTAGCATGCACCTAATTTAATTAGATTTTTGCCTACGTGAAAATTTTGAATTTGCATTTGACAATAGACCGGGAACAACTGAAGCTCCTTTCGAGATGGTGTCTCCTTCGAAGGAGCGCTCTGACATCCCAGAGGCATATTTGCTACCCCCGTCTTCATGAGCATAGGAAACGTATCATCTAAGAGGCTTGTAAGAAAGGCAACGGTATTGTTATATAGCAAAAAAACTGTTTGCTTTCTATGCAACTCGTCTAAACCACCTACTCTTGCTTTTAGAAATAAATCCTGTCTGGTGTAACAGCAAAGTAGGCTTGCTTCGATTTAGCCTGTTCCAAGAATATGCAAATGAACGCGCGATCAACTACATTAGCAAGAGCAGGTGCTCACTAGCACAATAGTTAGTATTTCTAAATCAGATGAACTTGGCCGGCTGCATCTTTGTGCAAAACACTCATTAGCGCTTTCACGTTGTGTACGTGTTACAACAGGAGCAGGCTTAGATTTCCCCGTTTATTGCTGGTCGCCAGTTCTTATAAAGGGTTACGTTAAAGCAACGAAGTTGTCCCCATCGACATGGCAGGTATGGTTTTCGACAACTTGTTTATCATTACCCTTGCTCATGAATGTTATCATTTAATTTATCAAATCCTTTTAGTTTCTAATGAGTTTTTCCGATAATCTATTAGTTAAAGTTTAATAATTTTCGTGTCGTGTAGTGAAGAACCACCCACGGCTTTTCAGATATGTTAGAGGGAATTTTTACTTTTTTTGATAGGAATAGACTCCCAAACACCCGATGAAATAAAAAGAACACTTCACTGTCTATCAACTTTTGAAACAGGCTATTTCTTTTAATTCGTCACTAGTAAATACGGAGAAGGTACTCCGAATTTTCTTTTTTTTAAATTTTACGTTCTGCATTTGAATGCCAGCTGGAGTTATTTTCTTTCTACATTTACGGGCCAGTTTATTTTCTTGAATCAATGGAGGCATTTTTCCTTCATTATCCTCCGGGAGCATTGTTTGTCAAAGGCAGTCAAGATTGTAACTATTGGAATAGGCCATATGCTAAAAAGTCCCAGATTCTAGTTATATGTGGGAATGAATCTCACAATATGAATGAATTGCAAATGCACCTGTCTCTGAATCTCCGCCTGTTTGAGTCCAACAAGCTGAAATCGATATTAAATCGGCTCCTTTTATTATATTTTATTTCTTGTTTTTACTTTTACTGTTCACCTCTCATTTCTTCATATTCTGAAATCCAACAGTTTGATAAAAGTTGCTATGAAGCGGACTTCATCTCCATCAAAGTGATTTATTGTTCTGTATGAGTATCGCTGCATGATTTAATATTTTGCGTTGCAAGATTTGACTTCAAACCGATCGTCAAATACGATTGAAGTGTATTTGACGGCTAAATCTACGGTATGACTCTTCATTAAAGTTTTTCTCTGACAGCCTGAAAGCATGTAGAACTTTCCTGTATGCAAACAATATTTCAAGCCTCATTTCACTTTTTGATAAATGTCTTGATAGAGCCTTCTTAGGCCCCAGTTACGTTGGGTCTTGGGGGCTCGAGTCCGAGCTAGGATTTTTCTAAAATGTGTTTCGGCCGTCTCTATCAGCTTTTTCTGAAAAACTGCTATTCGGAAAAAAGCTGGTTTTTACCTCATTAAATAAATGACAGATATAAAAAGTTGCAGTTGATATTCATCATCCTCTCTCTATCAAAAGGACCTTTTGAAACGTTCACACATTGCAAAAAAATTAACCTGCTATCCTGGGAAAGCTATATTTTGGCTTCTATGAGAACGTCTTCCAGCAAACTTTTACTGTAGAGCCTTTCTTACACACCACGATGCAAGGAACATTTCTTTTAAAAAAACTATTCAAATCGAAAAAGCCATATCAAAGGAGCTTGAAAGTTTGAAGGGATGCATAAAGACCAATTTTGTAACATTTCAGGAAACTCTTATGATCACATGAAAAAGAACATAATCAATTTTATAATTGCAAAGCCACTTTATCGCAATTAGCTACCGAAAATCTGTCTTCTCCGACAACTTGGTTTTAATTCCTGCTATTGGGTACCACAGTCACGCCTTCTTTCGTCATCCCTTCTATTTTGGAGGCTATCGTAACTCTTTCTTCGTATGCTGAAACGTTGTTGGTTTTTTTCGGGTTATTGTTTGCATCAAAGAAGATTTTCCTTTGAACAAAGTTCTTGAGAACAGTGTCAACAACAAAGCACTAATGTATGCAATAATGTAATGTATGCAATAATGTAATGTATGCAATAATGTAATGTATGCAATAATGTATGGTCATCATTGCTGGTATTCAAAGTTCACCTGACAGTTGCATGTACTTGGTATTCTTGCTTGTTCCTCGCTCTGCCGTGTTTACTTTTTTCTCGATCTCAGTTTAGGTAGCTAGCTTCTTCGTTAGTTGAAATCATGCTCACAGTAAAGGTGAAGATTTTTGTCTGTTTCTTCTTGTATTTTTTCTTCTCAAACCAATCTGTCATACCTAGCATTCATTTTCTTCCTAATTTGTTGTGTTTATTGCGCCATCGAAGCACCTTCCAGTATTTGTTGTTGAAGATGGTCTCGCTGTGTCAGGAAATGACTGCTCCATGGAAGCGGAATGAAATAGTGCCTTACCCTGCTTACAGGTACGCAGATGTCATTTTGTCGCACACACTGGCTTTTTTTACTGTTTCTTGCTAATATTCAGTGAAAATGAAACCGCGTGAATGTTAACCTGAGGCAAATATAACACGGTTCTGGTTTTGTACCGGCGTAGTGTAAACGGGTAACACTCGGCCTTTGATTTAGGGGCAAGGTACTAGTGTCCTAAACGGTTCACAAAAATATGACTGAAATTAGCCAAGTACTGATGCAAAATGATCACAATCCATGGATTGAGCCCCTATAAATAGAACAATTCTGATCCCCTGCCACACGAGGAGTCTAGAGCTATGAACGAGAGAGGCCCTCGCAACAAAGGTTTTTAAAACATTTATTTGAAAGTAGTTCAGAGTTGTTATTTGGCTTCAGAGCAAATGGGGCTAAACCGCTAAACCCCCCGACAAGATGTAGATACTTTCTTGGATTAAACAGACAATACCCCCAAGACTAGTAAAAAATGTTTGCCAATCAACAGTGCCTGCAACTCTTCCACGCGAACCCACCAATTCCAATCCTATATGGTGCTGGCTAGATGGTGCAAAAGTGCGTTTTTCATAAAACATTGAACAAAAGACATTTTAACTAGCCTCTGATTCATTGTTGTTGTAAGAGGCTAGCAAGAAGCCAATAATGTTTGTTTTCTCTGTTGGTTTTCTTCCTAGTTTGAAAGAGACGAGCTTCGACTTTTTCTGTCATACAAGTAGCCTAAAACCCTCAATTGCAGAGTTAATTAGCAGGTAGGATGACCATGATTCTCAAGAGTAACAGGCCTGTTTTCCCATATCAATTTTAAAGCGATTCAATATCAGGCGTGCTCATCAGGCTGATTTGCGTATCGTCGACCCATTGTTCATTATTTCACAGCCACATTTGATAAATGCATCTTTTTTTCAATTTATTTTCTTTTTGAATCATTATATTCAGCAAATAACAGGGCTATTTCCTGCAAAGCCTCAGATTTCCCAGCTTTTTTCTTTTTCCCTCTTAACGTCCTTTCTAGCCAGTTTCTTCCTATCTTGTCCACGTTTCATTATGCCTCGTTACCTTATCTATACAATTTTGCGTCACCTCATTGATGTTTTCAGTACTCTACACGGTGATTGCATTTTGGAATATGGATTGGTTGCCTCCTTTTTGGCCTATCCCCAGAGTCTCTTAGAATTGTCAGTCTCAAAATGTATTATAGACCAAAGGCCTTCAACTAGAGACTCTGGGTCACTTCCACTTCACTTTCTTGTGGCTAATCCAGTATGGAAGTGTCTCTGACGTCGTATTCAATTGCTCCTCTCTACCGAATTCTTCCTACCTGTATCTATATTAATTTCTTCTCCACTACAATATGTTGTCTCGTCTGCTGTGAAGACCACTGACAAGTCATTTTACCGTTACCGTTCTTTTTTACATGGGACTCTATATGGGAGCTTCCCCCTGTGGCTCTTTCCTGTTTCTCGCGTTAATCAAAAGGTATCTTGACTTTCTTGTTTCTGTCTTATTCTTTCAGCACCCCGTAAGAAAAGAGATGCTTGAATTTGAATTTGACGCTCGATTGAAGTCTGCTATAGGTTGGTCAATTGCACCTTTTGTTGGATCGGCAGCTTGTCTTGACTTTATCTTCCCCTTACCTTTTTGTTCTGTCCTGTTTTCTTGACATTTAATAGGCCAATCCCTTCCTAACGTTGTCAGTTTTAAAATTGGCTCTAGGTATCCACCAATCTTAGACAGCTTTCCAACTTTAGACATTCCTTTAGACATTTCGTGTCCTGTATCTCACTTGACCTTCCTTTACCGCCTAATGGTAAGCCTGACCTTCAACGGCCTGAAACATTACTAGCCTCAGCTTCTTGGCGCACTTTCTCTGCAGCTTTCACTGGGCTGTTTGCTTTGAAGATTGCAATTTTTATTAACTTCCTGTATGGCGTTTTCTTGCTGCCAAGTAATCTTGTTTACTTATGAGTTGTATCATAAAGAGTGCCACATAATAGAGTACTGTTGCGTTCAAAAGAGGTTTCCAGTTATAAGAGAGAAACTCAAAATTTGCTTATTCTTCTCTACAACTATATACACAGTTCTTAAAGGCACTGCCCTATGCATTCCGCTGGCCATTTGAACTTCCTATTGGTTGGAATTCACAATAGAGCTATTGTTACGTATCCAATCGGCTCATTCTCAATGTTTTCTCGATCATAAACGCGCTGCAAAATCCATTGTTTACTGTAGACAGTTGACTGACAGGACATAGTGCCTTTAAGAACTTGTATCAAAATATTGGTAACTTGTATCAAAATGCATAAATGATGATTTAGAAACTATGGTCGCTAATAAGATATCATTCTTTAATCATATGTAGTCAGTTCAGAAATTTTCTTCAAGGGATCGATGAATGACATGTTCTCATTAAACAGCTCATATGGATTTCCATTTTGAATATTTTACTTTGCATTTACTAGTAAAGTAAATAATTTTTATTAGTTTTTATTAGTGCCTGGAAAAGCAGACGAGAATTTTGAATCATACTTGCTTTAATTATTCGTCTTCTAATCTTTTTTTCCAATCTTTCCTTTTTTGTGCCCCCGGACAGAAAAGGTTATCAAGGCAATCCCTTTTGTCTTGTTTGTAATTTTGAGTTGCTTTCCTTGCTTTTATTTATTGGCTTGTGAAAACCACTCAATGCCTCAATAGGGAGCGGCTGTCTTGTAGACTTCAAATATGATAACGATGTTTGACCTGATAGGTAGTTAGAGATGTTGATTAAAGCAACAAGAAATATTTTTGTTGTTGTTTTTAATAAACCCGTTAAACTGATATAAGGCTATCGGATTCAGGCCAACTTGTGATTGCATTCTTTGCGGGAATCGATGACGTCATCTCGTAACTGTACTTTAGAAGCCGGTCATTGCTCGCTGTCTTGCTTTTTACACTTTTACGAGGCGTTTATTTTCTTTAAACCGACCTCCAAGGCACCACACAGCCATTGGACTAGCAGGGGCTGTAGCGCCCCCCCCCCTACGTTTTTGCAATAATAGGTTAGACATTTTTTGGAAAGTTTACTCTAACGCAACTCTGGATAGTTTACTCTAACGGATCCTAAGTAGTAGCAGTTCTTCTTGCTAGGAACCCTTTTATTCATTTTCTAGGTGTTTTATCTTGTTTAATGATATGATGTGTTTTATTGTCTCCAAGCTAAATTTTTTTATTCCATAGTTATTGATATCTTCTCTTAATCAGACTGTTTATAAAGAATCAGTAGAATTAAGGGGTATTTTCCGGAGTTCTAGAGTTTGTGGTCTCAAAATATTTTCGGTCACGCCCTTTCCATCCCCCTTCTTTTAGACTAGTGCGCGGTGCCTGCGACCGTCACATCAATCTTATTGTTCGCGAGTGCTTTTCAATTGAGCATACTTGTGCATACTTCTAGATGGCGCTCAATATAAATTTTGCACGCCCTGGTAGTAGTCTTTGATCCTTCTCCCGAAATCAGTCCGCGCGAACAAGCTGCGAAATACAAGTTAGGTCAGGAAGATGCGCAGTGTGCGCTTGAGAAAACATAAAAACTAAAGTGAGGTCGGTCTTTATGCACCTCTGAAATTTTAGTAGTTGCATATCAATCTCTGAGTATCGAAAAGTCGTTACATTTTACATATGTGTGTCTTGTTTGGGAACGCAAGCAGTTACAAATAAATATACTTGCTCCAAACGCAAGGAAAACACTCGTTTTTGATTGGCTCAATAAGGGAATTTCTCTGTCCAAGCTCTGTCTTATGGCTGATTTCTTGGATATCTGCATCTTTTCGATGCTAGTGTTCTTCTTTCTGTTTCCTTTTCCTCTTAGAAAAGCCTCTTTTTGTTGATTGAAGCAATGCCTAATTCAGACATTACCGGTCTTTAAGAGGGTCTTGACTTTTTAAGAAGGTTCTTAAAAGCTGGAAATTATCTTTTTTATTGATTAGTTTCGTTAGTTCAATATTTTACCTGAAGAAGATGTTTTGAATTACGGGGTTTGCCGGCCGACCCAAAGAAAATCATATTTGTCGTAATAATTTTAATTTTCAACACATTGAGATGAAAATCTTCTAGACGTAGATGAATTAATTAGTATCTACAAGCAAAAATCTTTAAATCGTTTCAATAATTAATTACAGCATATTTTGTTAATTCCTTTTTAAGCGCACTGTGATGCAAAATTCACGATAAATTTATCCCTGTTTGTATCTTAATATTGCTATTATTTACTAAAAGAATAACAATTGTACTTTCCTGATACCACCTGGATTGTGCCTTTTAATGGAGAGAACTTGTCCTAGAAATGTTTATCCTTGAAATTTGTCATTACTTGAGTATATAATGAACTCTTGCCTTTATCATTCTGCTTTTCACGCAATAGAATGTTCCAGACTTGTTTACGTTTAGGAAAGATGATTTTATCTAATGCTGCCAAGAGGAGGCCCTGACATTGGCTCCTGCCCTAGTGCTTCAGAGTCTAGGGGCTTTCGTGTAATTAGCTTCCATTCCTTCAACTTTAATGATCCAGGAAAGTCATATGTGTCATACAAACCACAGTACATATGTCAAGTAAGGTTTTTTGACGTATTGTATTTAGGGAGTAATCACCAATATTTTCTTCACAGAAGTTCCTCCCATACATCTTGGGCAAACAAATGAGTTTTCATGTTAAAGCATTTTTCTTAATGAAGTCTTTTGGATAATCAAAGGCTCTTTGAAGATACTTAAAGAAGCTAGTGTCATGAACTCGATGCTGTATCAACAGGAACAATGCGGGCAGATCTCTTTCACATATATTGAATATTAAGATCAAGCCATATGCTATTAGATAGATCTTCTGCATTCTTCTCTCCGTACCAATATGTGCATGTTGCCTACTTTTTGAGAAAAGGATTGGCTTCAGAAAAGATTCTTGTCGCAAACCTATTTTTAGCATTGGATTGAATAATACCTTTGGCTAAACATTTGTTTTGATTAGTGCTGCATTGAGCATTTTCCTCTGCCAAAATTATTCACCTGTGTTGAAAATGCAAGGAAATTGGCATCTTCCTACTTGCATACGATTTATATTTTTGTTATCGATGTGAAGAGCCAGACTGCGATACGTAGACTAGCAATACACAGACACTGATCTTTACACCAGCATTTTTTTAAAAAACATTAAATTTCAACGAGACATGAAGTTAGATACGGCTAGTAAAAACTGTACCAAATATCTTGCAATCTTTCTGACAGCCTTATATCAGAAAATTCTCCCAGTAATGAAATATGGCATTCAAGGACAAGAGTGTTTTCTCGCTATTTACCAGGTAACGAACAGCTTCGGTCATCAGATTGCCTGATTTTGTTGCGTCTAAAATTAGGAAGGGCGTTGAATGTGCATTGCAATCTGATCTGCACTATTCCACGGTTTTGGCTGAGAATATGCAGCGTGGTAGTAAATGTTTAATGAATTATAGCACATAGAGTTGCTTGCTGTGCTTTTCCCTAACAATGATATTTCAGTTTTGCGGATTTTGCTTCAAGATTCATCCAAAATGTCTTCACTTCGACAAACGTTTCCTCAAACATCAAATTTCAACATAATTAGCGCTTTATTTCGAGGTTTATCTCGAAAAATCTGCTCTTTACGTCCAAATTCCTCTCTTCATTTGCCGCACTGTTCTTTTTTTCCACTTTTCTATGTGAATATTCCTCTAAATTTGCCTGAATTTTGACAACTTGTTTGCAGCATACGACAGAATCAGTTGCTACAAGGGCAGCCTATGACTTGCAGCCGTAGAAATGATCGAAAATTTCCGATGAAACAAATGATCGAAGGTTTGCCTTTTTCTGATAGAGGGAGATTGAGATCGAGATTAGAATGTTTTTCTATTTGCTAGTTCCACGGAACATTTACCACTAGTTTTTCTCTTACTGTTCCAGAACTATAGCATAAGATGCGTCGTGCGTCTTTTGGTGTAAATTTACAACGGTTAAGGGCTTTAGGATCTGAATGCGTTTCTTAGAAATCATACGATAAAAGTGTTTGGACCCCTTAATGGCTTTGATTGAGACATGTTGCTCTATCTTTTTATAAACGGTATATATGTAGTTGCTGCTGCAGAAGGAATCATTTAGGCCATGGCTGACAAAATAATAGTTATATATGAACTTATAAACTTGCATAGTCTTTCTCATGTATGGCTGTCACCTTTATTCGACACTGTGGTATAATGTGTAAGGTTCTTTTGAGTTCCTAGATCTTTCAAAATGCATTTCCGTTGAAGCTAGCCATTTTCTGGTGGTGAATTTAAAGAATACAAATCATCATTAATTTGTCAATGTGAAGCAGCTACACCCTCAAACAAATCCGTCATTAGATATGGAGAACTTGCATTTCTTCAACCGTTAACATTACCGTATTTTGATTGTCTTCTTCATGTTTTGTCCCTGTTTTTTGCCCAATAACCAGTAACATATTTAAAAACAAACAATTGTTTCAACTGACATATTACAATTATATGAAAGTTTTAGGAAGGTTCTATGTGGCGCATCTAAGGAGACAGGAATATTTGATGCCTTCTTTAATTAACTTTGCTAAATTTCTAAAGTCACAGTTTCTTTCCCACCTGCCATTCAAGAAAAAGTCGGCCTTGCAGCTGCTATGGAATGCTAATCATGATTGCTGCTTTTTGATACGCTTGGAAATTTTAAATATATCCCCACGCAATGTGACGCATTGTGAATTTCGTGCTATAGCAATGTCTCAAGGGGCACTTGTCCCCTGTTTCACGTGCCCGATTTTCAGCCAAGCTTGATTTCAGTACTTTATTTCTACCTTCAATGGATCTACAGTTAACCAACCTAGAAAAGATCGTCCAAAATTGCCACAATCTTTATTCTGTATCGCATGCATGGTGTGATGTCAAGTTCACTTATGATGATATCATTTAATAACAACGAATTTAAGTTAATGATAAATAACAATCCTTATTTATGCAAGCGTATTTGTGCAACATTTTCCAGTGGAAGAACAATACGAAGTTATAAGATCTTGTGCGTGATTCTTGGTTAATCGTAAGCATCAAAAAACAAAATTTTCTTATTTAAGTTAAAACCAGTAGGTGCTATATGGCGTTTCAGTCGTGAAATAATGTTTGACTTGGGGACCTTCCCTCCCCATGCCCATATTTTCAGCATTCATCCCCTCCCCTGCCCCAACCCACATAGAATACTTTCAAGTGCCGAGCTTAGTATACTGGACTACTATCATGAGTCTGAGTATATGGACTACTATCATGAGTTGAAGGTAAACCAACCCGAAATACCAGCGTTTTTTCGAGTTGATCTGAACAAGTCTCTTCTCGAGTCTTTGCAAACAGCTTCCTGTTGGGTTTGCTACCAAGCATCTTAAAGGAATACTTTGATATCGGAAGTGATTGATTCGATAATATGTCTTACAATAGCATCAAGGTTTTCGAAACCAATCTATGATAGCAATGCTTTGCTATATTGCAAATAATTTGGGAAGCGAGTTCAGTAAGGCAAAGTCTCACAAAGTCTCAGAGAGGCAATTGTACCAAATCAGCATTGTATTGGGTGTAGAAGATCTTTTAAAAGATCAATCTTAAAAATTGCAAACCTGTCTCACACCCCAGCCTTTAAAAGGCTCATTTATATTTCCATCGCTCTAGTTTGCCACTTTACTTTTTTCTACTTGAATGCAAAACACGAACACGATGAGCAGCTGCCTTTTATATTAAACGAAAGCAAACCCATCTTATGGAATACTCTACTGCGAAGCAACCGGCTTTAAGATGAAAGCAAGCTCATTTAAAAGCAAATGTTTTCCGTCATTGCGTCAGTGAGCCAAATATAACGCATGGTGCTTATCTTCGACAAATTACTAGCAGTGAAAGACGCAGTTTGCTCGCATCTATTATGAATCCGCGAATGTATATAGCAAGAATTTCGTTCCTGTCCTACCAGTTTTGACAAAAGGTGGAGCTGCAATATCATATTCTGCCAACGTTTAAAGCTAACAGGGAGTCCATTCAAACAGAGAATGTTCCCAACAGAAATTCCGAAACTCACGAGACCTCTTTCTGAAGATGACTGTAGAACGAGGCAACATGGCAACAGTACTGCTATTTGCATAATCCGCATTGGCTTCTATTGGCGGCTTTTCTAAGCGACTAGATTTCACCTGTTCATCCAGAAAAAGATGCATCGTGATTTATCTTATTCAGGGACAAATAATGTTATTCTATCAATTTTGTAAGAGATAAAGCGGTGGAGTTTTCTTGGAGCAACTTGGCTGGTAAGGACAAGTAGCAACAGTTTCATCATATTCTAGATAGAATATAAAATCGCACAGCGTTCTGGTAAGAAAAATGTTAAAACTGTTAGCCATTTTTTGTTAGACATTTGGTAATGATGGCTTAATATTCATAGTCAATCTAATGTTCATTTATGACCTCTGGATACAAATTTCATCACGAAAATTATTTTGCTATTTGATCACTGCACGTTTGCTACAAGTTTTCTCCAATTTTTAAATTGAATCTCTCCAGACATTCTAATGCTCTTTATATCCTAAATAAAGTTGCTTTGATGTCAATTTTTCGAGAATCAATGTATTTTTTTAAATTTAGTTCTGGAAAATTCAAATTGTGTGGCAATGAAAAAAAAATCATAAGTACTGGAACTACTTGATAACATCGTTAAAGGGAAAACATTTACTGAACCAAAGACGTGGAGCATTGTACTAGAAAAATTTTCCCTGTCCTACTTTTTCACTTTTTGAGACCGTTTTGTTCAGCTGCTTCTTCAGCTAGTTTTGTAATCAATCGAAAGAATTTTGCAACAATAAGGTTATTTTAGTTTGGAAGAAAGTACACGTTTTAGAAATGACTTAGAGTTATTGAGAAATGTTATTTTCAGAAGAAAAAATCTTTCGACTGACATAAAAGATTTTATTCAGCAACGTACATAATTATTTTGCTTTTGACCGCTCGCTATAGTATTTTAGCCATTAAAACATGTGGCATCCTCCCTAAATTTTCTCAAAAAACTGTTTTAAATTTGTTAGCCCTGCGATCGCGGCTCTCTTTAGCCCAACTGGTCATTTCTGCTACATTTATTTTCCCGTTAGGTTTCAACAGTATTAATTTAGAGCTCGGCAAGTTTCCCAATCACTTTTAGATATACATTTACCCATTCTAGCAAACTATGCCCTTACTGTAGACAGGTTATTTTATTATAAGATTCAAGAAATGAAGGCCAAAGCTGCCCTATATGCTAGCATTTGTATCGTGTCTTATCAAAATCATTTAGTGTGTGATCTTTAAGATGTTTCAAGTAGTAATTATTTCATGCCGCAAATCTATTAAAATTTTGCAAAATATCTCCCCCTTCTCATCGTCATCCCTCGGCGGTGTAGTTCTGCGTCGCGTGAAAAAATGTTTTTAGATTAGCCACTGCTAAATATTTTCTCATTGTGAACTCTCTGCAAAGTTTCACCCTTCTTTGTAATAAAAATGAGACTTTTTCAAAAAGGGTGTTCTATATACGAAATACGAATTAATTAATTTTCGTTTCTCGTGATAGATTTCAGATTAGAGAAGTATGTTATTCCCAGGGTCATCAAGTGGGGGTAGCTAGGGTGAAACACCCAGAGCTAGGGTGAAATTTGATATTACCTACTGTCTATATCACGTTTTAATTCTTGGTCAGAGCGGAGCAGTCCGGTGGGGTTCCATTTGTATCCTTAAGTCAAAATGATAGCGGAGATTTTCAAATATCAGATACACGTGCTTATATGTTGGTAACTTTTATGAATGTATTTATGTCTGGCGCAGGGCATTTCTACCCACGTGAAGCCCATTTTGTGTGTTTTATTCAGATTCCGTAATCCTAAGCTGTAAGTTTCTCATTTTCTTTGAAAATAAAGGTCGCAGTTGTTGACAGATGTTGTTCGCTATTAGCAGAAAAGGTGTTGAAAAATAGCAGCGAAGGTACCTTTAGTTCGCAGCTATTTCTTTCGAGTTCATAACTCTTTCACGCACTTTGATTATTCAATTAATAGCAAAAAAACTCTTACAATCAAAACACATATTAACAATCAATTCTTGTAAAATCTGCTAATATACTCGCTTTTCATCAAGATTAAACCTTCCTAAAGCGCTGAAGAATACTAACTCAGTTATTCCTGCCTCAGTCATTTATTTCATGTTCAAAGATTCCACACTATTTATGGTTCAACTCAGATCAACATTTCTTATGTCTATCCAACCTGCTTTGATGAGCATAGTGTAACAGCAGTTTTTGATCCCCTGAATCAGTTATGAATGACTTTAAAATGTTCCAAAATAGAAATATTCCTCAACCATCGGCTATAAAAATCTAAGGTCCACCGAAACTCTTATATGCTTGTTTTTGCTACGAAATACCAATGAATTGGATATGGCTTAGAAACGTTGTTCTTCAGCTTCGATCTTCACATATAGTTTTATGTGCATTGTCTTCTCTACTTTTACGCGTTTTATTACATTCATTGATAAACCAGGCCAATTTTTACAACACCCATTTATAATTTATCCACTCACACTTGAACAATCACAATCTAATGTTTACGTTTATAATCCGTGATGCTGAAGGCACTGTTTTCTGCTAGATTCTCTATCTTGAATCGAAAATATCTTCACTCCCACAAGGCTCTAGTTTGGAAACAATCATTGCCTAAAAGTTCCGTCTATACAGGTTACCCTTTCCAGCGGTTTATCTTAAATCAGCAAAACAATATGATAGTTTCAAAGGTTTTTTATCACTCGTGCTTGATACATTGAAAAGCTTGTTCTATTAAATGTTTAAAAAATGCTATATTCTATAACAAAAATAGTAGGCAAACTTAAATTATACAGTTTCGTATAATGTTTCGATCTTCGTCTTCACCAGTAATCTGTATACATATTCCTAAAAACATTCATCAAGAAATATACTGCATTGTTTTATGAATAGTTTGCTTGCTAATTCTCTCCGATGCAAAGATCTCAATAGAAAATAGAAAATCAAGCATTAAACTGTTTTCGCTTTTTAATTGTCTTGAGTGTCTCATTTTGTAGATACTCAGCGATCTGTTTGTGAAAATTTTGCGAGAAAAGGCAAATCTATTGCTAGTTTTCAAAGCAATCAGGAAAAAACCTACTGCACCTGTGTAAACCACAAAAGAACTTGTAGCAATGGATATTTTGTTTTTGTTGTCTTGGAAACAGATGCCATTTGTACTTGCAAACTCGCAATTTTTTCGGAATAAATGCCCCAGTCAATGCTGTTGCCGAATGGCCATCCTAGATGGTTTTTGCAAATTGTATAAGTTACTTGAATTGTAAAAAGTTGGAAGGTAAATATCCCCTTTTTGTAGCGATAAGGTATTTTCTTATCTGCTCTACTGTCTTTTTCAAATAGTGACCCAGCGTTTAAAAATCTTATGCAACGAGTCACGTGATATCAGACCTGTAAGTTCCGCTTTAACATATGTACATTAACTACAAAAAAATTTCGCCGTGACAAATTTTTGGACAAACATTTTGACGAAATTTTCTTCGACTTAATTGAAATTGAGACGAAATTTTTTCACGATGAAATTTTTTGCATTTAAGATTTTTTTAGAATTCGCGTAGAAAAGCTATTTTATGAGGTAAAAAATCAAATTTATGTACATATTATTTAAACCATCTTCACAATAATCTTTATCGTAGGCATCATCATCATCATTATCATCATCATTGTCGGTTCTTGAACTAACTTCGTTTTCACCATCGTTAGATAAAATAGTTCTAACTCAGTGGCATAGCAAGGGAAAGGCAAGAGGGGCAGATGCCACCCCTAATGACAAAAAATCTCTTTGACAAAGGGCGTTTTCTTGGGTCCAAAAGGATGTGGACCCCAATTTTCCCTTGCTCAACTCGCCTTTGCCTAACCCTCTCTCCCCCAGTCTTACCAGCCTCGCTACGCTTCTGTTCCAACTGTGTTTTTTCGCCAATTTCAAAGGATTCCACCTCTGTCTTTTTATACTCAACTGTACTATTTTTTCATTCGTTCAAGGTATTTGTACTTTTCAATAAAAATTTTGAACTCTACAAGAAGTAGAATTTCGAGACCAACTTTTCCTGTTGGAGATGGTCTTGTGCTTTCCGAATCTTCACTTATATTCACACTAATATTTTTAAATATACTCTGTTTATGAACTTTCATGCCTTATAAATATAGGGTAGAGACTCTTGCTTAAAGCATCTCTTTTGACTCCACCTTTATTTAAACTGAGGAAATATAGCGCTTTAAATTGGTTTTCCTGACGTGCTGCCTGGTGAGATGAGCCAAAATCCGAACGGGGTACTCAACACTGATCAGTGGTACTCAAGCCCCCAAGTCTCCACGAAGCCGGTACCTATGGGATTGAATATAAGGCAACCTGTATGGTTTTGCCTCTTAAGGTCTTGGTAATATGTTGCTATTTTTATGTTAAAAATCCACGATGAAATTTTGTCACGACGAAATTCTAAAGTTGTCCGAAATTTTTTTCGACGAAGTATATCCGCCGAAAATTTATCTGACGAAATTTTTTGCTGTTAATGTAATCACTTTTACCTTGGGGAGGGGGGCAGTTTTGGGGCCTCAGTCTACCCCATGTTTCATCAGCTCTTAATTTTTTGCATTGTGGAACTAAGTTTACTCCTGTTTCTTTGTAGTAATTGAAAAATGGGCATTTATGTTATCTTTCAAAACAAAAAGGCATCTTCTGTCCTAAACTGAAAAATATTTTGTATTATATAAATTTCTATATACGATTCCATATTCATATCAGAAAATTTTATAGTAATCCCTTTTTGCTGGAATGGCTGCTCCAAAGCATGGAAAAGGGATGTGATGACATCGTTAGCAGGAATAAGAACATTTTGATCTTCCGCCTGTAAGCATCTGAGAACTTTTACATCCATCAACATGAGAGTGGAACATGCAATTTTTGTAGCTCTGTTGGTTACTTTTTCAGGAATTTGTGTTTCGCCACCTCTCAGTCGAGATGAAGACCGGCTCCAACATCGTTAGTTCTTTCAGAAGATTTCGCGCCATGTCGACCCAAAAGGAAAACAGTATCGACAGTACTACTCCTCCGCAGTCAGCGTTAGGTAATGGACGCAGCACCACCAAAACACAACGGACAGCAAAGCGTGGTCAGCGGTAAGAACACTAATTTCAAGTTCATTTTGAACTTCTAATGACATCTAGAATTTTGTTTGTTATTTCAAATTTCGAGTTTCAATGGCCTTTATAAATGTTTCGTGTCCGTTTGGTCATTCTATCAAGTCTATTTCCAATGTTTAGAACTGCATTTAGTTCAGTGGCGGATTTAGGGATGGGGCAGTTGCCCCTCCATCACTAAGTTGAAGCCAGTCTAGCGCCCCTTTTTTGGAAATTTTGCGCCCCTCTTGAAGAATGAGAAGCAAGTAAAAAACTTTTTGGAACTTCTAGGTTAATTTACTTCAAAGATTTTCTCAAAGTATACAACATTATTGTGAAAAATTTCCTTACAAGTGAATACAGCGTACACTCATCATCAATTTCTGAAAAATTTTCAGCCCCCCCATTACCAACTGCTCCTCCTTCAAATTTTCTCTGGATCCGCCTCTGATCTAGGTCAGCTATTTTGTTCAGAGAATGTTGCAGACATTTGATAGAATGTTTAAGAGACTGATCCTAATGCAATGGGTTGTAAATAACAGCACTTGTCGATGCTGACTGTCATTTAACGAGGCCATGTCGCCATACTATGAAAACTGTTTTGAAAATATGTACAATATGTAGAATATGTAGATCCTAGGGGAAAGGTACTCATAAATTTCTAGGATTGGGGTGCTCAGGTTAATTTTTTTGTTACTAGAATTTTAGTAAAAATTATCTTTTCATCATCATTGTTCATTCAGCCGCCGGCGGGCTGCTTGTGCACCTCTGAATGATACCACACCACAATCTTCTGTCTTGCGCCTGTTCGATACATTTCCGGAGAGATGCACCAACCAGGGCCTTGATGTTATCTGTCCATCGGTGTTTCGGTCTACCTCTACTTCTTTGGCCCTCAACAAAACCCAACATTACGGTTTTTTCCAGCGAGGAAGAGTCTCGGCGTGCTATGTGGCCGAAGTACCGTAGTTGTGCTTTTTGAATATTTCTCAGCAGGGTTTTCGAGTGCCCCACTCTCTCCAATACCTCAATGTTTGTAACACGGTCGCTCCATGATATTCCAAACAAGCGTCTGTAAGCCCACATTTCGAAAGCATCGATCCTGTTCCTTTCGCGTTGTCGTAATGTCCATGTTTCGCAGCCGTAGGTGGTGATTGAGAACACGAGTGATCGCAATATTCGGAGTTTCGTGTTGCGTGTTATGCTGCTATCTCGCCATATTGCCTGCAGCTTTCCAACAGCCGAGCGACCAATTCCGATTCTGCGGTCGATTTCTTTCCTGGACTCCCCCTCTGCTGTTATGTACGATCCAAGAAAGTTGAAGTCTTGAACTCGTTCGACTTCTGTGCCATCCACAGTCACGGTGTCTTGTGTCTGGTCACCGATCGCCATCAGCTTGGTCTTGTCTTTGTTGAGATATAGTCCCACTTTTTCGCTTTCATCCTTGATCTTGTCCACTAGTCTTTGCATGAGGCCGATAGCAGTTTCTAAAAGTGTGGTATCGTCTGCGTATCTCAGTTCGTGTATTCGGTTACCGCCAACAGCGAAACCACAGTCCTCTCCTTGTGCGACCTGTCTCATAATGTATTCGCCGTAGATGTTGAAAAGCAGCGGTGAAAGAATACAACCTTGACGTACGCCTTTACCTAGGTTGAAAAAGTCCGTGATGCCGTCGTCGTCGCACCTTGTGATGAATATAAATTCTTGATAAGATGTATGATATGTAATGGAAATCCCATCTTCTCTAAAATGTTCCAGAGCATGTTGTGATCCACGCAATCGAAGGCCTTACTGTAGTCAATGAAGACCATGAAAATACGTCGGTTCTTTTCGATGGCCTTTTCGATAATCCAGCGCATGTTGGCGATTTGGTCACGTGTACCACGACTTTTTCTGAAACCTGCCTGTGTTTGAGGGAGTTCACGATTGAGGTGGTTTTCCAAACGTGCTGCTATTATATAAAGAAGAATTTTGCTCGCGTGTGAAATCAAGGAGATGGTACGGTTATTTTTGCATTCCCTTGTGTCACCTTTTTTCGGTAAGGTAATCAGCAGTGATTTGGTCCAGTCATCTGGCCATTCTTTGGTGCTCCAAATCCGATTGCATAATTTGAGAAAGATCTTCTCTCCACTTACACCAGTTGCTTTCAGTAATTCTGCCGGTATGTCATCTATGCCTGGACTCTTATGTTTCTTCATTTTTTTCAAAGCTGCAGAAACCTCTGATAGCAGAATTTCTGGTTCATCTACGTATGTACTTGATATTGGTGGCACATTGCTAATCCGGTCATCTTTTTCGTACAGGCTTTCGCAATATTCTTTCCATCTTGCTTTTATTTGAGAAGATTCAGTGAGGACGTTGCCATTGACATCTTTTATGACAGATAGACGCGTCGCAGGTTTGGTAGTGATTTCCTTGATGAGCTTGTGCATAGTGCGCGTGTTGTGGCACTGTCTGTTGGTTTCTATCTCCTTGCATTTCTCATTGAGGTAGTTGTTCTTATCCTGTCGGGTAGATCTGCGAATATCTCTTGTGAGGTCATTGATGCGTCTACGATTAGTCGAGTGGTCTTGACTTTTCAGTTCACGACGTTTAACAACTAGATCAATGGTTGCAGATGAAAGCATTTTGTTGATTTTCTTCGTGTTCGGTTTCCTGAGAGTTTCCTTTGCTGAGCATAAAATCTGAGCTGAGCGTCTTTCGTTTTTTCCCATATTTCATTACCTTTATCTTTCATTACCATTATCTTTTAGGGTCAGCCAATTGTAAAAATACTTCATTGGTTAATGAAATTCTGAATTAATTTTTGGTTCTTGAATGTAAGGAAAGTTTAAAAAACTAGAGAAAAAATGCAAGCTTTTTGCAGGATGTGAAAAATTATTTTTTGGGTCCATTTTTGCACCAAAAATTTTCTTTATGGTTTGTACCTCAGCCTAAACAGCCCTATTCTAAATACTGTATATATGAGTACCCCCACCCCCTGGGAAGTAAATTCCGTTTTCAATTTGTTGTGCTAGGCGTTGATATCATAAAGCCTTCCCATAAATATCTCGAGCCCCCACAAGAATGATTGGCCTAAAGGAGCCTCAACTTTTACATTAGTCTTCCCGCCTTACAATCTTCACTTGTTCTCTTACAGACTTTAATTTGATATTAAAGAATATTCAATTTTTCATTCAGGGGAATCACACTTGGTACATTTCCATCCAAGCCAATGCGGAGGCGATCGACATTTTTGAATGTTCTTGATAATGGAAAAGAAAGACAATATACTGAAGATGAAAAAAGGTTCCTGCGAAAACTTCATTTTGTCAGCACAATATCCCCAACCAGGGAGGAACCTTCGAAAATGAAAGTCTGGGGTATAGCTTTCAAGGGACCGGACAAAAAATTTGTCATCGATCCATCAGGTATAAAATGTATAATTAGTAAACTAGAGAGTTTTTATTTGTGGCTATTCATTTGGTTTGTGATGGTCATGTTAAAATCTTTTACTGTATGCGATTGCTGTACGTGCTTGCGTCTTTAGCCTTTAGAGTA
The DNA here is from genome assembly GCF_013076305.1 of Rhopilema esculentum. The sequence continues at coordinate 7,384,659 of NW_027019322.1, forward strand.
GATATGTGTCTTGATACTAACATGGTCTCAAAAATTAAGATTATCAGAAATGTCAGATATAGCAAATTATCCGATGAATCTTTACGATAAGTGCGTTTTTTGTGTCTGTTAGCCTTACTTTTGTATCATATTGAATTCAACAACTTACTAAACATTGCTAATAGGAATGTGATTTGAATTATGAATCATCATTTTTACGTTTTAGTTACGAATGTAGTAATTTTCCTGCACCCGTTTTAGTTTCGACAGCTAAATGCAAATTTGTAACACTTGCTTTATTCATTTTCAGGCAGGCTGAATTATTACTGGCACATGTGGCTGGCAATAATGTTTATGTACTCGACGAACATCATAACACTTCGAGCTGCTTTTTCAGAAATTCACAAGCTGCATCTTGCTGTATGGCTGGCAATTGACTATCTACTGGATGTTTTCAATGTATTGGACATATTCATGCACACCAGACTCGCTTATATGGATGAGGGTATCCTTGAGTGCAATATAAAGAAGATCCAGAGACGTTACATGCGTAGCTACTCTTTTGCACTTGATATGATTGCGGTTTTGCCAATCGACCTGTGCTTCCCGACAGCAACGTTCCAGCCAGCCCTTCGTTTGAACAGACTTTTTAAAATACACAGACTCTTAAAGTTCATCGAAAAGGCAGAAAGCTCGACAACTTATCCGAATACTCTAAGAGTGTCAATTCTTGTCATTTTTATGTTCACCGTGATTCACCTAAATGCTTGCCTTTACTTTAAGGTTTCAGAGGCAATAGGTAAGTGCAAAATTTAAATTTCATCTATTTACGATAAAACGGGGGTTTTGTAACACAAAGAACATCCGTTTATGTAACACCTCAAATGGAGCCCCAGTTTTCAAGTCTGTGCTCTATAGAGTTCTCAAGTGTGACGTCACAAATAAACTGTTTTTAGTATTTTCGAATTTTGACCACATAACACAAAATAACACCATAGAATACTCCCATTTATGCAAAATCAGTCAAATTTGTCAAAAATCGGGTGAGCTATGACCAATAGAAGATTTGAAGTTTGCTAACGGATAACTGTTACTTTGGCTCAGTTCCAAAAATCATGAACTTGTTTCTTCTGTTGCCCTTAAACTTTGAGAACATCACATTTTTTGTCGTAATTATTTCGCATTTTTTGCTTAATAACATTTGTACTCGTTACATCTCTAATTTTGTTTTATCAATCTTGTTATTTCTCCTACTACCTTTAGTGATTCTGGGTTCAGTCCCCATATGCATTTTTCTTGGTGTTTCTTTCTTGCTCATCAATTGGAATTTTTTTCGCATTTGCCTTTTTGTCACTGCCAAGCTGTGATAATTATCTTCTAGAAATTTAATTGTCCATTTCCACCTCTCCACGTCCATTGTTTTATGTCTTTCTTTCCATCTTGGTGAAAACTTGAGTTTGAATATTCAGCAGTAGCTTTCCATGAGGCAGCCAAAGGAAGCTGTTTGGAGGCCTGTTAAAGTTTTACCTTTTGTTTGAAAATTCTGCTTTGTCATGTTTCAGGTTTTGGCTCAGACGAGTGGGTGTATCCTGGAGTTCTTGGAATGACAAAACTAAACGAGACCTACGCCTCATTAACGCGGCAGTACGTTCAGTGTTTCTACTGGTCCACATTCACGTTGACAACGATTGGGGAGTTGACGAAGCCACAAACAACATTAGAGTTTTCATTCGTCATTTTGGATTTTCTACTTGGTGAGCAAACGATTTCGTATTAACTAGATTATGGAGACAAAATTCCCAGGTTTCAAAATTCAAAGCATTCCCGGGTTTCTCAAAGCTAAACAACATTGCAACGGGCTTATAAATTTGGCTGTCAATTTTGTTTGAAAATTTGAGAGCAAGCACGAACAAAATAGATTTAGGCCACTTCAGCAAAACCGAACATAACGATAAAAGCTAATAGCAAGAAAGAATCGCACGATCTAAAAGAAATACGTAAGATACTACGCAGCGGTAAATTACTAAGCCGTGATCGTCGTAATAACAGATTTAATCCTTGTCGACCCATTTGGATGAAGTGTATGGGACCAGTTATTAACTTGTGTTTTAAATTAGTTAGTCCGACTCTCTGGTTCAAGTCCAAGAAAAAACCTAAGGCGATGCTTTGTTTGTTGATTGTCTCCTCCACAGCGGTCATGGCCTTTTAGGAACAAGAAGGTTACCTAACTTTGAAGTGAAATAACAGACACACAAAAAACTGGTCTACCGTTCTACCGGTCATAAACGCGCTCGATGTGCGATTAAGCTTGGAACTAAGATCTGTCTTGTTGTACAGGCCAAAATGTGTACAGGTCTTCCTATACCGCTATATGACAGGTTGGTAAACAGTAATCCTCAAAATTTGAGTTAAACAGAAAAAAGAGACGGTATAGGTTAGGTTCATTTTATTTTAATTTTATTTCCAGGGTAGTGTTGGAAACATCCAGGGTAGATATGAGAGTGTGAAATACTTTTCAGCTTGCCCGAATGTCTGACAAGGCCTCTCGTTACATAAATTACACTTTAGCAAAGGGCAGGTGCTTATTGACGGATTCTTTTAAAGCATATCTGCTTCTTTTAACAGTAATATTGATAAAGGACCTCGAACTAATAGATAATCTTTCACGATTTTGTCAGCTTTTGCGCAAAATTCACACAAAAGAAGCACCATATGTCGGATTATTTTTGCACAACCGAATAAGGCCTGCGAATAAAATCTCCCAAATTAGCCTTTTTCTGTTCCCTGAAGCTACTCTTCCAGACAATGAATCTTAATCCCCAAGTAATAAAGTTTAGGTTTAAAGGAATCGCACGGTTTATATTTTTGCATGTTTGCCTACTGATGGGATACATCCTTCATCTTTTCTAAAACATAAACCAAGGACATCTGCAGCACTGAGGCTTCGGGGACACCCGTACCCTTTTTCCTGCCAACAGGAGAAGTGGGGGCTGAATGTGCCCTAGTAAGATACAAAGAAAAAAACACATTTGGTAGATTTGTCCTGCTTCCTCCCCTTTTTTCTGCAGCTGTCCCGCAAAAGACACTATTTATTTTTTTGTAATTTACTGTTGTTCAGATACTAGCAGTTATATTTAAATTTTTCATGACTTTATTGTCTTGCAGGCATTCTCCTATTTGCATCAGTTGTTGGTTACCTAGGTAATGTAGTTCAAAATACCCAAGTTGCAAGGTCACATTTCCAGCAACGGTTAGATGCAATCAAGGCAAGCAGAATGTTCCTTTCTAACTATCATCCATCTCTAACTATTGATATATTTGACAAAATCTGACTTATGACATATTTTCAATCTGATATTGAAATCAAATGTATTCTAGACTTTCAATCAAACATTATTATAACTATATTGCAACATTATTAGTGAGGTTTTCTTAGCGCATGCACAATTTTTCGTTGAATATAACCAATTTGGCATTGTCTCATAGATTGATAAAAATTCGAATGTTTTTTCGTTCCAGTTTTTTGCAAGAAGTTGCTAACGACCTTTTTCCTATACAAATCCGTATTCACTTATTCCCAAACATTGATATAAGTTTAATGTCTACAACTTTTAGAATGCCTGCAATATTTCCATAATATTTCCATAAAAGTTATCGTTATATCATTACATTTTTATTTTCAAGACATCGGTAATTCAAGTGCTTCCTATGCCCACCTAGTTCTTAGTTTAATGGCCTTCTTATGAAAGAATTTAAGATACCGCAAGGTATTTCTGCATTGTGAGATTTCTTCTAGTGTTTAGGAATAGAAAATCATAATAAACCTCAGAATTCAGTACATAAAAACCAGGATTTGCAAAATGGGCCTCGATGGGTAGTGGAGATGGTTTTAATTATTTGTCTCCTCTTCAGGCATACATGCAGCACCACCGATTGCCTTATGGTATCAAAAAGCGCGTGATTCACTGGTTTGATTATGTTTGGTCCAATAACAAGCATCAAAGCAGTGATGAGGTACTGAGTTGCCTGCCGAAAAAACTCCAAGCTGAAATTGCTATTCACGTCCATCTTGATACCCTACGCAAATGCAACATGTTGCAAGACTGTGATACTGGTTTTCTTTATGAGTTGGTTCTTCGTCTCAGGATACAACTCTTTTTACCAGGTATGCAATGAAATAGTGATATTTATTAAGGTGCACTTTGTAACTAAAAAAGGGTTGTTAGTACTGTATTGAATTGAATTGCATGGTTTATCTAATGTTAGCCGTTACAATAGCGGAAAAACACGTGTGAAGCATGAAGCACTTTCTTCAAGCCCTGCATATAAAAGTTTTAATAACAGCTGCTAAAAGGTATCGTGGCAGGGGTGAAACTACCTCCTAGCACAATCTAGTGAGAAAGTTTCGTGTTTTTTGTAAACTGGGTTTTTTGTGATCATATTTATGCAAGTTTGAATATATTCTACTAATGTGGATCGGAGAACGGAATTTTATTCTATTTTCCAAGCCAGACAAAATTTACAGATTTACAAACATTTGATGGTCACACTTGAAGTACAGTTGAACCTCGATATCTCGAAGTTTCAAGGGAAATAAAAAGTAGTTCGAGATAGTGGGGTTTCGAATTATCGTGTTTTATGGGCTTCTAGCTGCTAAACAGCCTAAAAAGGTTTCTATCAATAAGAAAATCAGAAAATATTGGCATTAATGCACAAAATTTGAAAAATCTCTAAATCGTTTTAAAGAACTACGTTAACGTTGACTGTTGCTGACGCGATACAAATTCGATTTCAATCATGCGTGTGATTAAACGCAGGTTATGTCTCTCTTCACTTCCTTTTTCAAGGAAGGCACTTTGCAGATACAAGGTATCCAATGAATCTCTAACTTCTCTTTTAGAAGGGGGACAGCTCTCCTTTTCTTCCCCTTCCTCGCCTTCGTCTTCTGCTCAGCTCTGACTGTGTTTTGTAAGTTCTGCAAGGATGTCTTCATCATTGATGGTAGCAAAATTCTCGCATTGAATAACCACATTATCGAGCTCTGCAAATTGCTCAGCTGTTATTTCTGAAGGTGCTAACTCTGCATTCCTTTCTCTGAGACTCGAGAGTTCTTCAGTGAGTTCCCTGAACGGATCATCTTCGTCGCTTGCAGCGTATCGTTGTGAATCTATTGATATGCCTGCTTTCTTAAAACAGTTTATGACATTTGAGACTTCAATTGCATCCCAAGACGCAACAAGAATGTTCTTTGCTTCCAAAATAGTAAACTTAGGAAGGAATTGCTTGCGATCAATTGCACTGATACGTTTTTGTACGGCACGCAGTCGATTCTTGGCTTTCAATTACCTTATTACACCTTGATCCATAGGTTGCGTTTTGGGTGTTGTGTTTGGGCTGAAAAGATGAGCTTAATTGCCTTTAAACCTTTCACCATAGGATGTGCTGGACAGTTGTCATAATTAAGGCAGTGTTCCGCTCTCACCTTCAAATTGCCTGTCTTTTTTTTACCCACTTCTCAAAAAGCACTCCACCCATCCATCTTTTTGCTTGGGCTCTGCTGTAAAACACCTGTAAAACAGCATGGCTTGGTGGACTTGCCAATAACAAAAATGGGAAGTTTCTCTCCTGTAGCACTAGCAGCTGCGAAACCTGTCAATCTGACTTTGCTCATTTTTCCTCGGATGCACTTCTCTGATTTTAAAGATTTTAAATGGAGGCTCTTGCTTGGTAATGCCTGTTAATAGAGGCCCATCTCATCTGCATTGTAAATGTCCTCCAATTTATACTGGCTTAGAATTGTTGGCAACACTGTTTCTGACCATGATGCCGTCATTACTGGTGTGCATGAAGCAATTTCTCCTGAAACAGTTTGAAAGGAATGCCATAACTGGCTTTCCATCTTTCTATCCAGCCGTTTGATGCTGGAAATTTTCGATTTCAAGCTCTCTCGAATACTGTGTGGTTTTTCCTTTAAAACTTGTCCACTTATTGGAATATTTGAGCTTCTTGCAGATAAAAACCACTTATAGATGGCTTTGCCTAAATCTTCATTTGCTGCTACTTTCAGCTTCAATCTTTTCGGGTTGTTGCCTAATTCAAATCCTTCGAAGATCTTATCCTTGTTTTTTGCACCAAGTGGACAAAGTATTGCGTGGTACCCCGTATTCAACAGCAACATCCTTTTTCCGAGCTCCTCTCTCACTTTCTTTTAGGGCTTCATATTTTTCTCCCAAAGATTTACACGAAAGTTTTCTTTCCGGTGCATTCATTTTTGTAATCGTGTGAGGTTATGTGATAATGCAGCACAATGCGGTATTACTCTTTGATCAGTCAAGTAAAGTTGCAAATGCATGGGTTTGTGAGAGGAAATACAAATCATTAGATACGTGAGGGCTATTCCAACAAGTTGGTATTAATTGGCTAGCGCTATTTTGTTACTTCCGTTGGCATGACCAAAAACTCCAGCGTCATACTATCAGGGTTTAATCTTCATTTTCAACTGTTGAAAAGCAGAAAGCAAAACACCAGGAAAGGCCTTTAATAGAAAGTTAAGAAGAAGGCGAAGCAAAAATGGAAAGCTTTAAAACTTAATCATTTGTGAAAGGATATCATGTGTATCGTCAAACATGGACACCCATTATCAGCGAGTGACTAACAGCAATCCAAAAACCAGCAAACCTAGTCGACAAGTATGCCGTGTGTTTATTGAAAAATGAACATGTAGTGGGTCACTTGGATAAAGGACAAACTGGAAAATTGGCGAAAACCATCTTCTACTTTCTCCGTGCGGAAAAACAAGGAATATTGGAATTCAGTGAAAAAAAGACTTTATTAACGTTTTAAAAAGACAGATAAGCAAAAGCTAAATATTTTCATGAAATATGTGTCCAGTGAAATATTTGATTAGGAATTGAATTGACAAAATGATTTACATTCCTTTCTCACGTACTTAATAGGTATACGAATTGGCGCTTCGTGCCGAGTTGATTTCCTGTTTTTGCCTGTTGTTATTTTTAAATGTTCGAGTTAAGCAGTAGTAAATGATATGTTTTGGCCACAAAAAATTGTTCGAGATAACGAGGAATTCGAGTTACGCGGAGCTCGAGTTAAACGGAGTTTCGTTAGTACTTAACATTATAGCAAATCCAAGGGAAATGAAAGCCAGTTTGAGTTATCAAGGAGTTCGAGATAAACCGTGTTCGAGATATCGAGGGAAGCCACAGCCAAATTTAGCTAGGCCTGTTTCCTCTCCGACTATAATGCTCTTACTGCAAATTCTTCTTATTTTGACTTTAAGAACAAAAAATTAGTTAGCTGAAATAAATTGTTATTTCTTTAATCCCACTTTTAATACTCTCACAGTCTTTTCATACTTTCTCCATTTCCTACTTTTTCTTTTTTAGTGGAAGCTATCTAATTAGTATGTACATACCTTTGAAATTTCAATGGATCACCAACTTTTGAGCGTGTTATTTGTTTTAGGGGATTACATATGTAGAAAAGGAGACGTGGGGCATGAAATGTACATTATACATAGAGGCAAGGTGGAAGTCGTATCTGCAGATGGCTGTGCTGTGTACGCAACACTGGAGCCTGGGTTCTACTTTGGAGAAATCAGTTTGCTTAATATAGGACCATTTGGTAATCGGCGGACATCAAATGTGCGGTCTGTTGGCTTTAGTGAACTATTTGTCATAACAAAGCAGGATTTGAATAATATTCTTGCAGAGTACCCGGAAACTAAAGATAAAATCATCTCGCTAGCGAATGAACGCTTAGCGCGAGATGGCAAGACAAAAGAGGAAACAGTATCAGGATTCAGTACTCCTCAAAGGTAATATTCTAAATTTCGTTGAGGAGTGCCCCCTTCCTCTTTTTTCTATTTTCAAAATTATTTTGATGATAAAAGAACTTATTTAAATTTGAATCGGTGTGTTTTAGGATCTCAAACAGCTGGTACTTTAATAAAAATCCTTTTCTATGAATCCCGTAATTTTTGGTGACCCAACTCATATTTATTATAGACAAAAGTTATGCACCATTGTTATGTTGCAACATCCTACTTTAGCAAGATGACTTCTGTGTTGCCGTTGTGCTTTTAGTTTGATAGCACAGGATACAATTTCTTAAAGGGCGTTGGCAGTCTAGCAGGTCTAAACATTTAGAATAGAATTCCACATTACATTTCTGTTTCTTAAATTTTTACTGTCGTAAAAATTCATCCTCGATTCTATGCTTTGTAATTGAAAAAAGAAAATGATTGTCTTGCATTAGCCAATCATGTCCACGGCACAAGCCCCTTAATACCATTAAACAAAACCCATCAATATTATTTGCCCGGCTATTCAAAATATCTCAACTTATTGATTTTTCTTCTATTTAAACTTTAGATCAAGAAGGCCATCTGCGATAGCGGAGCAAGCCCCTTCATCACCAAGCAAACAGGGGTCTGGTGAAGAGAAGTTTTCAGATAGACTAGATCAGCTAGAGAACCACATATACATGAAAACGAGACTCGATCAATTACGACAAGAAGATAGATTATCTCGCATGGAAAGTGCTATCAATATGTTACTGGAGGAGAAAGAATAAGTCACTTGTGATTGCAATGTGCAAATTAATCGCCTACAGGAAATTAATGTTGGGCAATTTTCTAACATAACTGATTCTCAATAGGCTAACTCTAAACCAGCAGTATTTATCTTACAGAGAAAGTAATCTGTTTAGAGTCAATTTGAACTACGTAATGGTGATTGGGTACAGGCAATCTGCACATTAAATGGTTTATATTTGGGCGTAGAGTGAAATTGCAAAGGTACTGGACACCTTTAAATTTAGCTGCACTTAGTATAAAGAATTCTCTATATTTTTTGTCATGGAATTACGCGCGGAATGGTGACATGATTTGTTTACCACAGTAAAATAACATGCAAAGCAATTATTTGTATCACTATTACATTAACAACTAAAAGGACACTTAAAGTGGGCTTACTTTGTTGAAACTGATAGAACTTTAATTTGTTGATCATTGAGTGAAACAGATAAAATTTTCTAAGGTTTTTTTGATTCCATAGAATCTCTTGTAATTTAAAGATAAATGCGATAATTGAATTTAAAATTATTTTTAAAGGACGTTTTGAAACACATTCAACTCTGTCTGATTCATACAGGTGTAATTCGGACTTTTACTAATTCGGAAGAAATTCTCCGGACACTTGAAAATCTCTGAATAAACCTTTACAAAAACCTCTGTAATCCGGATCTCTGTAATTCAAACCTTTCGTTATGCGACCAATTTTGTTGATCCCTTGTGGAAAAACCAGAGTTTTCGAATTACACAGAGTTGACTGCAGTTATTAGAGGGCAATTGCCCCTCCAACCCTAGTAACTTAAAAGGGTTATGCTTTATCAAATCTCTAATAAGGGTTATGCTTCATTGGAGTGAATTATTTTTAAAATTAGTTACTTTTGGTATAATTGTTGCAGACAATAATGTTGCAACCCATTAAATCATTAAACTTTGCTATAACAACTTTATGCTACTGAAGAACTACATTTTCTGTAACCATTGTGTATGTCGAAAAATATTTGATGAACATTGCATTGACGCAGCTGGATCTGCTATATAATTTTTGCATGACGCCTGGCCTGTTTTGGAAGAAAAGCGGTAAGCCAGCTATCTTTCATTTGCATCCTCTTATCACAACTTATCATTTGCATCCTCTTGGTTGCCAATGTATGCATTTACAAACTGTATCCAACATACCAAATCAGTTAAACATTCATGTTTACCAGATGTTTGAAATCTTTTTAAGTTCTCTTACTGTTTTTTATTCTTGTCCTCTCATTGTTTTTGCTGCCTGAGATTGGAAAACATTTTGCATCTTTGCATGTTATAAATGTGACTTCATTGTTAGTCTTCTCATCCCTGTTGTTGCACATTATAGCTGTGTACCTTCCGAATGAATCAAAAGTTAATTACACTCAGTAGAAAGGAACAAAAATATGCTTGGCTCATTAGTAAATAATATCTTTTAAGATGTCTGCTTATCAAGCCTTGGTTTGTTACTATCAATTCTTGCCCTCAAAAAATCATTTGAATTTGTTCTTGGCTTGTATTTCAAGACAGTGTTCATTCAATTGTAGAATTAATATGCAAATCAGCTTTATAAATGATCTCAGAATATTTAAGCTGCATGAAAGTGTTTGCATATGATGAAGAACTTTAGTTCAAGAGTTTCCTCTTAAAACCTTGTCGCTCGATTCATTTCACAGTCTGTGACAGAGTAGTATGCACTGCAGACCAAACTCATCATTGAAGAGTCAGGTCTACCTCCTACTCTTCCATGAGAATTCGAGGTTACGGCCCAGGCTAGCATTTGGTTGGATTCACACAATCTCGATACATTTGAAGGAAATTCTAATAGCTTATTTATCACGGACGCCGTTGTGAGCGCAAAATTTTTCCTAAATTTGATGTCGTGATAATTTTTTACATGCTGGCATAGTGGTGTGGTCAAAAATTTTGCTTCAAGCATTTTTATTTTGAACATGAAACCTGAAGTAGACCATCCTTTGCAGATAAGCTGAGATATTGTCAATGAAGTATTGGAAATTGCTTATGGGTTACAGTTACTTAGCCTCAGGTCACAGTCATTAGAAACAACGTCAAGTTTGATCCAGAAATAAGCCTGCGTTCAAGTGGTTATCTTTAATAGATATATAGGCCGAAATGACCCTTAATCTATTACAACAGAACAAAATGACATAAAACTTTAATAAAGAATTTGAAAGGCCACAATGCCAATGATAGGTCGCATATTGCAATATTTTGCAGATTTAAAGCGATCTCTTCAGATTCAACTAATATTTTGTGTATAGAGGCATCTTATGGGATTATTTTAAAGAGTGTGTTCTGATTTCGAAATCTTTCAAAGTAGCTTTTATCATTACATTAACAAAAGCGGCGACATAAATGCATTGCAATAGTGGTTTCCTTCTATTGAATCCATTGACAGTCCAGTACTTGATAAAATCAGTAAATTAAATCCATTTTAAGGATTTACTCTACTGATTTAAATGTTAATTTTAAATGTAAATAGTTGAGTATATATGACAGGTAATGCCATTTTCCCAAAAGGATATGATTTAATGTGCTATACAACGGCAAGATATTAATATTGCATTAATAGACATCAAACTGCCTAAACTTAAAAATTAAGACGCCCGAAGAAACAACTGGAACACTTGGGAGACATGGGTGGTGAAGATAACCATGCTTTTTCTTTGCACTTTTGAAATTTGCTGACAATGTATAATTTCTCCCGCGTCTCATGGGACAAGGCAGCCATTCAATTCAATTTGCCACGCGTACAGCCACATAAACAACAACACGGCCTAGGCGAGAAGGCGGCAAGTGAGCAAATGGAAAGTGTATGTGGGTAATAGCTCTTTTGAGAACAGCTTGCACCATGAAATACTTTGGAATGAACTACATTTGATTGAAAATTGATATCGTGGATTGAGCGTCTTTTTGTGTGCGATTGTATTTGGACGCTTCATCTCAGTGAGTTGGTGAAAGCAAAAGTCGAAGAGGTTTAAGAATGGTCCTAGTTTATTTATAAAATTTGCGAAAGGGGAACAGGCAAAATGGTGAAAAACAGCGTTAAGATGTTGTTCAAAATATTAGCGGTTCTACAATTTTTCTTTCCTGTAAACTTTATTTATTGTAATTTGCTGACAATTGACCATCTTCCTAGTTATTTAATTGAAGACATTCTAACCTTGCCGGTTTCAGTTCAAGTTACAAATCCTCCAACAGTTATATTGGTCAAAGTATATTTAGAGAGTTCAATTGGTTTAGAACAGATGTTATTTCATCGGAAGTACATATTGCATAAAGATGGTTGTATAACAGCTGTTTTTGATATACCAAGAAAATATTTGTATTATGATTCAAGAAATTTGGACCAAGCAACAGACTACTTTGCAAAGAGTTTAAGGTCACATATATGTGTTTTTGATAAAAGAAAAGGAAATTGTGCTATGAGTGAGGAGGTTAATATTACTTTACCTGGACCATTTGATAGAAGTGAATTGCCAACATATAGTAATTCATGGAGTTTTGAGATGATCAAGCTCAAACAAAAGAAGATGGTTCCATTGTGCCTTGATATAGCTGGTATGTCTTGCTCCATAATTACAGAAATTTGATGTAACAGAGGAAAATTCACAAAAATGTCTAAAATGCATGGGTCCTTCCCCAACCCCCATAATTATCGCTACTGGGTAGTTTTATGGATAATCAACAAGGGAAATGAAACAAGCAACTCAACATGCCAATTGGCTATGATTTCTATCCAAACTTGCTAGCATGTACAAGAATAGCACATTACACAGAAAATATCTTTCATCCAGAGGAAGTATGGCTCTAGTTCCCTATAGGGGGCAGTCTATGCTTAAATGTGGCTTTTCATGGTAATAAAAAGGCTATTTCTAAATGAATAATATCTGATACATTTTGTTTCTCTGAGAAAATATGTTAACTGTCCTTTTATTGCCTGTAAAAATAGCACCAAAATATGATTTGTTCTTCATCTAACAAATGGCAAACAATTCCCTCCTCTCCTGATTCTTCTTTTTTTTTCTAAGACTCTAGTCATACTATAGTTAATCCAGGTTTGATACGAAACCACACATAATTGTTGCTTTGAAGGAAATGTAATATTGTGCCTATAAATCAACTTCATTTTTATTACTTTTAACTTTCAGATGTTGTAGAGTTGACATCAACACCATTGGCAATTTCTGGAAAACATGAACAAGGATTTATAAAGTAATGTAAATTTGCAGATTTTTATGGCTTTTGCCTCATTTGAATTGTCAAGCTCTTCAATTTTATTTTTTGCATGTCTGCTATCAAAATTCTATGTTGCGTAATTAATCAATTCTCTCCATCCACTTTGAAGTGATACTTAGAGATTTTATAAAAGCCACTCTAAGGTCCTAAATAGAAGGGGGAGTCTTGATAGTTGGGGGGGGGGCAAATTTTTTTCAAAAAGTAAATAAGCAGGGGGTCTTAGTTAATGGGGGGGGGTCTGAATGTGAAAAATCTGGAAAATCATGTGATGATTCTTTTTTGGGGTCAAATAAGATTTTCTTCTGAATACAATCGATAGCAAAATGACAATTATCACCATGTAATAATGCATTGTTGTATTACTAAAATGAGCAGACTAATTATCATTATGTACATCAGCCAGGCCTATGTAATTTTTTCGGATGCTATACAACTTTTCTATGTTAAAACTTTTGTACAATGCAACCTCTTCAATTAAGAGAAACTTAACAGAAATTTCACACCTGAAAAAACAAAGGACAAGTGAAATAAGAGATATGAATGACTGCATAAAAAATTAATAAAATCCAAATGAGCTCCGGTGGGGTCAGAAAAAAATTAAAAAATTAATAAGCGTCCCCCTCTTCTATTAAGGACCTTAGAGTACCAATCTGTCACAGCCCACATCAGATAGCTTATAATTAGCAACCCCTCACTTTTAAATTTCATTGGTTTTTTGTCACCGAGGGATGTAGCCTTTTCCCCCAGCCTATGTTGTCCTTTTGAGGTTTTGATAACATGGGTTGGTAAGTATGTTTAGACAATTTGTAAAAGCCTCTTTAATCTAATCTTTACTATTACAGAAAAATTCAACCAATGAAGTGGCCAACTCATGTCCCAGAATGGGTAAAAGATGGTGTTTTGTCTAGTCCAAGGTAGGAATTCCGTTTTCAATTCTGCATGTCACCCTAAAATCTATTAATTAGGGCTAAATGACGCTTGGGTTTGGTTGCCAACTAGATTTCTATGTATGTGGGGTCAATGCCACATATGAAAAGGGTACTAAACTTGATCCACTTGTCGCTTTTGCAAGGCAGACCCCATAAGTGAAATGCACATCCTTTGCATGGAAACTCATGTTACCTTTCAATGTTGGATGCAGCCAGACTCAAAGCTGCCTTTTTTTCATATTTTCGAGAATATCTCAATGCTAACATGTCACATAGAGGCTACATCAATGCAAAACAGTTATCCTTCTAAAAGGTCTGTAATGAACTTTGTCAATTATTATGGCTTTGGGTATTTATGTGATGGTATTTATTGAAATGTTCAGAAATTTGCTTAATAACACATTCTGAAATATCAAACCAAAGTTTATAAAAGCACAACGTTATATTGCTGGCCAAAATATTGATACATTCATTGTCTTCAGCAGTCTCATCATCAATCTTCATTTCATTTTAGTTTTCTTCCAGGGTTGTTGCTAGCTATTGTGCACAAGGGGATTTCCATGTCCTATTTGCCAACCAAGTGGGTGAACCATCCTCATTTTTGCAATATTATTTTTTTCAAGGAGAGTGCCACACCCCACACCCCCTCCCCCCTTTTATAGCGATGGGCCTGTTTTCTTCATTCGCTGCTGCATTTGTTATTGATCATGGACCAAAATTGTGTACCTTTCTGTTGTATCTTGATTAAATCACCGTGGAGCTTATTAATATGCAAAAATTAGGCGGATACTTATACGGGGGAAAGCATTCGAGGATTTATGGTATATTGATACTTTGTTTATTTTCAGGTTTACATTAACATTATGGGCCTATGTTTCGGAGCCATGCCGCTATGACTTTTGTGAAATTTTGTCACATCGTGATTCCCTGAATTTTCTCACACCTGTCTTGTTATTGACCAAAGCAGGTATGTTTGCAAGTGTCGTTAATATGCAGTTAAGTGTATGAAACACAGAAATTGTCATGTCTAATCATAGGCAATAAAGAAGGTTGCAGGCCTATTGTGTTCTCAGAAGTTTTTCTCGAGAATTGCGGTCTTGTGCCCAGTTGATATTGACTTTGGCGAGTTTTTCGAATCATCAGGAGCTGCAGCGATCAGTTTTTGCAAGAGTGGTCTCTTGCTACTTTTGTTATTGATTCTTGCTACTTTTGTCATGTTTCTCTGTGCCTTTCAGTAATATGCTTGTATATAGTTACATAAATACTTCTGATAAGATGGACTCTCTATCGCAGGCCTGATCCATGTGCAAGTTCACAACAGTGAAGGTTCAGGAGAAGCTTTTGTTACCAACCAACCTGCACCTTTGAAGGAATGGTTTTACTTAGTTTTCACTTTGAATGGAAATGAGGTAATCTGAAAAAACCGTAAGAGCTCTTTTTTTATGAATTTTACAAAAGTACTTGGTTGTCTAAACGTGTTTTCTCTGTAGCGTTTACATTTTTATTTGGATGTTTATTTGGTATTAATTCATGATCACTTGACATGCTTCTCATTTAGGCCCAAATCAGCATAGGAGACACAAAAAACAATGATACTTTTAAGAAATATTTTCACAGGTAATTTCCGGTATCATTTGAGGTTTTCCTTCTTGTTTTGAACCCTTTTATTTATTTACTATTGTTGTTGTTAAAGAAAGGAGGCATTATCCTTGGAAACACATTTTTACAAACGTAATATTTCTGCCAGATTGCAAGGTTAAACGTATTGAAAATCCCATTTCAATTTTTTGTCTTGCTTTGAATATCTCATGGAGCATCAACCTTTTAAAGTTGCAGATTAAAAACCTAGATCGTTAGGCGAATAAAAAATAAACTAGAATGACATGACTTTCCTATTGTCTTAATTCCTCGTGTCGAATGTAGATAAATCGTTGCTTGGTGATTATATGAAAACATTTGCCGTAAATCTTCGAATTAGCCCCCTGGGGGCATATTTATTCTTGATATTTTTGGATGGGGGCTTATTCGAGGGGAGGGGGGTGTTATACAAGGGGAGGGGGCCTATAGAATTATTGTAGACATTAAAAAGACATTATTAAAAGACCGCGTTTATTTTAGTTGGAATTTCTTTATGAGCATTTAATTAATTACTACCAAAAGTATGAATTTATTGTGGTAATTCAATAAAACGCCATATAGGCAACCTCAGATGGCAACAATCATCAAATGGAGAAGTCCAATTCGAGAATTTACGGTAGCAGTAGGGCTTATTCGAGGAGGGGGGCTTATTGACAATTTGTAGTTCTATGGTGGGGGCTTATTCGAGGGGGGGGGGCAATTCAAGGATTTACGGTACGTAGATGGAAGAAAGAGGATATCTCAATCTTCAGATGAATCTATTTTGTAGGTTCAATTCACTTGAATTCAAAAGTGAGGCTGGTGTATGGAATATTGGTGGGTATTTCGGATTCGCTGGCATCCGCGGTCTGGTGTGTTGCGTGAAGCTTTATCGAAGGAAGGCACTGCAGCCAGAAGAGGTATTATATCAACGTTGTATTAAAGACCTTACCCTCAAGTTTGAGTTTTAGACCATACAAATACTGCCAGGGAATTTAGATAATTTTTGTTACATTGTCGCTTTGATAAAATCTCAACGCAGTGCTCTTCAAATCTCTTCAAATGGCAAGTGTGTCATTTCCAACTTCTTGCATCACGTCCTATTTTTGTGCAGGGAATATGGAGCCAGGGAAAAATGTCGTGTATATAGTTTACCTTTGGTAATCGCGACTTATCTTGACTAATCTTGACCAGGGACGGGAATTGACTGATATGTTTTGGAGGGTGTGGGGTAACCTATTGCAATTTTGTATTCTTATTTTACTAATTCTATACTTACAGAGCTTTAATATTATACTCTGCCGTTTCCTTTCTGAGAATTCAGTAAATTCTCGGAATTAGCGTTGCATAAAATTTTTCTCTGACGCAAAGAAGCATTGACAATCAAGTTATCAAGTTTTCCGAATAATTCAAAGAATTTAAAAGACTGAAGGGAGGAGGGGGTGCGGCACGGCAGACCCCCACACACCCAATATTTACGCGCATGATCTTGTCAAAATCAAAAACTATGAAAGATAAGTACCATGTTTCGAGCATAACTCTTCATTACTGATTGCTCGACGTACAGCACGCTGATTACTCGACTAAACTCTTCGTTGCTGATTACTCGACACGTAACACGCTGAACTACATTGATTATCAATTTATATAAAAAAGACCTGCTTATATTGTTGTGAAGCTGCAAATAAAGCACGCAAAGGAAAAGGAACTGCAAGGAAATATCGAAGGAATAAATGAATTAGTGAATTGATAAATTTAATGGGCCTTGCCTAAAAGTCGAAATTTGCTACTGCAAGACTATGCAACTTTTTTGTTAAGAATGCTACCCAATCGTAAGTAAAGTGATTTAACATAACGTGAACTTTATTTGTGTTTTGAATGGCTACCCAGGAACTTAGTTTTGAAGCTGATCTTCAACATTCAACTAGATAGCTTAAACCAATGTTTAGCTATTTTTCTCAGAAGGTCTCAAAAAGTGGCGGAAAATGCTGGAAAAATGGTTTGCATGCTAAAATGCCATTTATAGTGTCTCTTAATGCGCGTTTATCAACAATTTTGCATGCAATTTTGAAAGTATAAATCGATGTTGTCCTCATTACCGAAAACTACAAACGTTAAAGTTCTTTTAAAATAGCTAAAGCTGTTCTTGGCACAGAATAAAATGCTCAGACCCCCCTTTCGGCGTCTGATCCTAGTTTCGTGATTCCCAGCTCTCTTAGAAACTTAAACAATGGCCGTTCTGTAGAGATTTTTATTTTTTATTTTTCTTATTGAGGTCTGCCCTGCACAGTCTTATGAACTTATTTTGCCAATTTTGCGACTTTTTAATACTTTTGTCTGGACACCAAAAGGATTGTTCCAACTTGACTTGAGGCTTACACACTTACTTGTGAGATTAACTAAGAATCACTGTTTGAAATCGGTGAATAATCTGGTCCATACTGCGAGTATTCAATCTTTTAAAGTGATAAGACATGGTTTGGAAACAGATTTTTTTCAATTGCTTTCCCAAAGCCTTAAATGCAAAATCACTCTTATTAGGCTTCATGTTGATCATGCTGTGAGATCTCCACATGCAAGAACTCAGTTCATTGGTTAGGAAATTTCTACCATGAATCGAGCACATGAAGACAAGAAATTTTTTTAATTTGCACTTGAGAATATGTTATTTTTTAACATACACGTCTTTGTAGTGGACACTTAACAACAAACTAAGCGATCGCGTTCTAGAAATTCATCTCTACCTCCAAAAGCTTGTAAATGTAACTTGTAGGCAATGTACAGCTATACACAAAGGACAATTACGGTAGTCCTACGTGTGTCTAAAATTACAGTACAGTGTTTTTATGGACTCAGAAATATTACATACAGATTTGTAGTTGTTCGATTAAAACTTGATTTGGTAAAATGATTAGGAAGATCTTGATATATTCTTTACTTTTATTGAAAAACACGCTGCCTCATGGCCTTTGAAGTAGTGAGAAAATACAAAAAACGACTGAACGCTATAGTTTTTTAACTCTTTTCAGGCATTTGCTTCTCCACCAACCCCCCCTCCCCCTTTTTTACGAACCTAACTTGAGGGGTTTCGAAATATGCTATAAGTAGGGAATTTGCTTCTCCAAATAGCGTCACTTTTTGTAAGAGAGCTGCTTAATGCCCTCAATAAACATATCCTAAAATACAAACTGGGATATTCCCTTCTTGCATAGATATAAAAGTTTATTTCTATAGAGCAATTTTCAATGAATTGCAACTTCATTATGCATTATTGACAAGTTTTTCTTTAATATGAAACTGCATCATAGTATTCGTCTCTCGTCCTCTAGATAAACACCAGAGAAGAAGACAAGAAAATCTTCACAGCATATAGTATGTTTTCTTTATATCCAGACATACCTTTATGTTACATTCAAGCAAATTTTTTTCAAGAAGGTTATGACGTGTAATGCTCTTACTTCGAAAATTAGTTACCACCAAACAAATTTGACAGACCACGTTAGATCCAAAATTTAAAGATATAATAGCATAGTGTTGTGCCTTTGCGAAACCCCAATCAACATCTAGAAGGGAATGTTTATAGCTCATCGAAGTGCTACAAATTCGCGTTATGCAATGAAATCTTGCAGTTTTAGTTAAAATCTAGTTTTAATTCTCATTCGACATTACCGAAATATTACTTAGAATATCAATGGAAGTTGATCTAAACAAAAAGTGAAGTAATCAGGACCTGAACTCAACTCCGATCTCAACAGGCATGTCGACCTGAGCGGAATTCTCTGCAATCTAAAAAATTCATGACCATTATCAAACCTTGCCTCTTGTGGCCTGCGAACATCAACATATGGCGCAAACATCAGATTATTGTGGCAGCTCTTTTTTCTCATTATTAAAGACCAGTTTTCAAACCGTTACTAGAGCAACAGTTAAAAATCTAATCGAAAGAAGGTTTATGGTATTTTTTGCAAGAAATGTGCTATAGCTTCATGCAATAACGCTTTGGGTGTCAAAAATAATCATTGTTTTTGGCATTTATCTTCCTTCTTACATGCCCGTACCACCACCTCAATCTGTCCTCACTCCTCACTTAAAAACGTTCTCCGCAACTGCATAAAATCTAATTTCGCGTATGATCATTATCTATTCCGTATCTGAATACCAACCCCCCCCTCTCCCCCTGAAAATGCATCATTAGCAGGTCATACAACTATGTCCATGTTATTAAGCTTTTCGTTGGCAGTTTTAGAATCGATGTACATAAAAAGCCGCTTTATTTTAAAATGAAGAAGTTTTTTCACCTTTGGACTTGGACTTCACCTAAAATTTCGTATATACAGGCAACACAGAGTGCGCGACTCTTAAAGACATCTGCTTCCATTAATCGGCCTATTTCTATATAAAACTTGTTATATACATATATTCCCTAGCTTAAACGTTTTATACTCTGAAGAGTGTCACAAGAAAAGCTTAGTTTTAGAATATTAAAATGATATCAATTGTGCCTTTGTCACAGATTTTGCACATGTATCTACATATAAAAATAATTTAAACTAACTATTTTTTAAAATTTTGATAGTGGCATTTTACCTCGCAGATTTTCCAAGAATTTCCTATCGCTGCTCATTAATTAGACGCAGATACTACTACCTCTGGAGAAAATATGTGCTCACTAAAACGGCATGTGTGATCCAAAAGTTCTTAAATGTGTATGGAAAGCAAAGATCCCGGAGGTTACAGTGTAGTCAACGAACATCTATTCCAAGCAACCTCCAACCCTCTGTTGATCTACTTGAGAGCTTCTTCAAAAATGGAAAGGCAGAAAAAATAAGGAATAAAATTTTATTTGCCAAGCAATTAAATATTCGTGGTTTGAATAAAGTTGTAAGTTTTTGTGCTAAATTCTTTGTTATTTATTGATTGCGTTAAAAAATTCGCCAGCATATTTTGATGACTTTTTTGACTGAAATAATCATGAATCTTAAATATATAAATAAGGCTCCATACTCAACATATCATAGACAGTACAGCACAAGGTCTTTCTAATTTAGCAGTCATTACTTTTGTTCATTATACTTTTTTCAGATTTTGTATCCAACAAATGCAACTCGTCTGCTCGAGATATCTGGTTGTCTTGGGTATCTTGAATCATTCGTGTCCTCTTCTATCTCAAAATATTTTTCCCGAGACGATTCTATAAGCAAGAAAGAGGTATAAGCTTTGTTTGCTTACATATTTAAGTCAAACTTAAATTATTTCCTATGGGTAAAAAATATGCGTTTAGAAAACCAATATTTTGCAATATTTTTGTTTCCAGTGCATAGATTTTGGACGAAGTAGCTTTTTTTAGGCGAGAACCACTAAAATGATTAAAACTACACGCACAGTAGTCGTTTGTCGTTTGTGGTATAGTTATCCTCTTTGGATGCGATTAATTTAGCATCATGAATACTCAATGCAACAAATATATTCTTTTTAGGCCATATCAAAATTGTTTTATGCTGCAATACAAGACAGTGAGCTGGCCCAGCTTGCATTGTCGTACAAGCACCAGCTTGGCGTTGATGACATGCATAAAGATTTGAACATAGCTGCTGGTAAGTTGTTGTTGTTGTTTCGCACATTTATGCAAATTCTTAAAACATTGCTTTATCGATAAAGAGCCTTTTTGAAGAAATGATATGAACTGAAACATCATCCCTGTAGATCTAAAGAAATATCCGATTAAAAGATGAGGGGATCTTTATTTTGTAATTGGAAAGTTGACCCATTTCAGTACAAAGTAACAAGGACCGTAACTTCCGAACTGTGTTTGTTGACTTACCTGATATTCGTAAATACCAGATGTAGAGAAGGCGTTTACGGGA
Organism: Rhopilema esculentum; assembly: GCF_013076305.1. The sequence goes on from NW_027019322.1 coordinate 7,405,907, forward strand.
CAACACTGCACTCTAAGATCTTATTACAATGTTGTTTAATAAGGTGTGGATGTCATTGAATTTTGAAAATCTAGTGAAATATTCCAAGATGTTCATATGAGCATGTTTCTTAGTCTTCAGTGATTATCAAAATTGTGCATTATCATTACCTCCCGTAGAAAAGAAGAAACTTTATCATTATATACCTTATCTTCTCTAACAAGCAGGGGGGGTTTTATTGATTAAATCGATAGCAAATGGTGCTGTACGACTTATGGTGGATGGTGGAAACAATGGTCTTGAAATTTCAGTATAGAAATTAAGTGAAAACATTTAACAGTGCAGCTGCCTATTCAAATACAAATATTTGCTTCGAAATGCTCGATGAAAACGATACATGTTGCCAATCAATGAACATTCTGTCCGTAGATCATACACTACCCCGCCGCTTCGTGCCAAAAATATATTTTTAAATTAAGTTTCCAACTGTGGATAATAAACGCATCGGAACTTTTATTTAACGTAAATCCTTCTGGCTGTGTCCCATGTCGTTGCGAAGCTTCCATTCTTTTTTTGTATTTTTGGACACAAACCTTTTTTGAACTTACCGTAATGATTTTAATGATCTTTTATTAAATGTTGTCTTTTTTTTCTCCTTGGTGTTTCTCTGAAAAGGGTTCGTAAAACATTCTGGGCAATTAGCCAGATCATTGCAGTCTTGTCCTGTTTTTCTGTGAAGGAAATTTTGTGATTATTCTCGCTTTGTGTGTCCTAGCTACATAAGCTCTTTTTCTTAGGAAAACGTTCATATTGCTGAGGCTCAATGTTCTTAGAAATTTTTGGTTCTGAGCCTAAAATATTTTATAATTCAATTTAAGTGACACAATGTGTAACTTTGGCAAGAATCGAGAAAGGAAGTTCAAATCTTTGCTACTGTCTCTTTTTCATCGTGAAAACATGTTAGGAAGTGAAATATACCAGCAAAATACAAGCTAGACGAATGTTCCACAAAATTTTTATTTTAAAGCCATCCTTTGATAGAAAGTTTACTCAAAACACTGGATTTAATAAAAATTCAAACTATTCTCGAAATCGTGATCGCTTTATCTTTTTGAATTGATTTATTTAATTTCATCCAATTTTGAGTCTCAAAATTATTATTTTTTCTATATAAAAGACGCGCACATCCTTGAATATATTTTATTAAAAGGTGCACAGTGCGCTCGTTCGAGAAATATGCCACGTTCAGAGCAGACTTAAAGGCGAAGCTTTCCTTTTTGATCTTTTAAGGGTACTCAAAGGCTGCTGCAATGGCGGTGAAAAAGATTTTGGAAAACGAAGAGCAGTATATACACGTAAGTGCAAATCTGCATCTAATGTTTAATGATTGACTCTTTTCTTGGCAATAAGTAAACGTAATATCGAGTTGATTGCAAGAAGTAGAGCTAGTTTGTATCAATATGCTTGCACCATAAGCTTCAAATAATCTTCCTATTTTTCATGATCTACTGATTAGCGCTAATTAGATTGGGGCATTTCTATCAAATAAAGCTTCTTTTTGCCACAGACACATTCGGAAATGATACGATTAGATGAGGCGCATTTGTATGCAGGAAAACGTGGCATGTCTTCTGATGTGATGAAATGGTTGAAGAGACAAGCTGATTGGGGATCCACAGACGCACAGGTTGGTTTAAACGCTTTTTTTAAAATTATGGCCAATTTCTGCACAAAATGGATGTGAATATGACTATTAGGGGCATTAGCACATTTCCGAAAGCGCTTGCAGGTACAAATCATATCGCTAATATTGAGAACATAACTACCCCCCCCCCTTCTTTATCTCACTGTAGCTAAAGCACAAAAATCCTCCCTCCACTGAACGGCTACTTAAAGTTACTGCAACACTTGCATGAGATGCAAAATAATTTTGTAAGTAATGTAGTATTTTCAAGGGTTAGATTTTGAAAGGGGATTTTTTCAGAGTGCCATCAAAGACTGGCAGTCTTTAAGAGAAGGCTTTTGGCTGCGTTGTAGTTTGATCTTGTTGCATTTTAGAGTAAAATGGCAGATATCCTGTTTCATGGGCAGCACGGCATCGATGCACAGAGGCACGAGGCAGTCAATTTGTACCGAGCTGGAGCGGAGCAAGGCGATGCGAATTCAATGTATAATTTGGGAGTGCTTCATTTACGGGTAATGACAAGATGAACACTTTGAGTTGGTTATTTGAGAGCTGGGACGTACCATTGTCGTAGAAAAGAAGGCTACAAATACTCTTCAAGATTAAATTGTTTTCTTAGTAAAGTCATATGCTGTCCGTTCTCTTCTTGATTATTTTTCGTGCTTTTCGCAACTTAAAATTTCATCAGAGTACAGAAGTGTTGATTCTAACTAGTTGCTGTCTAGTTTTATGGCGATATTCAAATCGGTACTTGACCAGTCAATGTGTCAGTATAGTTGCATGTAGAAAATTACCTATTAACAGAAGATCGATACCTGCTGACCTCTAAACCGATTCCAAAACCCTTTCTGATCATTGATTATATAAATCTGCTTAGACTTTTTTGATACCCATGTCATTGGTTTCCATACACTGTAGTTATCTGGCAAATCCTGTATGCAAAGACAATTTATTTCAACAGGAATTTTGCCCCCTTATCAAAGACTAGCTGGCAGTTTTCCATACAGTTTTCCACCACTTTTGGTCCAATGCTCTAACATTTTATCTATTTAAAAACCTTCTTTATCAATAGCATCATCTATTTTGTAATTACCTTCTTGCCTCTGTTTGTAATTTCCGTCATTTTTAAATATTTTGTTGGTTGTGAGCTCCAACACAGAAGGTGTTTCTAACAGATTTTGATTTGAAATTTTAACTTGGACTCTGTTTTAGGGAATTGAAGTGGACAAAAACGAGACGAAAGCGGTGGAGCTTTTTCAAAAGGCGGCTATGAAGGTAAGACATACGATCACACAACGGATTTTGTAGGTAGCTTGAAGGTGATAAATATATTCGTATGAAACTTGCTGTAGCAATTTGAAACCGTCCTGTTCTATACAACAAAGGCGTGTGCAGCTCTGCCTAAACGGCATCGAAGACTTTGTTACAGACCGGTATACACTAATCTTCATTAAGTATACACATGTGTACTTTTCAGATGAATATTTCGTTGATAAATTTGCGTAGGAGTTGTCTTAACCATGCTAGGTTTTCTCTAGACAACAAAGTCATTCCTGTGGCTTCTTACAATGCAGTAACTATGAATTTGAGACGCATTCCCCAAGCTAAGCAAAGTTCTCCTATATTTTCTGATATATCCAAAGCATTAAGTATGTCGTACTGGCTGAAATTTGTCTGCAGTTAGTCCGCAGAATACTTACAGGGGTATCAAGAGTGTTTTAAATGGTTGGTCATGTAATAGATAACATTATTTATTCAGAATAAGAATAATTGTCTGCGAAGCTTACAAGATTCCCTAGAATATGAAGCTGCGCTGTTGCTTTCTAAACAGACGGAATGTGTCATACTTGAATAGGCAGAAGGTCTTGAGACAATCAAATTTTTTATTTTGCAAATAACCAAGAACAACGAAATTACGTCAAACCTCAGTATACTACCTTTGTAAACTCGTCGAAATCAAATTCTACCAGTTTTATTCAGGCACGAAGCCAGCACTTAAAAGGTGGGCGGGCAACAGGGGCGAAGCCTTAAAAGTTTTTTGGAGGGGTACCGTATTGCTTTTTGCTGAGAAAAAGGTGTGTCTCACTCTTTTTGGGTGTGGTCATAAGATAAATAATTTTTATGCTGCCTTTATGTGTTTCTACTTCAATGTTCAGAATCAAAGATCAATTTGAGGCATTTTTAGTGCCATACTTTGAAAGTTGAGCTGCTACAAAAAGATTATAATTATACTACAGTTTGAGAAATAACTAATATTATGTGCCGACAGACAAAGTATGGGGGTAAAGTGCCCTCCTTTAGCGACGCCCATGGCGGGAAATGCCCATGGCTAGTCAACTGAGCGAAGCGAAGGAGCTCGTTGCTTGTTGTTGGAAGGCAAGAACTTAAGTAACGGTATTGAAGAGCTTTCAAAATTCAATATCTTGCAATTAATGCAGACTTTGATACAGATTCAACATCTTGCACCGGATAAAAGTTTTTTGTAATTTTCTTATTTCTAATTTGTGATTTTTGTAGATGAGTATTGTTATTTTTCTTCACTGGCGATTAGAAATGCAAAAATCTGAAGATAAGTCTTGTTTTGTATTTTTGTGCTTTTTTTCATGCATTTCTCTTCTATTTGGTGTAGAATTACACAATCGCTTTCAACAGTCTTGGTTACCATGAACTCGTTAACAGAAAAAACATATCTGGAGCACTACATTTCTGGAGATTGGCTGCAAACATGGGAGACAAAGATGCAATGACAAACCTTGGTATCCAGTATGAAAACGGTATAACTGGCGTCCTGGAGTCAAATAAAGTAGGTTGATTTTCTTCATTCTCTTTGCGTTTTTATATATTTGTGCCTAATACCATTGTCTACCTTATACACGAGAGCCTTTGAAATACCTAGGCTGCCTTTGGGCAGCAGGTATTTTCTTTCGGGTTTGTAATTCATTTTTCGAAACCAAACTGCAAATTTAAGTTCTTACCATTTGCCCTTTCGTCTGCTCACCTTCTAGACAAAAGCATTCAATCTGTTCAGAAAGTCAGCAGAACAGGGGCAGAAGGATGGCTGTATCAAATATGCAGACTACTTGATTACAGGAGCGGCTGGTGAATTTAACAGCTTTCTTGCTATAAGGCAGGTGTTATGTTGTATTGCTTAATTTTGCTTCTGTGATTTTTTGGTCTGGTGAATGGTATGTGCTTTAATGAGTTCTGTAGACAAGGTAGGCGGGCATGGAAAGAAATACAAGATGGTCTTCTTCTCTGTTATTTCCTATTCCCAAAGGGTCTGTTTTTCAATTGTATTGTTGTGAGGATGGCTGGATGATATTTAAAAATGTCTTATCAAATCTCTCGCAACCCCAATTTTAAGTCTAACTACGGCATCTCTGCTTTTTCTTATTAGAATATTAAAACAGTCCATTTTGAACTCATTTTGAGCTCCTGTATATTTTTCTCATCAACTTGTTATTTCCCGTCGGTCAACCTGAAAAATGCCAACGACGTTTTATTTTTGCGTCGCAGGTTCTACCGGTATGTCGCGGAGCAGCTCCCAACGATCGGTCTTTACCTGCGGAATGCTTTTGGTTCATATGAAGAGGGACAGTGGTAAGGAGCAAGCTTAGCTTCTTTATATGCTTGAAGTATGTAGTGCTGCTAGTGCTGCCTTGGGTGACGATGGCAAATAATTATACACTGTTACGAATGCTTCTTTGGGTGACATTGTTGTTTATAATAGAGCTCTCCCCAGCACCAAATATCTCCTTTAGTGACTAGGTCGTCACTCTTTTTGCAAAATATACATCGAAGTTTTTGGTGATGCTTTATTCGATGGGTTTCAGATTGCGTCGTAGCGAATTTTTTCAATATCATCAGATTGAAATGTTTATAAGAATTTCGTTGATAGGTGGAAGAAAATTTTCTTTTTATCTAAAACAGACAAGAAAGTTTCTCTCTTTTTCACTAACACTGATGCTTGATGTCAGCTCAGAATTAGTTTTGAGAGACAGGAAAACTGCAAAAAAATCTTTTGGTGGTACAAATTTAAAAATGGCTTTTAAAATAGCAAACATTTTACAACATGCTGAACGTGTCAGACGAAAAACTTAATTATGTTCTAAAATGCTTACTCTTTTCTAATCCATTTTTAAACACGAAATTAGTTGCTCGATGTTGCTATCAAGATTCTAACAGGCTTTCTTCAAAAGTTTATTTACATTTTGGTTCTAAACGCTAGCTACTTTTTCTGCAGGAACACATCTCTGGTCATGTATATGACAGTGGCAGAGACTGGGTTGGCTCTCGGCTCTTACAACACTGCTTTACTTTGTGAGGAAATGCTGGTTAGTTCTTACTGAATGTTGGTACTTTAAAGTTGTACTTTCAGGGGACAGATCTATTCTCCATCTCATTCAGGAACGATATGATGTATAGAAAATCGCCAATCACCCCCTGGAATTCAGTTGTTCAAAAAGGTTCAATTGACCTAAAAAACGCAAACGGAAATTCACAGAAACTTACCAGCCGAGGAAAGAAGTGTCATACGATGCAGGAGCTTACGAATTTACTTTGGGTAGCTGATTTCTTTATTGCCCACGGCCATAAACACTTGGCCACCACTGCATTAAGAAAGCCTGCATTTTAGCTCAATTTCTCATCAATTTTCATTTGCAATTCTTATTTGTTTTAATGATTTTTCTAGCCATACCACATGAATACTGGCTCATTAGGTGGCAACTGCTCACTTCACTTCTTTAACATATCTGCAAATCTTGGTTGGCCAGCCTGTAAGTAGCATCTCTCTTTTATCATTCTTGTATCTACCCTCCACCCAACAGTGAGTGTGTGTCTAGGCTAATGCGGTAAGGACAGCGAGTGATGGGATCGATCTCTTACTTATCATGTAATCTCAAACCCGCCCATCTAGAGCACCACGAGTTGCATTTTCGTCTGCTTTTGTCCACGGGCTGTTCTGCAATTATCCAAAGCCATGACTCCTTACAGTAGCTACTTCAATGATGATTTCAAAATAGTTTTATACAATATTTTTCAATTGGGTGTGTACTGTATTTTTACTACCGACTACATAGTTTTACAGTCCAGCACTGCAATAGGAAATGAAGAAGAACTTAAACCGGTTTTGCAGTTTAAGAGAGCTAAATTCGTTTAAACGACTATCATTCCGTTTCGTTCTCCAGCGATTGTACGAATGGGTGATGAATATTGGTACGGAGACAGAGTTGAGGCCAATTTGACCAAAGCAGTTATGAATTATATTTGGATTACGAAAGACCAAGATTCGCCACAGGTAACGAAGCTCGTCGCATTTTCCTTCTTTTACTATTTTTTAAGTGCTCTAACGATAATAGAATATCTAATTCATCTTTCTTCTTCATCTTCAGCTAAATTCCGTTTTGCATTTGCAAAGCTTCTTGTTTAGGAGAATGACTTGATAAATACCGCTAACTGTCATAACCAGAGTTGCCAGATGCTTGAAATGGTTGGCAGCCAATTATTTTACACTTGACGGCCAAATTCGGTCAGCCAAACAACAGATACGAAAAAGCTACATTTTGGCTAATTCTATTGTGTAATAGTGTAATCACAGATTGGCTTTGTTCACCACAAAAGCTCAAACTTTCAATTTTAATTTTCTGTTACCTTTTACTTTGTTTCTTGCTTCGTTACTTCGTTAAAACGGCCAAATGGCAATCCTGGTCATAACAGTTTCTGTATATTTTCAAGCATGTATATTTTCAGCATTTCCTTTTTCTTCTTGTTTTAGGCCCTTTTCAACCTTGGCTATCTGATAGAAAATAATATCTCAATCAAGGGGATTAATTTTGGAGACACGTCCGGTGCAGGTTATGACCGAAAGTCAGTGGCAAAGCTTTATTACCAAAGGTATAAAGACAATATTTTGATTCTTTAGGCTGGCATGCTTTCATTCAGTATCGTTTAATCTTTCAGCTGACCCCCAACCTTGCGTTAATGAGTACATTAAGTACCAAAGACAGGCGCCAAAAGTTTCGTAGGATTAATTTTTGGTGAATAAAATTCGGTTAAAATTTTGAAATTTCGGTGTAATTTCCGGTGAGAATTTAAAAATTTCGACGGAAAGAAAAAATTTCGGTGGGTGAAAAAATGAAACACTTTCTATAGGTTATTTCTATTTTCAAAATAAAGTTTTCTGGAGCGCAATCATAAAAGGTACACAAATCGAACATTTTGATGTCAGCCCAATAAATGGACGGAAGAGTAGGCAAGAAGGTCCTAAACGTTTATTTAGAAGAGGTCTTGTTCGCAATATTTTCCAAGGCGTCCAAATTGAAAATGTAGGAACGTTAGAAAGAAATTATTGAAAGAAATAATGAAAAGACAGTAGAAGCATCAGCTCAGTCCATGAAGAATTTAGATTTCTTGGGTGTAGAGGGCGAAAGAGAAGAAAGTTAAAATGAGGTGGATATCTTATATGTTGATGACGAAGGAAAGCCAGAGACTGACATTTGAGATGCATTGGATGTATAGTAATATTATAACGATATCAATGAAAAATTTTATTTGTTATTTTGAAAGTCCATCGACGTAAAACGAGATTTTTCTAGTGTTAGAGAATTTCGGCAAGTTTCACAGAAAATAAATCCCATCGGAATTTTTTTGTACTTAATGTAGTTTGTCTATTCGATCTATAAAGCAAACAGGTATAATATCCTCGGTGATGGTTTGAATGTTTTAAAGTTCTATATCTTAAAGAGTGTCAAATAAAAATCTTAAGAATATTTTAAAGTATTTCAATTTCTGTACCGCCATAATATTGCTTGAATGTTTAATCGTGTTTTATATGATTTTTCCAAACAATCTTTTGGTGGTACAAAACTTGTAAACGGCTTTGAAAAAAGCAAACATTTAGTAAACTAAAGCTTTTCGTATGACACTCTTCTTGGAAGTTTATGAAATTCCCGAACTGTCAATATATATATATATATATATATTATTCCACTCATGATAAATTTGGCTAAACTTCGTTTATTTCTTTTTATCTAACCAAGAGACCTTTAGTAAACTTGCTACTGTTTCTGTTTTTACCACGCTACATCTAACTGATTAACATCCTAGATGCCAGAAGTCTCTGCTAGACAGTGGGGATGGCTACTATCCATGTACAATTGCATTGATGCGTATAAAACTGAAGTCGATCATCCATGAGAACCAATTAACCGTGGTAAGTACTGCAATACCTCGCCGTTAACTGCTTGTAACCTTGCTGCTAACTACCTGTAACCAGTCAGTCAATATTAAATGGCTGATCAGATAAATCTTTGCAAGATTTGGGCTTTCCCTGAATGACCAGTAACCGATCGAATCTTGTAGTAAGCTTGATCGTTAGGGTGAGACATGTTTTCGCCCTGCGCTTTCGCCGTATAAGCACTTTACTTGATCCGTAATTAAGAGTCACCATTAGTTTTATGCGTGTGGTTGTTGCTGTGGATGTTGCTATTAGCACTGTGAAAGTTTCTTATTATCAAACTTTGTTTATTCCAAAACTCTGCATTCCAAAAAACAGGTCAAATCAAAATAAACAATATAATTAGCCTCACTCAAACATTGGCTATGTAATGACAATGATAAGCAGCTAGTAGTAAATTTTTTTATTTAAAGTTTGTATTCATAAAAAGCTAAAATAAAACTAGTGCAAAATTAAGCCTAAAACTAGACAGAAACGTCTTGGTGAATTATGAAACAAACCTGCGGCTATACATTTCTCTGGTGGACAATTTGATGACTTAAAATTTACAAAGTTTCCAGTGTTTCTCTTACTTTTATCGATTTTTGAATGAAACGTTGTACAGGAAATCCAGTACAGGCATAAAATACAAATACTATTTAAAGCTGTTGTCGTGAATTAAAGCAGATATGGATTCTAGTGCTCTTTTGATAATATATATCCAAGGTCACGAAAAAAACCAATGGGGCAATTCTTTCACATTTAATCCATCGCTAAAATTTTAATTCAACGCTTCATTTAACAATAAAAAGTTTCCATTTCAAACGTCATTTACAAAAAGCTAAACTATCATCAAATTTAAAGTATAAAAACTGGTTTTATTGATTTTAATCGCTGTTATAACAGATCTTTCGGTTCAAAACTTTTCCTTGTTAACCAAAGGACCTTCAACAAACTTGCTACTTGTAGGCTCCTCCTACATTGTCTTTTTCAATACCTTTTTCGTATTGACCACGCTTCTCTTTCTCTGCTTTCGATTTTTCCGAATTGCTGGCTCCTTTGTGGTAACTGCTAGCATCGTTATGTTTAACAGCCTTGCTATCTTCATTTTTCATAGTATCATCTGCTACAGTACTCTTTCTGATACACGTAAACCACCTCTGCAAAAGAGGGTGCTCCTTGTCTTCTATGCGTATTTTTCTTAACAGCTCGACAAACACGCGGAAGTGATATTTAACGGCGTTTGCCGCGCAGAACACGCGAAATTTTGACGGCTCTGAGTTTTCTGTATTGATTGGAAGAACTTTGTCTAGTAGCTGTGCATCTACATTCGTGTGTAAAGCCAGTATATCGTCACGAACAAGTCTGTTTTTCCCTTGCAACCCGAGACGATAAAGAAGCAGTGGTATTAGTAGCTCATTGTACGAAACAAAGCCTTTATCGTCTGTTGGTATATTGAGAGTAACAAGTTTTGCAAATATGGTACGTCTAGGGCAGTGTTGTCCGAACCCAAGAGGAGGTGGTAGGCGCCGCATCAGTGTAATGATGTAGCTGGAATGGATCTTTCCTGATTCATCAGAATCAAATTCACGCCATAGGCCCATGAAGTGGTGGATATGCTGACAGTAAACTACAGACGAATCCAGTGTCAAGTACATGAAGTTGTCCATGATGACTGCCAGGAATAGATTTGTAATCATAAAAGCACTCAGAAATATAAACGATATGTAAAATGGGTAGCTGAGCAGCGTACCGCAGTTCTTTGTAGGCGCATCAATGCAATTCAATGAATGCATGTCAGAACATGCTGTCATCAGCTCCCGCCAGTTGTCCAATGTAGTCGTCCGTAACAGTACAATCAGAGCTGTCATGAAGTCTTGAAAATGCACTTGTCGATTCAATGGGTTGCCATCTTCAAGCCGAATTCTTCCAAAGAGCTAGGAACGAGTTTGATTTCAATGTTTTTCCAATTTAGTTCAATGCATATCAAAAATCTACGTGCAAGCTAATTGGGTTTCTAATAGGTAGCATTAACTTTTCTTTTATCATGTATGTAAAAATTTCAGTTGTATAGTTATGTTTTTGATGAGATTGTAATTCAGATAAAATGTAAGTCGTGAGCCTTAAATAGCTGCTATATTAGCTGCTTAATTGTTTGTTTTTCTAGCCTGCTGTTAATAAATTATTGATGTTGATGATGATAATGCCATGAATTCTACTCGGTGTACTTTTATCAAATGCTACCTTTGCCTTTAACTGTTTAAAGCAATGAAATGGAAAGAACAAAGACTGAAGCTCTAGAGCAAACAGCGTCTAGAGAAAGGATGGGAAAGCAATAGCAAACAATTAAAATTTAGCAATTACGCCGAAATGAAGCTATGAGATATCAATTATGATAATGTCAATGTAGCTTGGCAACCTCGATGTTAATGAGGAATTCAGTAGAACGAGGACTGCACAAGATTGAGCAGTCTTGAGCATGCAGCGGCCGTCGGCCACCAGCAGTTAATAGTGGCAATGATAATGTTGATGATGATGATGATGATGATGATGATGATGATGATGATGATGATGATGATGATGATGATGATGATGATGATGATGATGATGATGATGATGATGATGATGATGATGATGATGATGATGATGATGATGATGATGATGATGATGATGATGATGATAAAGGAAATTCAGTCTTTAAGAACTTTAACTATGAAACTGAAAAAAGGTTCCAAAGGTTCGGCACAAGGTCTTATGCTACGAAGTACTACATATATTAATGGAACTCAGTTTAAAAAGATACTTGAATAATGCTCACCTGCATCCCCATAACCGCGTAGATGTATAAAACCAAGACGACTAGAAAGACGATACTAGGCACTGACTTGATTGAATCGAGAAATGTCGCTAAGATCTGCCTGAGATTACCAGTCTTGCATATGACTCGGAAGATTCGTATGGCTCGAAACAGACGAAACACTGTCAGGTTTATATAGATGTTTATTTCAAAGAACAACAAAGTGATATCGATCCAACTGCCAATGACGAGGAGAAGATCCAGGGTCGTCCAAGGGTCTTTAAAGAAGGGTTTAGGCGTCATAGCAAATAGCTTTAACAAGGATTCAACAGTGAATAACGAGGTGAAAAACAAGTTGGAAACCTCTTGCATTGTGGCGAAAAATTGTGACTGACCATGGTGTTTCGTCATCATAATTATGCAGTTCAGTGTGACACAAATAAGAATGACGTATTCGAACGGGGCCGACTCGAGGTAACTGCGAAGCCGCCTCTGCAGCCCATTACCATGTTTCCCTGTCGGTACTATCTTCACATTCAAAGCCAAGCGAATGCAGTCTTGAGCTTGTTTAGTCAGGATACAGAAGCCCTCTTGCTTGCCTCTTTCGATTTGAAACGCCACGGCCACAAACCCAACGAATACGTTAAGCATTATGAACGTCATCACAAGGAGAAAGGAGATAACGAAAACATACGTTGCTGCTGATGTGACGCCGGTATAGTGCTGCGTGATGGTCTGCATATCCGTGGTCCAGTTATCCAGCGTACTTATTGAGAACAAAGTCACCATTGCGTTCAAAACATGGTTGAAATTGAAATCAGCATCCTTGCATGTCATTGTTGTCGTCATCATTGTTGTATTAGGCAACATTGTAGTGTTCCCTGTTGTTGTTGTTGATGATGTCATGTTTGCAGTCATCATGTTTTCATTTTCTTGACAATTTTTTAACTTCCCCGAATATAACTTGACGCCTATAGAATCAGAAAATTCCTGTTAACAGGATGAGTTGATGAAGAAACGAGGCATTTCAAGACTCATGACTCGTGCTAAAACAGTGTCAAAGAAACGGGTTTGAATGATAAAATACCTTCAAGAGCTTCTGCTTAATGTTTCCTAAAAGGACGTTACAATGCCAAAAGGAACATCGCAAATAGCAGAAAATACTTCGAAAAAAATAGATTTAGATTTAGGTACATTGTATTGTAGCCACTTGTCCCTCAAGGCTGTTCCAAGAGGCAATTTTCGCACACACTTATATTTTGATTTCGACCTGCCTAAACATTTAGACGCCCAATTTCGAAATAACAAGCATGGCAGTTGTTTAAAACCAAACAAATTTACCATGCTTTTATTGGTTATTACTTGCTGTGAAATAATTTGCCGCTAAAAGTAGAGCTCTTTCCCTCTTTCGTGCGTGTTTTCTGCGAAATCAAAATCAAAATCGCACATGTGTTCATATATTTACAAGCTATTCTGCTGCAGAATTTTCCTCGTGGAAATAATCCTTAAAAGTGTTTCAATTGTGGAATTTTTCAAATATGTTTATTCGTATCAAAACTATCTTTAGGGGTTGGTTTTTTTTATTCATAAATCAGTATATTTAAATTTGTGTTGGATTTAATGACTTTGATACTCGTGAGGAGCAAACGAGATTTCATGGAAATCTCGTACATCTTAGATGGAAATCCAATTGTTTTTTCTAAAAATTATAGAAAATCTTTTTCTTTTCGCTAGAGATGTCGTATGCTATAGAGTTCTAAAGTGTGACGTCACAAAAAATTATTTTTAGAATTTTCGATTTTGACCACAAAACATGAAAGAGCGCCATAAAATAGTCTTATGTATGCAAAATCAGTTAAATGTGTCGAAAATCGGGTGAATTATAGCCAAAAGAAAATTTGAAGTTTACAAACGGATTACTGTTATTTTGGCTCAGTTCATAAAGTTATGAACTGAGGCCAGGTTATAGAGGTTTGATGGAGCCAGAGCTTGTGCTCATCTTGTCATATATCTGCCAATCTGTAATACCTTTAACTGATTTTGCAGATTTGGGGGTATTTCTTGATGCATTTTCAGGTTATAGGAAAAAAAAATTCAAAAATTCTAAAAACATATTTTTAAGACGTCATCACTTGACAACTCTATTTTCAGGAGTAAATTCGTCCTCAGATATTTGTAGGAATAGATTTATCAGAACTAGGTTACAGCGAATCAATGTTTACGATATGCAGTTTTCACAGGAGTTTCAAACTTACCGATCACAGAGTATATGAACAGCAAAGATACATATAGCAGGAAATAGTTGAAGATCTTTGCAAAGGACGCCACGAGGCAATCGACGACGTATCGTAGTTCTTGCGATATTTTCATTGCGCGCAACACACGTAGTACTCGCAGGACTTTGAGTTGCAGTGGCAAGTTGACTCCAGCCTCTTCGATACACAGACTTGCTAGGGATATCAGTGTGACAATGATGTCTATAACATTGAGCTTATCTCGCAAGTAGCATGCTGGATGCCCAATTACCAATCCAAATGCAATGATCTTAACAAGGATCTCTGCCATAAAGATTCCTGAAAGATATTTATTAGTTATCAACTGTCTTCTGTAGACATTGAACAGTTAAATCTTCACCACAAATTAAGCTTAGCTTTCATTTAACGACCCCATTCTTTAGAGACCAGTAATCGAATTGCCTCTTTGATTTAAAAAAAAGACTTTTTCGCAGATGTTTGTTTTGCCATAATTTATCAGAATCAGCTGAAATTTTAAATCTCTATCTTGTAAAAAGTACTGTTTTCTTTTTAGCGTGCTAAAGAGAATCCATATCATTTACCGAACGGAATAAGCTCTATAGGCCAAACGGTGAAAGGAGGTGCATTTACCGTGGGGGTAACCCAATGGGGAAATTTATGAAACCAAGTGAACTTTTTTAATCTAGGGTTGCTGCGTTCAAAACTTTTGGTATAAAGACGGTGACTGTCGCTTTAAAACTTCTTAACTACCCTAATCCTCATCTCAGCGAAAGTGGGGATGCATAAGCCCAAAATTCCCTACATGCCATTGCATTTTGGGCAAATTGATCATTTCTTTTAACTTACCTGTGAAAAGGTAGTCGCAATAGCGCAAGCCTCTTGTTAACTGCTTATCTCTGTTCAGTGGGTCTTCGAAAGCCAATAAAATTGTACTGATTATGATTGATCCTAGGCACAAGTTTAGAAACACAGCATGTGTTGCTGTTTTATAGCAAGCTATCCGAATCTTATTATTAGGCGAAAAGATAAACATCGACCAGTGTTTTGGGATGCCATCTACTTTCTTTGGAATGACTGTGTCAGAGTGAGCTCTAATGGAAGAAATCGTACATTGGTTCTTTTCCTTGTGTTTATTTTTTCTTTCAGGATCTATGCCTCTTTCTTCTTTATTTATTGGCTCAGTTTTTCTGTCACTTTTTTCGGTACATGTTGTCCCTATTGCAGGGGCTGGTTTAGTTCCACTGCATGACCCACAACTTGAGCCATTCAAAATGTCTTGGAACTCGTTGTATGACGTTCTTTGTGACTCGGTCTCAGTTTGCTCTGCTTTTTTTCCATCACCATCTTCATTTATCGCATTTAAGTCTTCTTGAGTTTCATTTGTCAGGTTTTCTATCATAATTCCAAGAAAGATATTCAGAAGAATGAAATTTCCAAGAACTATGAATGACAGGAAGTATAAAACAGGAATGATGACCCTCGCTTTATTACGTTTCCAGAATTTGTCGACCAGCTCTCCCATCACCCCAGGCCAGCCCTCGCCAGTTAACAGTACAAATACAAGCAGCATTGATTCCTTTGCATCGGCGAAAGACCCAATTCGATCGTCCGAATGCGACAAATAATTCTTGAACAAATGGTTCCCAAGCATAGCGTAAATAAACAGCGTTAGAAGCAAAACAATTAGCAGGCTGAAAATTGACCGTGAACTTCGAATAAAGGAATTTTGCATCTTAAGCATCGAGTCTCCGAGTGCAGTGCCCCGAAACAGCCGTAGAAGACACAGTGCCCGGAGGACACTGACTCCAGAGTTCGTATGTCCGTTGGCATGCTTATATATGATATCAGCTATGGACCAGAGCACGACAAATAAATCAAGAAGACGAACTTTGACCTCTAGATAGTGGTGGAATCCATACATCCAATACCGTAGTAAGTGCTCCAGGCAAAATATAGCGTTACAGACTATGTTCACAATATCCAATTTGTTTTGCACGTTCGCTGGTATCTTCGTCCCTGAAACAGCAAGGCAAATGCTGTTTAGCGCAATAACCGCCATCACCGAATAGAAAAAGTGTTTCGAATCGATTACTGTCTTGAGTGCATGTGGAGCTTTTGGACACGGTACAATTTCAAAGTTGCATTTACGTCGATGACTGCTTGGTAATTCAATGTCAACGTCAAGACCGATGCTTTTTACATCTTCATTCAATGGGCAATCATTATCATTATTTTCTGCATTTTTTTCAGCTTTTAATCTCGTTCCACCTGCCCGCTTCCTAATAAACCATTTCTTTACTTCAAATATTGCACCTAAAAAAGGAGATGGCGAAGTTAGTTTGGTACACCTTGCTCGAGATGTCAGTAATCATAGACGTAAACTCAGGGGGGGGGGGGGCTCTGGGGCTTCAGCCCCTCCTGACGAAAACTGAGGGGGGCTGAGCCACCCTTGGAAAATAAGGAAATGCTTTACCAATTTTGAGATTAGTTTGTTATATTATTGGTTTCACGCATAAGATTTGTTGCATTAGATAATTGCGTTTACAGCAAAATAAAGTATGAAATTATTGTGAACATAAAGTCAGATTGTGTGTTTCTTCTTCCTCGATAATGAAAAATGCACGGAAAAATCACCTTTAAGCCCTTAGCTAATCCACTTTCTATCCTGTGACATCGGCAGCTGCCATTAGGGATTGTCATTAATTTTCTGAGCCCCCCCCCCCCCCTGAAAAAAATGCAAGTCTACGCCTATGTCAGTAATGTCAGATTATGGTCGAGCTATTGCAAAGAGTGGTAAATTTTGATCGGTTACGATCATCATCAGCATCAATCATCCTACTCTTTTTAACATCATATCATCATATCATTGTATAATCACACCATCGAATAATCATATCATCGAATCATTATACAATCATACCATCATATCATCGTACAATCATCTCTTCGTATCAGCGAATCATCGTATAATCATATAATCATATAATCAGATCATCCTATCATCATTCCATGGTGATCAACTCAGAAAAAGAACTTACTGTGTAGTTTTTTTAAGCTTGCTTGGGTTGATTTCTGCTTGAGGGTGACAATATCTTTCGTTCTTATGTACTGGTTTGTCAGCACACCTAGCATCAAGTCAAGGCTGAAGTAAGCACCAAGTAAGATTAGCGAGACAAAGAAGATGCAATGCCATTGTGATCCCATCGCATCGCTAAGCTATTGATAAGGAGAAGAGAGTTAATTTTTAATAGGTTGAACTAGGTCTTACCTTTCTCTCAAATTGTTCAAAGTTAAAGTGGATTCAACCATCTGTTAAGGTGTGAAGAACAGGTGCATTCATCTTGTTAGGTCTTATCAGCAATGAAGTAATTTAAGAAGTAGCCTTTTGTGTGAATAGGTAAATCTGTGTAATAACTGATTGTTTTTTTGAAAGGATCCAATGGTAAATCAAATGGCATTAAAAAGAAATTAATATTTAGAGACAAACTGGTATTTTAAAAAATATGTTACAGTTTTCTATATTTTACCTTGCTGGGCAACCGATCATTGAAATCTTTATTTCTAGCATACATACGTGATAATAAGCAATAATCCAATCTTCCAACGTTATTATTTGGAATACTGTCAGTAGTGAATAGCCAATGTTGTCGAATGACGTCATCCCGAAGTTAGGCCCAGTCCAGTTTCCAACACAGATCGCTGTGCTTCCACATTGTGTGTCCGCTTTGGATCTGCAAGCTCTAGTTGGGTCTGTCAAAGTTGCTGTTTCCAGGTCCTGACAAACATGGTGGAGCTTTCCTTTGAAAATTTGCAGTCTGTATGAGTTATAGTTAAATTGAAACAAGGAATCTGTATAAAATGATTAACGTGGATACCACCGTATCGGCTAAGGACAGATCTGATAGTATACAGAAATAAACAGAAATTTAAGGATGCAAGTTGTGGTGTAGATCTTTAATGAATGACCTGTATATGTCATGTTGGTATTCATTGATAGGATCAGAGGTTTCCCAATAAATTATCTTATTGATGGGAGGAGCAAAAACAACCATGTAAAGGCATTTTCTCGTATTATGTCATGTCTGTTAAAGTGACATTAAACGCCGTGTCACGTGAGCTGATGTCAGTCAGTCTAACTTATGAGAATTTGTTTTAACAGTATGTCAAATTCATAACAATATACAATATGCAATATGCAATATTGGCAGTCAAGTATATATTGTTGCTACATAAACACGTCGCAATTTTGACTGTGTCTAATCACCACCACATATAACGTGCTTTATCAGAATGTTGAAATCAAGATAATGCTCTGACATTTTTTGCAATTTTCTGCAATGAAGCTCTCACTTTTTGGAAAATTGAAAGACTAGAGCTAGTAAGTTATGATAATGTTATACTGTTAGCTGTGAGGCAATGGAACAAAACTTTGAATTGGTTTGTATATTTAGGTGTCATTGCCTTATAAAAGATTAGATAGGAATTTTTTGCCAAAGTCTGCTCAGAAGGGCTTATTACCGCTAAAAAGCTCCAAGCCAACGATAGCGTAAAGCATGAGTAGCAGCAATATGAAGACAGCAACGTGGAAGAGTGCCAATGAAGATTTTAGAATGGCGTCCAACACAATTCGAAGCTCTTTTGCAACAACGAGCAGCCGTAGCGGCCTAAATATCCGCGGTAGCCGTAGAATTAAAAGATTTAGGTCTTCTTGATCACCAAGAATTGTTTTGACTGAAGCAGCAAAGCCTAGAAAACGGAAAGACTCCTAGAAATCATTATCAAATATACGAAGGAATCTAAAATATCTTAAAAAACACTACTAAATTCCACAATGAAAGCAGTTCATCTAGTGTCCCATCCGACCAGTGCTTGTCCATTGCTCTCTGGTATTTTCTATATCTCTTTATTCGTTTTTCCCACAACGTACAGTATTCTCTAAGGGACTTTCACAAGTGTGTTCGGTTTCTAAGTTTGTATCAATTGAATTTCTGATATGAACAGTAACTTTTGATATCATATTTGTTGAGAACTGGTCTAGCCATATCAATGATTTCACCTGCATTAAATTACGATCCCGTATTGAGTCTCTCCCCCCCTCCCCCCTCAATAAACTGATCCACATTTTTTCCTTTCCTCTTACCTGTTAAGACGATACTTGCATCTAGAACATTGAGTGGATCTCTAAGGTATGCTCCAGGGTGCAATATAAAACCGTATGCTATGATCTTAGCAATAAACTCTATCAAGAATATGCAGTTCAGAATCATATCCACGATAATAATTGTCGCTGTTTTGTTGACTCCAATCAAGCAGCTGCTAACAACAATGGAGATTAGAATCAAGGCTTCAAAGCTTGCATGGTTCACAAGTTTGATGCACATATGCCTGAAGCTGTTACTCTGCTTGAATACGAATAAGGAACGGTGCCTGAGTGCTTTTCGTCGTGCAATTCGGCCTTTGATTGTGCGCTTCTCTAGTCTCATGACTTGCTTTTCCATAGTTGATGACTGTGTAGCCGCCATTATCATCAAATGTTAAACCAGAAAGACTCCAGTACTATCACTTCTTCTTCTGCACCTTTTAATTAATATGACGTCATGTATGCTTTCACGTTGATTTTACCTATTGATTAAACGTGTTCCGAAGCTCTTCAAAAAGAGGTTAGAAGTGATCATACGAGGCTCCTTATCTTTAGTTTCCTGATCTATAGATCTGATTTCGTAATAATTTAACTAACTGGAAAACATAAGAAAAGAAAGCCTGTTTGCACCATTCATAACCATTACTGGATTCTCAGAAATTCGACGCAAAAATCAGTGAAAGGCCTGCTGGAAGTTCACTAACCTTATGTCACTTATGTAAATACTGCTGATCACTTGTTGGTCCCATAAACAGTGCTGCAGGATCGGGATGCACATTCAATGGCATTTGGGAACGCTTATACGAAGAAAGAGATACCGTTTAAACAATTCCCCTCTTAAGTTTGATATTAAATATTTACTTATATCGTGTTTTTTCTTCGCAGATATTCCTTGGTGTTGCTGTAACTGCCTGTTTTCTTGTGGCCCTCTTTACCGATGACGAAATTTAATTGCAAGATGCCAATCGACATTTTGTGAAAGAACAGCTAAAGCAGAGATCATAAATGAAGTAATTCTTCTAGCAGCAGTACCAGCTGCTCGCCGACAGTACTCAGTAATAGACGGTACTTTTTTGTTTCCACAAACTAATTAACTTGTGAGTTTATTTAAAGCCAAGTCACTCTGCCCCATACCCTTTGAAATTGAAGTTGAGATAAAATCATTCATAATCCCTTGTTGAATTTGCATAGTTTAGCATTCCTCGATCTTATTGGCAAGCAAGACTGGATTGAATGAATGTTTGATATATAAGAATTTTAGATACTATTTTTGCCAGAGCATATCTTAACGTAGTTTTTAAATATTTCTGTACTGTAAACCTAATCATACATATTTTCAAATAATATTGATCACGGAGTAACAAGTCTATTGATCACCAAGTAACAGGCGTTTTTAAATGCTTAATGATTGTCTTGTTTCTAGTTACACTCTAATACTTAGACATAGGGGCCGGGGGAGACCATTTTTTCTTCAAATTGAAGGAATCTCCTTTTGTAAGAGAAAGGGCACCTTTTGAGAGAAAATTTGCCCTTTTTGCTACATTAAGAGACTCTTTGAAGGAAAAATCTATATTCTGGCTGCAGTTAATTATAGTAATTGTTTCTCTTGCTTTGTGTATGGGCGTGGCATTTTGTAGTCAATTGCCATTTTTTGGCCCCCTACTTCTGACTGTCTTCCCACGATGCCTATCCATCCAAGTGTCTGGACAAGTGTTCTGACACCTCGGGTATAGAGTAAATAACATTCAGAAAACACTTTTGTAGTTGTCATTTGAAATGCTGAAATGCTTCCATGTAGCGTTTTCAGGGGCCCCAGAATACATTTTACAGACAGCAGAATTGGGTATACTTTCGATCCCGAAGCGAAATTTTTTAATTTTTCAATCGGGGAGACATGAAACGAAATGTCCTAGGGATGCGAAATTTACTCGTTTTGGTTAAGTGGAATCGTTAAGCTTTTGTTTTTTTGCGAGAAATTACTCATTTGAATGACCATTGAATGGTCTTTAGAAAATGGCAAGTCATGTCTTGGATCTGGTATGGTCAACATTGCCTACCAGATTTTTTTGAAAAGTAGTCTTTCCCCTTAACTCCAACTCCCTCTTCAGTATTCTGAACCTTTAACGTTTTTCTCGCAGCTAGGAAGTTGCTGGAGTAGCTCTCGTATAAGGAGGGTCTATCTGATGAGAGATACACTCTTTTTTTTATAAGAACCAGTAAATTTAAGTTCAGGCTGATTGTTCTTAATTTTTTCGAAAATCTGAGGCTGGATTGTTCTTAATTTGTTCTTAATCTAATAGGGTGTAAGCAGTGCGAGTGCTAGCTTTTTCGCTCTAGGGAGGTGTTCAGGCCTCATTTGTCAACAAAGTGAGTGAGAGAACCTTCATTTGCCGAAAAGTTTGAATATTCGATGAAAAAGCACCCACACATCGCTCAAAATCCTCGATTTTGAGAAAAAACGTTGTTCAAAATTGCATTTTGCAGAGCTCAGCCTCAGCTTGTTCTTAATTTGTTCTTAACTTTTGACCAATTTTGAGGCCCGTGTTCTTATAAAATTGTTCTTATAAAAAAAGAGTGTAAAATTATATTGCGAAATTCGTTCAACCAGCTATTTCAAGTCATAAAATTTCTAGAAAGTCTAGTGTTTGATTATTTTTCATCGATATCTGGACTGAAACAAGCTTACTGAAAACAGTCTGGCTATCGCTCCTTCAACTTTATTGTCACATGCACAAATTCAACATTGACGAAACTACATTCGCAGCCTTGATCTTTATTTGCCGTTCAAGAAGGTCTTAAATACCATTTATCTTGGCTTCTTTTTGATGAGATGAACTCATAAGTTATATTTGGCCCATTTTTTGTTTCGTATTTTTTTTTCTAACTACTGTTATCGGTCTTCTGGTATAAAATATTTCCTTATCGGAGTGTCGCAGGGAACTTCCCAATGACCACTCTTTTTAATTTTCAAATTAATGTACCTTAACTACAAAAAATTTTGTCGTAACATAATTTCAGACAAATATTTTGACGAAAATTTCTTCGACTAAATTCGAAATGAGACGAAATTTTGTCACGACGAAATTTTTTGCATTTAAGATTCTGGGAATTCGCAAATTTATGACGAGGTCAAGAATCAAATTTATGTATCCTTTTGATCTGTTCCATATAATTTACGTCATTTTCTCATTTACATAATCTTCATAATTATCTTTATCGTAGGCATCATCATCATCATCATTGTCATTTCTTGAATTAACTTTCCTTTTCACCATCGTTCAATGAAAATAGTTCTAACTCAATGGCGTAACGAGAGGCGGACGCCACCCCTAATGGCAAATAATCTCTTTGGTTTGGTTTAAAAAATGGCGCTATCTTGGGTCAAAAAGTGTTAGGAGGACGCCACCCCTAATGGCAAATAATCTCTTTGGTTGACTTGCTGAATGTTTCCTGTTCAACTCGCCTTTGCCCAACCCCTCCCCCCCCCCCCGAGTCTCATTATCCTGGCTACGCTACTGTTCTGATGTGTTTCGTCGCCGGTTTCAAAGGATTCTACCTGTCTTTTCTAACTAAACTGTACTATTTCTATTCTTTCATTCGTTCAAGGTATTTGCCTTTTCACCCAAATTTACAGGGAGTACCATTTCGAGACCAACCTTTTCTTTTGGAGATCTTTCCGAATCTTATACTTATATTCACACTAATCACTTTAATTATACTCTGTTTATAAACTTCCATGCCTTAGAGATATAGAGTAGAGACTCTTTAAAAGTATCTATTTTGACTCCACCCTTGCATTAACTTAGGATATATACCGCTTTAATTTGGTTTTTCCTGACATGAGGTTCCGTGTGATAAAGATGTTTGGGGGATTAAGCCAAAGTCCAAACGGGTGATCAAGCCCCCATGTCTCCACGAATTCGGCACCCCTATAGGATTAGATACAAGCAACCTGTATGGGTTGTCACTTAAGATTTTAGTAATAAGTTGCTATTTTTGTGTTAAAAATCCACGAAGAAATTTTATCACAACGAAATTCTGAAAAGTTGTCCGAAATTTTTTTCGACGAAGTTTATTCGCCGAAAATTTATCTGACGAAATTTTTTGTTGCTAGTTTATTCTCTTTGGCGGTATGCTGAAATGGAAAAGCAAAAATGTATGCTGAAATGGGAAAGCGGGAGATAGGAAAGCAGAAATGGAAAATTCTGCCTTGCGGGAATCTTATATCTTTGTACCCTTGCTATCAAAAATAATTATCGATTCTGTCATTCAGTCATTGTGAAGGAGAATGTAACATTCAAGGTGGGAAGGAGGTTACCGCTGTGGATCAAGAAATTAAATTTCCTGTTTTTGGAATTCTGGAAGGAAAACAACAGCGTACGGAATCATTTATTGCAGTGAAATCGTACAATCATACCCAAAGTCAGGTAAGCATTTGGTACAAATCTTCGCTGTTTTTATCGGAACGCCAACTTATTTGACAGCTGCTACTGCAGTTAAAACCCGCCACTCGCTACGTAAATAGGCTAGGGTGACATGAGAAAGATATTTTCCAAGTTTGACAGATAGCATTGTCCTGCAATTGATATATAGCTATTTACTCCCGTATCTGTTTGATATAGTAACAAGTATAGTCGATTAATACTGTTGGTATTTGTGTGCGTGGACATATTCGTCCAAGAAAATGGCAGTCAGCTCTCGTTCCTGCTGTTTGTTGGCTCATTGCTGAGCCCGCCTTGGACGTTTGTTCATTGCATAAATTAAACCTGCAAATATATGATTTACCTGTGACTGTCATAGACAAAATATGTTTTGTTATGAAGATGAGTAGTGTCCTTATCAAGGCTTATTCAAGACCAAAGTAGCCTATATTTGTATGTAAAACATTTCAAGTTTATAATGTTTTCATATCAAGTTAACAACAAAAACGTCTGGGCTACAGTTTTTTTTCATTGCTTGTCAAGTTTCAAATAAATGGGATTCATATTACTTACAAACATGATCTCGATTTTAACAACACGGAATTTCCTTTGGATTATAAAAATCCACGAACCATTATGGAAACAAGAGGAGGTTATCCTATTCAATCAAAGGGGTTAGAAATTCCTTAACTTTAAAACATAAAGTTACAAATATTTGGCTTTTGGCAAGTGAATCTGAACCCTGCTGTCCACGAGATATCTGTTTTTCACGATAAAGACACTTGAACATGATTCTCTCACCGCTGGCATTCCACACTCTACAATATAAGAAAACTACCATTCTTCCTACATACTATACACTACAGGGCCATCTGAACCGGGGGGCTTGGGGGCTGCCCCTGATAATTGTCAAACTGTAGTATATCTCCTTTATAACAGTGTACTGAATGAGAAGGAATGCAATTGGCAGCTCTACAAACATGAATTTCGTTCCAATAGCACTGCTATATGGGAATGGAACCTTGCATGTGATGTCAGTTAACAAGAAATTTTGTGTGCATATTTGCTTCCAAGCTTTCAAGACTAAAAAAGTATCAGGTAGCTCCATAGTCTTGACACTAGTTTTTGAAGCTTGGGTCAAAAAGCTATTAAGATTTTTATTTTTTAAACCTTGATAATAAAAAACGGCAATGATTGATTAATATTCAAGTTAACAAGCCTTGCCAATTGCTGACCTGAGAGATTTTTGTGATGATAATCATAACACCTCATGTAGTGTTTGGCAGGTTAAAAAATGCACTCAGGTACAAGAAAACAGTATATAACTTTACAAAATGATCAACCATCTTCTTTTTTTATTTTCCTTTTGATTTTGCAAAATGATGGTTGGTCATAGTCAACTTTCTTTTTTTGTTATACACTGTTTGTGATAAGAAAATTTTTT
The DNA here is from genome assembly GCF_013076305.1 of Rhopilema esculentum. Next base: position 7,430,843 of record NW_027019322.1, read on the forward strand.
CTAAGAACATGAACCTCAAAACTTGTCAAAAGTTAAGAACAAATTAAGAACAAGCTGTGGTTGAGCTTCTGTAGAATGAAATTTTGAACAACTTTTTATCTCAAAACAAGGGTTTTTAGCCATGCTTCTTTCAGTGAATGTTCAAACTTTTTGGCAAATGAAGGTTGTCTCACTCACTTTGTTGGCAAATGAGGCCTGAACACCTCCCTAGAGTGAAAAAGCTAGCAATCACACTGCTTCCACCCTATTAATTTAAGAACAAATTAAGAAAAATCCAGCCTCAGATTTTCAAAAAACTTATAAACATTCAACCTGAACTTAAATTTACTGGTTCTCACAAAAAAATAGTGTATTGCAAATAATTTCCTATAAGAAGCAAGCAAACAGCTATAATTTGCTGCCAGCCAATTGAAATCTCAAAGATGCAGGGGATTGAACATTTCAGACTTAAAACTTACTATATATAGCGTTTTTGTAGCTGAAGTATATCTCAAGCTTAGAACGTGCTTAGCTAGTAGCCATCTTAGTTTTCCGAATACAGTGCTCATCACATGACGATAATAGTGTAGTGTGTTTAGGATCCCCCCAATTCAGCATAAGTTTGTTGGTAAATTTTTAGTTGGTAAAAAAATCCCCTGGTTTGTCAGTAAAATCGTCTATTGGTTGGTGAAATAGCACCTAAATTTCTCTCCATCCATATCTTTGTTGGTAAATTTTACTACTCAAGACCCTCCACCCGCCTAGTCTGGAAGGCCAAGCTACGCCACTGACTACACTACACTAAGAACAATTTATTTGCCAAAAAGGAAATTAGTTTTTGGTTAAAATTATTTTTTGTTGAAACATATTTAGTTTTACTGATGATAGGTTTGGATGTTTTGTTATAATTTATGTTTGAGCCGGAAATCCTGCCAATTAGAGAAACTTTGAGGATTTACAGTATTTGACATATTTAACCATATTCAGGGTCACCAAGAGAGGGGACAAGGGGCAAATTGCCCCAAGGCCTTGACGTCTAGGTGGCCTCATAAAGTAATGAATTCCATTTTAAGAATGGAATTGATCAAGTGTAGCAACAATATGCCTAAAAATAATAAAAAGTTTTAGATGATTGAAAGAAATAACTGCAAGAAATTTTTTGAGATGCATTTTTAACTAATCTAAAGGGTGTGGTCACGAAATTTTTTCCTCGCTCTGCTCGCAGGGGCCTCGTCTTTCCGTTTTGCTCCAGAGCCTCTGAAACCTCTCAGCAGCCAGGCCTGGCCGTTTGAGGTGAGCGATAGCACGCGCTCGCCTCCACGCTCCCCTCGCAACCTGAGGCGAGCTATGAATTGCTCTCCTAAACAGAACATGAAGGGAGAATCGCTCCCCTAAAATTTCCATTCATTTGCCCTTTTCCTATTCAGAGAACCCTGAAAACGGGTTAATTGGCTTATTTTTGTAACAGCGATTTCTCCCGTCACTGCATTTTTTGCAATTAATTTTTTGCTTGTTGGGCGGTTTTTGTTATGATAGGCATAAACTTCGATCTATTTGGAAAAGGATAGTTAACCGAAAGGTACGTTTGTAGCGATTAGAACCTTTCAATCTTAAGAAAACAGGAATATTTTTGGAAGGGAAGTCGAAGAAATGGGTAGGAATTGTAGATTGGGGATATAATAAGACAGCAGCAATAGAAACCAAACTATCCCTCAAAGAGAACAAGGTACTCGGTCTTGCAGATAAAAAAAGACAACCACAACATGGAATTCCACTATCCAGCAGCATTTACTGAAAAACCCAGATTGGGTGAAAAACTATAACGGCGACATGTTTCGCATTATTGGCAAAGCCTGATCATCGTTCAATCTATGTAGCAGTTGGTAACATTTTCAATAGGAAAGGGGCACTTATTGGAAAACCTCAACAGTCATGTCCTCGCGTTTTCTGATGGCCTATTTCGATCCAAAACTGGGTATTTTAGCGTAGAGTTTTCCTTCTATGTTCTGACGTTTTATTCTCTGAAGAGTGCTAGACGTATAATTAAGTTTGTTTCAAAATTTGTTTTTTAAAGCCATTTTCAAATTCTGTGCAACAAAAAGATTTTTTTGCAAGATAATTGTTGTTTTTGTGTTGTGCCAGCTTTACATAAAACGGAGAGAGTCTGTTCTTTCAAATACTTCAAGTAAAGGGGGTGCCTAAGTCACGGTTAAAGCAAATACAAATTGAAAGAAGTAAAACATAACACTCCTGACTGAGGCAATTACATTAAGGCAACCGACAGATACTAAAGGGGCTTATTAAGTCATCTGTCGATTGTCTTTAAATTACATTCTATGTGTTACTGATTTAGCTCGCCTCAGCAAATGAGGAGAGCGATTCACAGCTCACCTATAAAAATACAAACGGCCAGGCCTGAGCAGCCCCAGCCATATTTGCCACACAAGTCTTATAAGAATTTTTATAGATTAGTTGAAATTTCATAAACTGAAACTATTGTTATGAGGAACTCAAAAGAAGCTTTAGTTCATTTTTGCAGATTACCTATAAATGTAAGTAATATTTGCATCCATCACAAAGTAATGTACCATATAATATTTCCAGTCTGGAAGTATTAGTATGCATTTGCCTACATTTATTGATTATATCTGTTTTAGGGTCCAATACCAGGTTTGAAACATCAACTAAGATTCCAAATCTGCTATGTGCTCATCCCAAATGTATATTTGTTAAAAAAGCGAGTTAGATTCAAAGCTGCACTACAGATACTAGAGAATTAAAAATGTATATATATATAATAACACTGTTTATTAATCTTTCTTAAAGTTTTTGTAATAAAATTGCATTTGATACACACATATTATCAAAGCATCTGTTTTTGATTGAATTTTCTTACCCCTCCAAAATCCTTGATTAAGCAACGCCAATAAATTGGATACTGGACCTTCCATATTGCTTTGCTGCTTCCTTAATTGTCACATTAGAAAGCACAAAAGATGAAAAATGTGAAAATGATATTTGATGATCTTGTCTATGAGTAAAAATCTCCCATTTTATCATTCAAATTGTATTTCATATTAGACTGAGCTGTAAAACGATTTGAGAAGCAAATTTTCTTCATATAGATCCATCTGTTGTTGCTTATTTTCACCAACTAATATTGAATAGTTCAGTGTGTGTTGAATGAATGTAGATTTTGACTATGCTTAAGAAATGTCTGCACTTTGTAAACAGCCTCAGATTGAGATTGTTTTGAATCATCATCATAGACATCCATTTTGTTAAATTTCACTTCATAACATTTCAGTTTCACAAGAAAATTGTATATTTTAGGTTCATAAGGGGCAAGGAGAGACAATCATATTTTGAAGATACACGATGAAGCTTTTAAGATCTGGTGAAAAGTGGAAGCCAGATATTTACATGCAATATCAAAACGTAGATCTTTGGAAGAATCTTATCACCAATCAAAGGTTCTTGCAACTAAAACAAGCGATGCTAGGAGCGCTAGAATAAGATACAATGCAAACAAATTTTCCAGTGAAAGATAAATGGCTAGGAAACGTGGTTCAAAGAAGGGAGAATCGCGATTTTAGATGGCAGGATTGGAGAAAAGAAAAAGCCTTGTCATGGCCAAAGTCTTTTGCAACGGTTCCCGACATCCCTGATGTAATCCGAAGTCACCAACAAGACGCTGTGAACCAAAACATCGACAATGAAGCAGAAAGGCACATGCCTCGAATGAACTTCCTCCATGGACGATCGATGGGTAGGCTGTTAGAAGACCCTGACGAGTGCAAACTGTATTTAGATTCCCCTCTTCTATTTGACAAAAGTAATGGAATTAAAAATAGACAAAATCTCTCAGATGATTCGACAAAGGATGCTAATGACATAGACAATGCTCTCACAGATAAAAACTCTCGATTTCGAAAGGCAAGGGGAGGACTACGCGATTTAATAAGGTTACACGAGGAAGAAATTGCAAGAGCATCAGGATCAAAACAGATCTATGCAAAGCGACCAAAGCATGAAGATATGCTACAAGCCCAATCCTCATGTTTATCTGAAGAGGAAGGCAGGATAAACCACGAAAAAATACCATCTGATGAAGGGGTTATCGATTACGTGAAAAGTGAGACTAAGGATAATATGTTTGTGGAAAACAAGGCGATGGTATTTGAAACCACTACACCTACTGCTAGTTTTGTAAATGTTACTAGTATGAATATTGCTAGCAATCTGCCAAAGATGGATAAAAGCACGTCAACAGAGGATATCGAACTCCATCTACGAGAAGATATCGCACTAAGCTTTGATAAAAAAATCATGGAGAAAGAGGATCTGATAAACACTTTGATACAAGAGAAGGAGAGTTTGGTTGTTAAGTTAGAAGAGCAGAGGAAGGTTGCCAACGCATATCAGAAGTTGGAAGATCGTTATCGAAGGAGGGTTTATGACCTTGAGAAGATGATGTTTTCATGTACCTGCGGTGTCCTAGACTCGAGGAGCACTTCAGAGCAAGATCTCACAAAGACTTTATCATCGAGGTTAGTTTACTTTGATTTATGAAGTATGAGCAAACATTAATCTGAATGATCACATTGAACTAAGAAAGTTCATTTCCAGCTATACCTTTCCGAGCGTTGGTGATGTATCACAGGGATCAGTTATCTAGCCTTGGCTGTTGCTCTTTTCCTTATTGGCTTTCTTTCGTCCATGTTCAGTTTGCATTCCTTTGCTGATGATACAAAATCGTCACTGTTTTACGCTTATTTTCGTATCATGCAAATATAACTTGCTTACAAAAAGAAACGAAAAAAGTTTTTAGCCTTCTATTTTCAATATTAACTGTGAAATTTTCTCTTACAAATCTTGAGTACCCAAATTTTGTACCAAACCCCGTTTTGCTCCCATCCTAAGAGAAACTGAATTTTTTTCTGCGTTCCATTCCTTGTACATTCATTTATCTGTATACAACTGATAAGAATTCCTGGATAGAAGCCGCAGAATTCTTGAGCCAGGCTGTCATAGGTGTGCCAATTCGTCCTCAATTCATACTTTTTTCTTCAACAGAATAGAATTTCGAAGGTCCAATTCGCAACTTGAGATGCAGCAGCCAAAAAAGGTAGATAATATTATCAATGAACTAGAAAGCTGGATAATGGATCAAAAGGGGATGCAAATTCTGCATGATAACAGCTCAGACATACAAGACTTTATGGCAAGCGAAAGCTCGCTGAGCTCTCTTTCAGACGTCAGGTTAAGTAATTTCCCGTTTGAGTTTATCGATCAGTTTGATGCAACCTCTGTGTAGATATCTAAGCACTAGCACAACGTTACCTAATACTTTTTAAATGTCGTATCCTACCCGTAGTCTACAACCGAAGGCTGTTATCTCCCCACCAAAGTGGACTTGGTCATGTAGAGACACACAGTCATTCAGGCACTGACCTCAGTTTCTGCTTACAAGAGAACGTCGTCCGCCCCACTGACTACGAACGTGTTTTTCTGTTCTGACTTACAGTAGGCAAAAATGGAGCTTTTCCTAAAGTTATCTATCATTTTGAGCTGTGTTCGTCTCATCATATCGCTGGGCAAAATAAATTGGCTAAAATGAATTCTGAGGATTGGACAAGTCTTTTGGATTTGAAACGTTTTATCTGAAAAAGCACCTAGAACGTCTTGTTCATGGGCGATGTCACTTGAATATACTTCAAGTTGACTGAGATAGCTATATCTAATTCTTTTTGCAACAGACTTGGCTCATTTGGCACAGCGGGTCTGATTTCCGAAATTCTCGTTACTTTTTAATTCTTGCCATTCAACAGATTTCAGTGAATGAACTGTAAGGTAATTTTATTGAACCGGTCTTCCATATCCATCCAGCTTCCATATCCGATGCGGCTGGCAGGTTTCAAGAAGTAATATTTGCATTAGTTTGTAAATGTATTCATTTGTAGCAAATTGACGTCATATGTATAGCGTTTTTATGACATCCCTCGAAGATTCTTATAGTAGTAATAAGGTTTAGATAGTTGTGAATTTTGTGAATTATCTCAATTGAAAATTGATAAAATATTTTCAAAGGTAAAGTAGCCCTTAGAAGTGGGCTGGTCATCAGAATCATTATTAAGCACATTTTTGCAATTTTGATGCTTTTCTAGATTTAGTAGTGCTAGATTGTGAAATATTACGGCTAGACCATATTTTCAGCGCATAAAAATCTTAAGGTCTATGAGATGCCAATTCACTGTACCAATATTACTTGACAAGCGCTATAGCCAGATTCATGGTTGATATATACATAACAAAATATCTTTTAGCCATTGTAGCTCATCGATATATTCTACGAAAGGTTCTTATAGGGTGGCTAGGGCTTCTATTCGACCGCCCCCCCCCCACCCATTGAAAAAATTCAAGCATATAAAGATAGGCAAGGCCTATTGATTGGTTAAAATGGGTCTGCTTTTCTCCGAAAGGAGTTTCCAGCCGCTGGACATAGGATCCGTTAATGTTGGCCTGTTTACGTATATTTCTAAAGGCGGACATAGCGAATGAAGGTGGGCAATCTGTTTTGCTAGATTTCATATTATCAGGAGGAACTTCCCTGACCATAGGCAACTCAATACAGCCAAAAACCCCTTAGAATTGACGATACGAGGCTTATCGAATAATCATAACCAGATTTGCTAGTTCCAGCTTTTTATATATTAAATATATCTTTCGCTGCGCATTCGCAATGCTTAGAAAATCTTTAGGAATTTATACAGAGTTTAAATGTTCACTTCGTAGTGTTTTCATTGCCTAGCACCGTTGATGATCATTATTGCTGGGCGTCAGATTTAGCAGCAGTAAGAAATTTTTGCCTCGTATCTTTGTGAAGTATTATATTTTTTCACCCAGTATCTTTTCTTCTATTTTGAAGAAAGTGGTAGAATAAATCCTCGACCTCATTTTCTAACAGCAGCCTCGTTGTTTGACTGTTGATGAGCCTTGCCATCAATGCCGTGTAATTTGGTGGTTGTTACTTACATTAAAATGGCAACAGAAGTCTTAGAATCGAATCAGTGTATAGGGTTGAAAAGGACGGGTTGGGGATATAGGGAAATACTAAACAATTGTCTATGAAATTAGAAGTTTTTATCGAAAGTATAATCCCAATTGAGTTTATTACAATTTTCCGAAGCACATTTCCGATGCTTATAATCTGCTCAGTTAACGGACAAAAAGTTCTTTTAAAGTATTGCAGCCTTCAAAGCACTAAATTTAGACCCGAGCTATTCTTACACTACGAAATTCCCATAACGTCTGGATCCATGAAACTGGGTTAATTGATTTTTAGTTTTTCTTCACGGACAAAATCTATAATTTGCTGTATGAAAATAAAATTTACATTTGGACCAGTGCAGATAGTTTTCTACAGTTGCTATGAATTTTCAAGTTTAGGGTATAAAAATGCTCTGAATTTTCCCAGTTTTTCGATAGTTGTCCTTGTTGTTCTTAGTTTATCCACAGAGCCCAGAAAATATTACGGCTCCAAGGCAAGTGAGCTGGAGGAAGGATATCAAACGATGCAATAGTTTTTGGGAAGGCAAATGCATAACTACCAAAGTTATGCAGCCAAACCATAGATGATTTTACAATATATAAATATTTTCCATTTCCAAAACACTTTTGTTCAAAAGATTTAAGGACAATTTGAGGCAGGCAAAGGCAAATTTTCTCCGGATAAAGATAGTGACATTTGTGATCTCAGTTTATCCTTTTGTTGAGACATTTCATTACATCTGAATTTATTTAGCCCCAGGAGAAAGAAAAGGAGTAGAGTCTTTAAGGAGGTTACAATAGAGATGCGTATGCAAGCGTGATGGTGATTTCAAGTTGTTCTGCACCTGAAGTTGTGTTCTGTATTGAAATTTTAAGGTCACGCGTCGATAGCTTGTTTGTGGATAGGACGTTTATGTGCATGTTCAACATCGCTACGCCATGTCTTCAACAACATCCTCATCGACTTCTTCAAATAGCAAGAGTGACAAGGACAGCAAGGCCATATGCATAGGACGTGACACGATCCAAATATACATAGGACGTGACGTGGACGGACGTATTTTCAAGTGCTCCCCCTATTTAGATTCTAATCTATTATTTAGAAGAAATAAAACGCACTTGCCATGAGTACTGCAGAAACGAATGCAAGGTAAAAAATTAAGATTTCATCTACAAGGTAAGAGATTCGCTTAAGAGGGTGGGACACAGTGAACGAATATTTATCTGATGAATTTGCAAATGATAGCGAAGACCAGAAGAAACTCAGGGCAGCAAAGAGCAAGACAACAAGTTTATTTTTTCCGAGCCCAGCCAAACATTGACAATATCAACCTCCAGAACCAACCTTTTTGTAGCCAGTCCTTCGACGACGATAGATTCATTTGAAGACCCTTCTTCAGGAGGGATGATACGACGACAAGCGGCAGATTTCAGAAGACAGCCAAGCCTACAGACATCTGTCTCGGATGCGGGAATCGATGTCATTTGCGAAGAAACTGCCCAAATGGTAACCCAAGCACTTTTAGAAAGGCGAAGAATAACTTTAGAACAAGATAGGTATGACTTTTATTTTCACCCTGATTAGTTGTCTAAATATGAGGAAAATACATAAATACAAATACAGGACAAAATATCAAGGGTAGATTAAGAAACAACTTTTTTTGCTGGGAACCTATGCATACAAGTAGAAATGTTTTTTAAATCATTTCTTCAGAACAACAAAAACTACTTGCGCTTCATGCAGATTTTTGTAAAAAGACATTAACGATCTAGGACAAACGGAGCGGAATATGACTCAAAACCTCTCGTGGTTAACCCATTATCCGCTTCTACAAATCAAATGCGAATGTTAAAAAACGACTTATTTAGACAGGGCATTTACTCTAACAGTCTACCAAACATGCTAACTTTCGGTTTTTCAACAGATCCCGTTAAACTAAGCTCAAAACTTGAAAATTTTGATTTGCACCTTTTTACAAAATCCTTTGTTGTCATTTGAACGGTGACGTCATTGAGCTGATTACTTAATTGCTATGATGGCGGATAATAAACACTTCTAGAAAAGTATAGGGAAGTATTCTAAACAAAGGTATGTTTTTCAGAATATCAATGCTATGTGAAATGCTTACAAGCTTATTTATAAGATTTACTTATGCATAGCCGCATAACAAAAGATTTGCTTGCGACCATGCTCTCCGGGATTACAATACTTCTTTTTGGTTATGCTAACATATCTTGACTATGAATATAGGAATACTGCAATAAAATAAAAATTTTTGGAAAAGTTCGTGGAATATCCAGAAGTACATTCTTAGCAGTCAACTTAACATGACAATTCTGTGCAAAATAACTCGATATGGAGACCTTTGGGGAGTTGTGTGGGTGCCACCGTATTCCCAACGATTAGATGGAATGTTTCGAAACGTGCAACTATGGTATGGTCCTCTCAGATTCTGTGAATAATTGCCACTATCTCCAAGAACAGAAGCGCAGTGAAGGGGAGGCAAGAATAGGCGAACGCCACTTCCCCTTAATTGCCAAAATGTCTTAAAGTATTGGCGTTTACTGGTGTTCCAAAGGGTGTGGACCTCCATTCTTCTCTTGCTCAACTCGCCTTTGCGCACACCCCCCCCCCACCTTACTGTTCAAGAAGGTAAGGCAAAAGGTATATGTAAATCACTTGACAGCACTTGGGGGGGATAACATAATGATTAGATTTGTGTCCCACACCCTTCAGGTGACTGGAAAATGATAGCAAAGCAAATTTTTAACCTTCAGTCAATATCCATTCTAGATACGGTTTCTGGCCATCCCTAGAATAACATGCTTCTTAAATTTTCCTTCCTGCCAACCATAGTGGCGGCCTTTACCAAACCCTTTTACACAGCCTAAATATTTTGGCCCCTCTGCTTTTAAATACACGTTTTTTACTATAAGGCCGTTCCATTCACTTAGAGCTACCAAGTGTTTCATTGTGTAATGTCAAGTGTTTCATTTTCCCTCTTGACTGAATTTCAATTTTTTCATACATTAAACGTCTGTTACATTTTTGAATACAGTTGCAATGAATAGAATAGAATAGAACTGAATAGAATAAGGTAACATCCCTCTAAAAAGTTTGCGATCAGTGTCACAGTATCTAGAACTCTTACAAAAGAAATTTCATTTCATTTTCACTAACAGGTTTTTGACATAATATAGGATACCCCTCCTTCAAAAGCATGACTTACAAGTAGCATAAAGCACCATTTGTTCTCATGGCGGTTTGTGGACTGGGCGCTAGTAGGCAATACCTTCGATTGAGGAAGGGTTGACCGTGTTAATCTAGGAGTTTTTTGTCAGTAGCACACATCCTGAAACTCAGACATCTTAGTTCATCGATTAAAGATTGGATACAATTTTTTTTCGAATCCATAATAGATTATTGTTCTAACGACGAAAATGGATCGATTTGTTTTGGAAATGATATTGTTCTGCACACTTGCCGCACTTCATGGGAAACTCTCAGTTGGTATGTACAATGTCAGTATTATTAAAAGTGTCTTGAGGTTTTTAAGAGATTAAAAATCAGAAAGTAAATTGTATCTTTTATTCAACATGAAAATAACTTTGTTGGCTGACAAAGCATGCTTTAACTTAGTTGCAGTCAAGGGGCCCATTCGGGTTTGCACTACAGAACCATGACCTCCTCCCCTCCCCCCCCTACTTTTTTGCGAAGCAAGTAGTTTAAAAGCAGTAAAAGAGGTAAAAGAGGTAAGAAGCCTTGCCTCTTTCAAATTTGTGGCGCGGGCCCTGGAAACTGCATGAAAGACAGAAGCAAGTGCCAGCGCTAAATGTAGAGAGTTTTCCTCGTCCAATTCAACAAAAATTAGCAATCTAAGGCCCCGGATTACCCTTCACACGATACCAAATTCCCGACCGGATTCATTTCGTATCGCATCAATGCCAAATTTTGAGGTCAGGCCAAATCAATTTTTTCAGGCCAAACAAGTTACAAAAAGGCGAAATTTCTGAAATTTGGCCATAAAGAGGCCAAGTTACCAACCCTCATCGTGAATTTGGTAGAAGACTGCCGTCAATCAAATGTCACAAATGACAGCGTGATGTTATCCTATGCCTTATACATTGTTGTTGTCGGTGTCGGTGTTGTCGGTAAAATATTTTCTTAATTGCCGTGGGATTGTCAACTTTGACAAAGTCAAAACAGATTGCGAACGGGCCCAATGTCTATTCTGTGACTTGGTAGATATTGATAGAGGTGGAAAAAAAATTGACGAGTTCCAGGCCAAGGGTCTTTCAGAAAATGGCATTATTGATACAGTGGACTCCTGATATAAGGAACCCGGATACAATTAACCTCCCGGTATAGCGAACTAAATGTCTGGTTCCTTGGAATAAACTCATTAAAAATTCTTTCTTTGTAATGAACTTTGGTTATTAGATTCCCTCATCGTTAATACCCTAGACATAACGAACGTTTTATTTAGTTACTTCATGTAATATTTATGTTCATTTATCATTTTCTTTTGGGGGGATCTCTCTTGGGTGGGGGGAAGAGGTAGGGATTTCTCATTATTGTCATTGGCAAAACATGCTGATGATACATTTCAAGCAATGGCTGATAGACTCAGAGCACGAGATGAAAGTTTGATCGAGTCAGAAATTACTGCGAATGAGTACATTGAAGCTAACGAATACCTTCTTACATATAGGCAATGAGCGATGATAAGAGGAACAGATATGGAATATATATAAGAGGATAAAAAGATTTTCATTTTAAATGACTAACCATTAGTAACATTTCAATTCAGCTTGGTTTTTTGGGGTTGAATGTGCACAGAAGTTAGAGATCCTAGGTTAGAGAGGCCTAAACAGGCCCATCGCAGGTTTTTTGTTATGTACTGCGAAAAGATCTAAAAAATTATCGTTATATCGGGATTCCACTGTAAGACGCTTGTGTCATGCCCTCAAGTTACACCAGGTCACACTACAGCTCATCTCTCCCCAGCAACTCTTCATATCAATTTTAAGGAAGCATTTGCTATTTGAGGTGGGTACCCTGGGTTCCAGAGCGTCAGTAAGAAATAGGGCGTCGAGGAAATAGGGGGTTGCGGGAGAGTGCGGAGGAGGAGAGAAGAGAGGACCTGTTTCGGTTGTCAGCTATTTACAATTTTTGTCTCACTGTCCAGTATGTGCCTTAGTTGGAGAATGCCAGAGCTGATGCTATTTCTCGTATGCACTCAGGCCGTCCTCTGCTACATTTGTGTTCTCTGCTTTGTAAGGACTTCACCCCTACCCAGCTTCTTAGTGTGCTCCTAGTAGACCACATGTCGTCCAACAGCACTTCGTTCCAGGCACCGCGCAGCCATTGGGCTAGCAGGGGCTATAGCCCCTCCACTTTTTTGCGATAATACGTTAGAAAAAGTTTTTGCAAGGTTACTCTAACTATGGTCTAACGCAACATTGAATAGTATACTCCTAAGAAGTAGCAGGTTTTCTTCACTGGGAACCCTTTTTGTTCATTTTCTTGGTCTTTTTCTTCATGTTTTATTCTCCCCAATCTAATTTTATCTATTTCTATAACTATTGATACCATCCCTGAACCAGATTGTTTATAAAACCCCAGTAGAAATAAGCCAGTATTTCTAAAAGGGGCGTTTTCCGGTGTTCTAGAGGGCGTGGCCTCAAAAAATTTTGGTAACACCCTTTTCAGCCCTCCCACATTTAGACTGGTGCGCGGTCCCTGCTCGTTTCATGTTTCCAGTTTTACCAGCCAACTTTGCAAAGAGTTTGCTGAGGCAGTCTTGCAGTTCCGTAGCCAGAGCTTTGCTCCTACAGCCAAATAGCACAGCTGTTATCTTGATACATATCTACGTTTTTGTGCCTACCTTGCCCTTTCTCCTGTCCCAACGACCCCCCACCGCCCATCCTCCTCACAATTTCAGTCTATATGCTACCTTTTTGACACACTCCCTCAACTCCTCTAGCATTCGACAATACATCAATGTGGTTTGATTCCTTCACAAGGACCTTGGTCTACCCAATCCCTTGCATGGTAACAGGCTGCCCTTAACCTTTTTGCTCACTGGCATCAAACCTTCCCAGAAGCTCCCTAATACTTTTGTTTATACCCTGTTTATGTCTAAACTTCGGCACTCTTTAAATGCAAGTGGCCTTCACAAGAGAGCAATTTTGATAATTGATAAAAGCATTTTTGAGTAGTCAACAGTAATCAAGTAACGCCAAGTTTTTTCTTTATTTATCTTTTTATCTTAAAGTTAAAAACCGAATTTTAAAGGTAGGCGTTTCCATCATGTTCTAGTGACATAAAAAGTGTGACACAAAAATCCAACTATTATCTAACACCTCGCACCACAATCCTGCCTCCCGTCCCTGACTATGCATCCAGCCTTCTTCAGACCTGAAGATTAATGAAATTGGCATAAAAATTACCGGTAAGCCATATTCCGAAATTTCACAACGAATTGCTCAATAGAGAGACAAACATTACATCAGGACCTTTTCGATACAGCTTTATATAAACATACATGGAAGTTGATACATGATTTAACACGATTCATAGTCATTGCCAGAGTCTAGAAAACAACGCGACCCTACGACCTCAGGTCGCGTATGAAGGTTTGGCAAAGACCGGAAATATTAGGAAAGAAAAGTTTTATCCAAAAAATTTTAAAAAGTAAAGAAAAGGGTTTTAAAAAAGCAAACCTTTTACAACAAATTGGCTCAAAGCTTTTTCGTCTGACACTCCTCAGAGCATAAAACGTCAGAATAAGCTACCAACGAAAAAAATTCGCTCTGTTGTAAATTATTCTTATGTGTTTTTTGTAGATGGGCAGTCATTCATTCCTGCTGCTGGAACTTTTGTTGATAAGTTTGGAAAGAAATCTCAGAGCATCGACATTACTTGGACATACAACGTTAGCAGTCTTGATGGTGTCAGTATTTTATGTGGCTTTCCATCAGATTTTGTGATCAGAAAGAAAGGTACTGATGCAGCTTCTTTGGTTCCTAAATATCATGGCAGAGCTTCAGCTATTGATAATGTTGGCCAAAGAAAAATTGGATTTCAGCTTCTAAATATTGGTTTTGGCGATGCAAAAGATGTTTTTTGCATACTGTTTACAGCTGATCCTACCATTTTTTACAGTGGAACTTACAAGCTAAAAATATGTGGTTTGTATATTTTTGTACTAAAGATTTTCTTATTTTCAAACATTGGTACATGGAAATCAGTTTAAACACATGGCTTAAATCTGCAGTTTCTTTCCCTCTTAAAGAAACATTGGCCACTGTAAATGACATGTGCCAGTTCAGATATGATTAATTTAAAATGTACATTTTGACTTTTATGAAAAAAGTTCAAGAAAACCTCCGATTTAGTTTTTTAAAGAAATTTTCTCTCACTATTGTTGTGAAAGTCTTACCCAATTATTTCCATTTCTACAACCAAACCTTGTTCCAGTGTTGGACTATTTAAAGCCCTCATATATGTTCTCAAGCTGAAGAGTGATTAAATGAAAGGGGGGTCTTTGGGGGGGGGTATCAAATCCCGTGATTCCGCAAGAATATCTTGATATTACGGTAATACCAAATTTTCAAAATGAAAATTACCGAGCAAATTACAGTTTGAATTTTAATTAACTTCGTTTAAGTTTCGAGTAATTTCTTGGGAAATCTTCAAGATTCAAACATGTAATATAAGTTCATATATCGGCGGAAAGTTTACAATATATGAAAAACTCATCCGCCCACAAAATATGAAGATCATGCAGGGCCCCTTTTCATCAATCTTTCTAATATAAATTCTCTGAAAATGTCATCATATTAAGCTGACTTTCTACACTGACTTTTTACTTCCTTGCAGTCTTCTTGATGGACACAACTAGCCTTATTCCCTTAGTGCTTTGAAGCTTAGTAGTTTTCTCCGTTGTGAAACAATTTTGTGAAAATGCTGTTTCACTCAATTTATTTATGATAGCAAATTTTTTACTGATTGTTGAATAAAAGTTTTCTATAAATTCCAGGGGTGTATTGCTAGGGGGTGGGGGGCTATGGGAGGCTGAGCAATGCGCTCACAAAAGATCAGATAATCCCTCAACAATTAATGTAATCCTCGACGGTTCATTATTTTCAGATTTCCCATCTTACCTTAGCATATAAACTTAAATGGCGCCGTACAAAAAGTTAATTTTTTGACTTGAGCTTCTTCCCCCTATTCAAGTATAATTTTTAACCCAAATTCACCTATCTGATGTTTTTATATCAAATCCTGTACTCAAAGTTTCAACAACATTTGTTATTTAAGCGGCAAAAAATGTTTAGAGAAGATTCATTATCATTGATGAATCAACTTTGGGGTTAAAATAAGTTTTAAAAACAAATATTAATGAAATTAAAATATGTTTCTTGTCACACTTTTATGTTCAGTGATGTTTTGCGTTGTTTGTTCTTGTCTTTTGCTTGTGGTGTTTTGGATCGTATTGTTTTGCGTTAGAGTATTCAATAGATATTTAAGCATAGAATTAATTGCCCCTAGAGGACTAGACTTGGTTTTTCGTTTGATCTAGGGAACAATATGATGTGAAAATTGTGGTTAATTTTATATCTATAAATGTGTTGTCTTTGGCTTTGGATCGCTTTTGCCATTTTATTCTTACTCGCGACATTTCTGAAAGTGGTAACCAAATTCCATGCTTAAATAGAATATTCAAGCAGTTACGCGATATTGCTCTACAATTCTGAAAGCTAAATCGAATCAGAAATAACTGTAAAGATCTAGGGAAATAATTCCCTTGAAAGTTGATCTAGCTTTATCCCTACAACCGAAAACACTCTTCTACTGTGCTTTGCAGTAACTGTAAGTTTATGGAGCCAACCCTGGCTAAAAAAAGGACCACATAGATATGCCCAAACATAATCGGATGGATTTTGTTAAGACTGGTCAGAAGAAAGTATGAAGATTTTATCAAAGAAAAGGCGCTTTCTTAGCGTCCTCTTCAAGTCGTTGATACTCTTTGTAGAAGATGAGATCCTGTTTACCTGGCAGCTTTTTAGATCAAAGGGAAACTCGTCGATACCAGTTATAAATAGGAGAGGTCCAAGGAAAGATCCCTGTGGAACACCAAAATGTAATTTTCCATTCGTGACGTAAGACCTTTTTAGAAGCAAACTCTGGACTCCGGGGACTATATAAGGAACTGAAACAGCCCAAATTGTTCTGGGTAACACTTGCATTTGTTAACACAATGTCTTCTTAATTCTTAATGATTATTTATTCCAGAGGTACCTGAGTTCCGAAACTGCTTGATTGAAGGAACAACATCCACTACTGGTCAAACTATTTTTGCTCTGCAAGAAGGCCAGACTTTAAACTCAACTTGCTATGTTTATGGCAACCCTATTCCAAAGCTGACATGTGGCACCTACGATGATAAAAATAATCAAGTTGGGCAAAATGCTGAGGTAACCGGGAATTTTACAAACCTCCCAATAAGCAGTCGTTTGCGTTTTTTTAATGTTCGAAGAGGGGTGACCAAAGTAAAATGTGTTGCTGATGGAGGTCCTGCTGGAGAGATATCAATGGAAGTAAAAGTTCAAGTTGATCGTAAGTAACACATTTTTAATCCAAAAGTTTTCAGTGAACTGTTTTGATGCATATGTGCAGGACTCCAAACCGAAACATTCATTAAAAAATCCTTTTCTTGTTTTTGATACAACCAGCGTAAACCTATCTGACCTTGTTCATTTTTTAGATTTTCATAAAATTTTTTAGTAATTTCTGCCAACGAATATGTACTTATGTGTTAGAAAATGCAGTTACGTCCTTTATTCGTAAAAAACTGCTTACTAGAAAATTAAATGATTACGGTTACGATAAGGTTGTCAAAACTTTTCTGTTCTAGAGGGACGTAGACACAAAAAAGGGCGAAAAGAAACTCTTTCATAAGAATTCGATGCTTTCCAATTTGTCAACGGCCAGAAAGCTCACTTACTTAAGGCAAATTTGCCAAATATGGCAGAGGGTGCCTCTACTCACAGCATTTCAGCTAACCATTGCTGTTTGCCACATAAAACTTAGAAAAAGAATGATCACAACATTTCTTCTGGTCTGTCACTTCTTGATTAAGCAAACGAAAAGGGTATGAATTATTTTCCGCACGTCAAAAAGATTTTGGTAAGTTTCACGACAGCTTTTTCTTGAAACCACCAAAGCTAAATACAAGCCTGATTGGAATTGATTCAGTATGCTAGGATCCTGCTTTAGTTGGTTAGGTCAAAAAGAGTTTGAAGAATGTCCATAGGGAAGGAATCCTCGAAAATATGTTTGTTACTTCAAAAGGTAAACTTTTTTGAGTAGATTGTTGTTCTAAAACAAGTTAACAGATATTAATGTATTCATGATTAATATGAAAAGATTTAAGAGCTTTTCTAATTCTCAAATGATTCCATGGATGTAAAATGCAAGTGATTTCACTTTAAACTCCAAAAATATTGGTTTTTTTGGAAAACAGTGTCCACCAAGGGTTCTCTAGAGTAGCAAAGAAACGGGAAGGGTGGAAGGGTCGAATCAGGGAGAGCTAGAAACCTTTTTTCAAAATGAAAAATGAGGAGAATTATTGAACAGGGATTTGGTAACAGAGAACACTGGTTATCGTTGAGCTGCAATAACCGCAATTTTAAACCTTTTCTATAGTTTAATTTCTCTGCTTTTCGAATACCTTTTGACAATGTAAATAGCGGACATTATTTTGTTGTTTATGTTTTCTGTTTTGTCGCATGTAAAACAACAACCAAAACATGCGATTCTGCTATCGGGCAGCATTTACTGGAAAACCAGATTGTGCAAAAAACTATAATGGTGACATGTCTTGTATTGTTGGTAAAGCCTGATCGTCGTTCTATCGAGAAGTTTTGGAATCTATCACATAAACATGAAAAAACCTATATTGTGTAGACAGAAGGAGTTTTTTTTCACCTTAGGACTCCATTGCTAACAATTTCCACAGGCAAGCGGCACTGATTGGGCAACCTCAACTGTCATGTGCTCGCGTTTCTGATTGGCCTATTTTGATCAACAACTGGGTTTATATATTTCCTAGAGTATAGTTTTTTCGATCTATGTTCCGACGTTTTATAATCTTAAGAATGTCAGACGAAAAGCTTTAGTATGAGTCAAAAATTTTTCAAAGTCATTTTTAAGTTTTGTACCACCAAAAGATTTTTTGGATAATCATTTTCGCTGTTTCTCTCTATCAGACGTCCCAACTGCTCCAGTGGAAGTACGATTGATTGAATCAACGTATACATCTATTAAAATCGGATGGAGGAAGCCTGCCAGTCCAGGCTATTCAGGAATATCCAATTATCTTATGGAGTTGTTTTACCCAAATAGAACAGAGACAGTGCGAAATATGACCGTAACAGACGGAAGCCCCCTGCTTGAATACACTTTCCTTCATTTACACCATGACCAAGAATATAGAATTCGTATCTCTGCATACAATGCTGTTGGCAAAGGGGCATACGCTGAAGGGTCGTACAGGACGGTCCGAATAAAACCTGGTGGGTTTTTTTATTCTGTGCCAAAATATTTTGGTCAGTTTGTTTGTCTCTCCTTTCTCCTGTATGGTGCTTATAGGTATCGAGAGCTCCAAACACTGTCAATGAATGTCAAAATATTTTTGTTTGCCTACCACTCAAATATCTTGTTCCAAAGGTATAAAAACTTTTTAGAACAGAACTTTTTAGGTGTTAAATGTATTGTTGGGTAAATTTTGATCTGTTTGAACACCTCAGCCAGGATTTGACTATTTTTTGCTTTCGCTGTTTGTTGTTATTTTGGAATGAATCGAACTGCCTTGCTTCACAAGTTTGAGTAGAAGAATGTTGCAGTGGATATTGTGCAGTTAAAATCAGAAATGTTGGATGAATTTGTGAAACAGTTCCAAAATCATCAAAGAATATTAAACATTTTTAACCAAAGTTAACTTACGTCAAGATCTCCAAACATCATGCAACTCTTTTACCAAAACCAACTTTTTTGCCATCGTCCAACGAAGTCTAACATGGTTGGCTAAACTAGTGCAACATTTTATTCCAAACGTTGTTTGTTGGACTTATGACGAGATGTTGCACTGGATTGGCCTGGGATTGTTGTGATTAGTTTTTATAGATTGCACGACAGAAATCTGAAACTTATAAAAATGTGAATGGGTTCCGTAGAATTTCTGACCAACTACTTTAAATTTCTAAACTGCTCAAAGGTTTCTGATTGATAATGGCCTTTTAGAATAAACTAGCCTTGAGAGAAAACACATGAGTGAGATAAACTCTTTTTTATAAAAAACAGTACGATAAAGCTCATGCTGATTGTTGTTAATTTTTCGAAGATCTAAGGCTAGAATGTGTTTAATTTGTTTTAAATTAATAAGGTGTAAGCAGTGAAATTGGTAGCTTTTTCGCTCTAATGAGGTGTTTAGGCCTCAGTTGCCTCAAAGTGAGCGAGATGTCCTTTACTTGCTGACAAATTTGAATATTCGCCAAAAAAGCACCTACACATGGCTAAAATTTTATCATTGCCTTGTAGATGGGGGATTTGAAAACATATTCGTTGTGTATTCTTGAAATCAGAATACTTCCCATGTTGTGGACAGTAGGCCCAAGAAAACAAATTTTTGAAATTGGTTAACCAACCTTCGGTCTCAGTTGATTTTCTTTGATGTGCAGCCAGACAACTTCACTATTACTTTCAAGTCTAAAATTTATGCAAAGATATTTTTCAAAGATACTTCAGGGTGGGAGCTGTGTATAATCTGAGATTTTATGTCACTTTTGTAGATGATGGTGGAAGATCTGGAGGGTCTACGCGCGATGGAACTACTGTTGGAATCGTCTTTGGTGTCATGCTGCCATTGTTCTCATTATCATCATTTTTTTCTTTGTACTGAAGAAGAGGCAAGAAAGTAAGTCATATTAAGTTTCCTTTCTTGGCCTATAGATTGGCAAAGTAAAACGTCCTAATCATTTCTTTTTAAAATTGTAAAATTTTGTCAACAAAACCTTAAAGAAAACTAAAAATATCTCAACGAATCGACAGTTGAATATTTTTTCTTCTTATCATTTGGCTCGTCTAGTTATATTGGCAATTCGATTGATTCTTTGATGAGTTTAGAGTGGGGGGGGGGTCCTTTTCCCTTTGTTTCTTGTTTGGATGTCTTTAAACGAAGCCGTGAGAATGATGAAGCCAACCAGTATGTTCCCCATTTTGATAGTCCCTCTCAACAAACTGACACAATCCGATATTGTAAAAAGAGCTGACATCATCGCGTTGTTTATGCTTTCTAGTTCATTCTGATTATCAATGCGTACTTGATGGTACCTTAAATACATTTCTTTAAAATAGTATCTAAGCCAAGATAGCCTCTAACCTAATTGCAACAAAAAATTACAATAACATAAATAAATCACAGCAACAAATTGATAAATTACAGTTATTAATTGCGAATGGACAGAACCCAAGCTTAACCGGTCCTCTCTTCCTTCTCCCAAAAACAATATTGTTAGTACAGACAAATATCATACATGTAGCATAAATAAAGCACTATTCCTAACCTCCTTAGTCGTTTTATTGAAATCCAACGTCATTAAGACAGAGGGGTAAACCTGTGGTGTGTATGCAAGGACGGTTTTAAGTTGCAGTTCCTGGTTTGAGGCTAAAATCATGCTATTTGCTTGATAAAAGAGGCGAAAGAAAAAGTTGTAAACTTTTCTCTCTATTCTCAATTTAAAAATTGAAGTTTGCTAATTTCAACTTTCTTTTACAAATCTTGAATACCCACATTTTTTACACAGGCCCTTTCTGCTCCCATCCTAGGACAAGCTGAATTTTTTCTACGTTTCATTCCTTGTACATGTGTGTATCTTTATACAATTGATAAAAATACGAGCCGCAGAATACCTGAGCCAGACTGTCATAGGTGTGCCAATTCGACCTAAATTCGTACTTATTTCCTCAACAGAATAGAATTTCGAAGGTCCAATTCGCAACTTGAGATGCAGCAGCCGAAAAAATTCTTGCCTTCTCTTCAGTTCCGTTTATTGGGCTGGCTGATATGGAATGTTGGATTTTTGTAATTTTTACGATTGCGTTCCAGATAATTTATGTTGAAGGTGATTTACAAAATGTGTTTATTTCTTCACTAACCAAATTTCTTTCTTTCCACCGAAAATTTTCAAATTTTCATCGAAATTTATCCAGAAATTTTCTCCACCGACAATAAATTCACCGGGATATTTGGCACCGAATCTTTCAGTCATTTTGCAATGGACTAAGCCTATTTTTCACAATTGGTCTAATTTTCAAAATTCTGTGAATTTTCGAAACTTTGCGATTTAACATATTTTTGACTGTAAAGTAGCCCTTAAAAGTTGGCTGGTCCAGATCGAAAATCAGAAGCATCTTTAGGCACGTTTTTATGTTTTACGGGAGGTTCACTCAAAACAGCCCCCTCCCCTACCCCTGAAATAAAATTCTCCAACATGAGTTTCCACCCGCCGGACAACAGAACCGCCAATGTTGGATTACCGTAAATCCTCAAAAAGCCCCCCTCAAAAAGCCCCCCTCAAAAAGCCCCCCTCAAATAAGCCCCCATCCTAGAACTAAAAATTGTCAATAAGCCCCCCTCCCCTCGAATAAGCCCCCACTGCTACTGTGAATTCTCAAGTTGGAACTCCTCAAGTTGATGAATTTTGCCATCTGAGGCTGCCCCCCCCCCTCGAATAAGCCCCCATCCAAAAATATCAAAAATGAATATGCCCTCAGAGGGCTAATCGAGGATTTGCGGTACATAAGAACTGTGTTTCTTGTATGCAATATCTTTTTTTATTTTTAAAGTATCTAGGCCTCTAACCTAATTACAACCATAACATAACAATGAATTAGAGTAAATGTAACTTTAATTGTGGTTTGCAGTCAACATGCTTTCTTAAAAAGCCTCTCAATTTTCAAGGGTCGAGTAATTGAACTTAATAAAGCTCATTGCACATGTAATCTCAACTCCTTTGCATTTATGACACGAGGTTTAGCGGATTATACTATCCAGATTCGCTAGTTCCACCTTATCTAAAGATATCTTTTGCTACGAATTTGCAATTA
Source organism: Rhopilema esculentum (assembly GCF_013076305.1). The sequence goes on from NW_027019322.1 coordinate 7,453,047, forward strand.
TAAATATAGACAATCTTTATGAATTTGTATAGAGTTTAAATCGTAACTTGATGTCATAGCGTAGCACAGTGGTGATCAGCACTGCTGGGCGTCAAATCTAGAAGCTGTAAGAAATTTGTGTCTCGTATCTTTGTGAAGTATTATATTTTAAAGGTGCTTTATATTGTTTTCAGCTAGTGTCTTTTTATTTCTATTTTGAAGAAAAGAGAAGAATAAGTTAGACTTTCATGGTTATCTCTAATATAACTTGACTCTTCGGAATTCTTGCAATATCTTGAGCTTGACTTCAATTTCCAACAACAGCCTCGTTGTTTAACTGTTAATAAGCCTTCCCTTCAATACCGAGTAACTTGTGGTTGTGGCCTACATTAGAATGGTAACAGACGTCTTCGGATCGAATCAATATATCGGGTTGGAAAGGACTGGTTGGGTATATAGGGAAATATAAACAATTGTTTATGAAATTGGAAGTTTGTATCTAAACAAGAATGCCTATTGCATTTATTATAATTTTCCGAAGCACATTTCCAATGCTTATAATCTGCTCAGTTAACGGACAAAAAGTTTTTTTAAAATATTGCAGCCTTCAAAGAACACTACGAAATTTCCACAACGTCTTGGTCCGTGAAACTGGGGTTGATTAATTTTTAGTTAATTCGTGCACTGACAAAATCTATAATTTGCTGTATGAAAATAGAAAAATCATAGAAAGCTTTAAGCTTTTTAAAGGACAAGTGACACACTTTTCACCCTATCTTTTCTTTTCATAAACTTATAGATCATCGTTTAGAAGTAAGTTTTTCCTGGTTTAGAACAAAAAATTCTAATCAGGGGGCGCAGGGGGCGCGATTTTGCTTTTTATCACGTGACCCTATGACGTACATTGTGATAACTCGGAATTTTCCTGTCATTATTAGAGAGTCTACAAAACACGACGCGACAGGTCCAGGCGAACTAAATTCGTTTAGAAGCGTGTTGTAAACATTAATATTGCACTGTATACCAGTAGGAGCAATAACAGATTATCACAATCTACGTCACGGTGTCACGTGATTCATTTCCCACCATAATTTTGAAAGGGTTTTTAAGTAGGAAAATGAATTCAGAAAGGAAAAATATTTCAACAACACTCTCATACAGCATTTTACTTTAAGTTAAAAAAAAAGAAAAAAAATTGGCGCCAAAAGCGTGTCACTTGTCCTTTAAAGGAGATTTCGATTCGGACCAGTGCAGAAAGTTTTCTACAGTTGCTATAAATTTCCAAGGTTAGGGTATAAAAAGGTTTGCAATGCTCTGAATTTTCCCAGTTTTTCGATAGTTTTCTTTGTTGTTCTTAGTTTATCCATAGAGCCCAGAATATATTACGGTTCTCAGACAGGTAATACAACTATATACCTCTATCTTAGGTTTTTGTAACTTTTATATACATATAAAGACTTTGTTGCTCCTGTGTAAGAGCTCTTCAAAGCTGGCATATTCCGTCGTAAGAGCTTTTCTGAATAATCTACTCATGGCCGCATAAATGGGAGAGGGAGTAGGACTCTTCATTACATAATATATTACTTTAACCATTGCCTTTTTCTGATTTTTTGAAGTATGCATAAAAGCAGATACTTGGAAGAGTGAAAAATTTTAATCATTTAGAGATCAAGGAAAAATCATGAATAGTAAAAAAGAGGGGGATTTGAAGTCAATTGGCTTTATGGGGAGAAATTAAAAAACTTTTTCAGCGTTTTCTCTTCTGTAGAATGGTTTATAGGGACCACAGATTAGTTAATAAATTTTTTTTCAAAAAACAGCAATTTCTGTTTGGTGAAACTTTATTACTTTATATTACTTTACATACTTTACACGCAGAATTCACTTTTACATTTAGAAGATTCTGCGAGTATAAGAAAAAAGACAGGTGCTGGGTTAAAAACTGATTGCGAAAGTGGAAAACACATTTTTAGAAGAGTAAAAAGATGAATTCTAATTAAAGGTAATTTTTTCGGAATATACTTTCTCTGGGAATGATGGGCTGATAAGCTCGCTCCGGTACAATGCATCGGGACCTCACAACCATGCTTTGTACCTGGGCTAGCTTAATGTTATATGAAATGCTTATAAGCTTGTTTAGAATATTTTGTGCATAGTTGCATAACGAAAGGTTTGCTTACGACAATGCTCTGAAAACAATAATTCTTTTCCACTATGTTAACATATTTTGACTATGAAATAATAATAATGCAATTAAATAAAATTTGTCGAGAAATTTCGCGGAAAATCAAGAGGCATATTCTTAGCAGTCAACTAAACCTGGAAAATCTTTTTGGAAGTTGTGTTGGTGCCACTCTATCCACAACAATAAGGGGATTGAATGTTTCGAGAACACAAAACTATGGCCCTCTTAGCTTCTTTAAATGTTTGCCCCAATCTTCAAAAACTTTAGCCTGTGCGCAGACTCGACTGGTTTTACCAGAGATGCATTTAGTTGATCGGAAAATTCAGTATTTCTCTCTACTGGAAGAGAAACCCTAAATTTTCCGTTCAACAAAATTCATCGCCGGGAAAACCATTCGCGTCTGCGCGCAGGCTGCAAAAACTTTTGCACTCGTGAAATTTTACCATCATCATATTGGGCGTAATGTAGGGTGAAATGTTGTATCGTTTGACCGGGGCTTTATTATAAAAATGTGTAGGTGTCACATGGGCCCCGCAGAATTTGAACGAGGAATCAATAAGGAGGAATTTTAGCGTTTATCCATAAATCTATAATCATGCAGATAAGCTTTGCATCTTCAAAATAATATGGCTGTCACATCTAATTTTTCTGGACCACAATCAAATGAACTCCTTTTCACGATCAGTAACTGAAATCGTCTCGAGGAAAACTATTCATTGTCCCTCATCGACGATGATACAAAAAGGAACAAGAATACAACGGAAAATTCCGATATTAAAACGAAGATTCAGAGACAACTGTATTTTAGACAGATAAAATACAAGAAAATCGAATGAAACGTCACTACAATAAAAGTAGTAATTATTGTTATTTTACAACGATATCCCTTTACAACGTTCTTGGGGGCTTGAATTGATTATCAACGCTGATCAAATGCCTTCATAGATGTGTCATTAGATGCGGCTGTTGTATGTATACCATCCTTTATGTTATTAGATGTGAAGTATGTGTAACATTTGCATAAATATTTGCTTTGGAGATCCCCAGGGGGGAGATCTTAGCAGTGGCAGTTACCTCTTTCCCCACTTTTTTCAAAACATGGTCCACATATTTCTTCTAGAAATTGATTAAAAAGTGTGACATTGCAAGGTAGGGGTAGATCAAAGCACTAAAACGAGGCAAAAAGGGTGTGACCTTGCTGGCAACGCCCATTATCTTCCCACTCTGCAGTAGATGGCGCCGCCACTGGACCTAAGCATGATCCCTTGTGAACGCCGCACAAAACTTCCGCAGTCATTGACTTTTGACCGTTTACAGAAACCAAAACTGCTTACATCCACTTCACTTAGCTAAGTTTGACTTAAAACCATTCTCTTACTTTTTCTTTGATACCATATTTGAAAAATTTACTTTTTCAACATTTTGTGGTCCACTCATTTGCGTGCCTATATGCCAGAGAAACGACAGAAATAGGTTATTAACAGGGACGTAGCTAGCAGGAAAGTGTAGGAGGATGTAACAGCCCCAATTCTTCATGTTTTTGTTGGTAAATCTTCAGTTGGTCCACACAATCTTTAGTTGGTCGGTAAAAACGCATATAGGCAGGTTAAATAGCATGTAATTTTCCTTATGTATGTCATCGTCGGTAAATTTAACACGTGATGACCCTCAGCCTCCCAGTCTTGAAGATCATGCGAAACGACATTTTAGGAAACAATATTAAAGAAAAGGATTTTGAAACATAGGACCCATTCATATCTCACATTTTGCAACAGGATGGATAGGGACGCCTGAGCAGAGTTTGGGGTTGGGGATAGTAAACTTTCATGGTAGTTTTTCCACCATTATCTTTTATGCAACAACCTGAATATCATACTGCAGCAAAAATGTGAAGGGGCTATAGCCCACCCCCTCTGGCGTGCCTGATCTTCAGTTTCATGCTAACACTGATCTGTTAATAATGTTAATGACTATCCAGCTTGACTCCATACCAATCTTCTCAATCAATTCTATATTAGGTATAAACCTCGACCATTAAAAGATATTTTCCAGTGGCGTCCAATGTCAAACGTCCATTGTATTTACCGTATATGTATATGTTGTATTTTACTGTGAATGTATTATTATAATCTAGTATATGCATATGCAGTGTTATAGTTTTAGTGTGCCATTATTAGTCATATTTAGATACATGTCATATCCCAGGGGGCAGTCATGATAAATTGCCCCTCCTGGGTTCCGTCCTTGTAATATAGTTTAGTAGCTCGTACGTACTGTTTTAGGTAAATTGTTATTGTAAGTTTTCTTACCGAATAGAAAAAAAAGAAAAAAAACACTGATCTGAGTCCGAGGAAAGAAAGAAGGCCCTGCATAAGTCTTTGAAAAAGCTGGTGATGGCCAAAAGCAAATGACATTCTTCAGTGCCCTCGGAACGAACTTCCTATTGGGAGGCTACCCATTGTTTCCTTCTCATTCAGTACACTGTTATAAAGGAAACATACTACAGTTTGACAATTATTTGGGGGCTCCAGCCCCCCCCCCAGCCCCCCGGTTCCGACGGGCCTGTTCTTTCAAACTTTAAACCATGTGCAAGAGAAAACCGAGGTTGTGGGAGTGTTGTGTTGATATATACAACACACCTTTTAAAATAAATGCAGAACGACAGTTGATGTGGCTGTTTAAGAGGTTGAAAGAGATTCCTCTTTTATTCACTCGGCTCAAGGTTACTCTGCTGGATACAGTCGCATAGCATTTTATTCCAAACATAAACAATTGTCCAGTTTAGTCCGGTTTGCAGTCACGCTCTGTTTACAGTAACATCTTTTTATGCAACATTTAGTGTGACTTTAATAGTGCAAAGTTGAGGATTCACAAAAAACAAAGAGATATACCGGGGTCTGGCTGCATTTGAGCTTGGAGGCTTCAAGAAATCGGCGAGCGGCTTGCATATGATAGATATCCTTTCAAAGATCTCCAGCTTAGCAAAAGTTCACCAAGAAGCTCTCCAAAGAGAAGATCTTTTGTTGTGTCAAACTGACTATGTATGCTATTTTACCCAGATGCTTCGCTTGCACCCAGGGACGGATTAA